>JAMPIV010015433.1:0-343507 GCA_024509875.1 Oreohelix idahoensis
GTTTTGTTCCTTTATATTCTTCATGTTTTGTTCCTTTATATTCTTCATGTTTTGTTCCTTTATATTCTTCATGTTTTGTTCCTTTATATTCTTCATGTTTTGTTCCTTTATATTCTTCATGTTTTGTTCCTTTATATTCTTCATATTCTTCATGTTTTGTTCCTTTATATTCTTCATGTTTTGTTCCTTTATATTCTTCATGTTTTGTTCCTTTATATTCTTCATGTTTTGTTCCTTTATATTCTTCATGTTTTGTTCCTTTATATTCTTCATGTTTTGTTCCTTTATATTCTTCATGTTTTGTTCCTTTATATTCTTCATGTTTTGTTCCTTTATATTCTTCATGTTTTGTTCCTTTATATTCTTCATGTTTTGTTCCTTTATATTCTTCATGTTTTGTTCCTTTATATTCTTCATGTTTTGTTCCTTTATATTCTTCATGTTTTGTTCCTTTATATTCTTCATGTTTTGTTCCTTTATATTCTTCATGTTTTGTTCCTTTATATTCTTCATGTTTTGTTCCTTTATATTCTTCATGTTTTGTTCCTTTATATTCTTCATGTTTTGTTCTTTTATGTTCTTCATGTTTTGTTCCTTTATATTCGTCATGTTTTGTTCCTTTATATTCTTCATGTTTTGTTCCTTTATATTCTTCATGTTTTGTTCCTTTATATTCTTCATGTTTTGTTCCTTTATATTCTTCATGTTTTGTTCCTTTATATTCTTCATGTTTTGTTCCTTTATATTCTTCATGTTTTGTTCCTTTATATTCTTCATGTTTTGTTCCTTTATATTCTTCATGTTTTGTTCCTTTATATTCTTCATGTTTTGTTCCTTTATATTCTTCATGTTTTGTTCCTTTATATTCTTCATGTTTTGTTCCTTTATATTCTTCATGTTTTGTTCCTTTATGTTCTTCATGTTTTGTTCCTTTATATTCTTCATGTTTTGTTCCTTTATATTCTTCATGTTTTGTTCCTTTATATTCTTCATGTTTTGTTCCTTTATATTCTTCATGTTTTGTTCCTTTATATTCTTCATGTTTTGTTCCTTTATATTCTTCATGTTTTGTTCCTTTATATTCTTCATGTTTTGTTCCTTTATATTCTTCATGTTTTGTTCCTTTATATTCTTCATGTTTTGTTCCTTTATATTCTTCATGTTTTGTTCCTTTATATTCTTCATGTTTTGTTCCTTTATATTCTTAATGTTTTGTTCCTTTATATTCTTCATGTTTTGTTCCTTTATATTCTTCATGTTTTGTTCCTTTATATTCTTCATGTTTTGTTCCTTTATATTCTTCATGTTTTGTTCCTTTATATTCTTCATGTTTTGTTCCTTTATATTCTTCATGTTTTGTTCCTTTATATTCTTCATGTTTTGTTCCTTTTTATTCTTCATGTTTTGTTCCTTTATATTCTTCATGTTTTGTTCCTTTATATTCTTCATGTTTTGTTCCTTTATATTCTTCATGTTTTGTTCCTTTATATTCTTCATGTTTTGTTCCTTTATATTCTTCATGTTTTGTTCCTTTATATTCTTCATGTTTTGTTCCTTTATATTCTTCATGTTTTGTTCCTTTATATTCTTCTTGTTTTGTTCCTTTATATTCTTCATGTTTTGTTCCTTTATATTCTTCATGTTTTGTTCCTTTATATTCTTCATGTTTTGTTCCTTTATATTCTTCATGTTTTGTTCCTTTATATTCTTCATGTTTTGTTCCTTTATATTCTTCATGTTTGTTTTGTTCCTTTATATTCTTCATGTTTTGTTCCTTTATATTCTTCATGTTTTGTTCCTTTATATTCTTCATGTTTTGTTCCTTTATATTCTTCATGTTTTGTTCCTTTATATTCTTCAATATTCTTCATGTTTTGTTCCTTTATATTCTTCATGTTTTGTTCCTTTATATTCTTCATGTTTTGTTCCTTTATATTCTTCATGTTTTGTTCCTTTATATTCTTCATGTTTTGTTCTTTTATATTCTTCATGTTTTGTTCCTTTTTGTTCTTCATGTTTTGTTCCTTTATATTCTTCATGTTTTGTTCCTTTATATTCTTCATGTTTTGTTCCTTTATATTCTTCATGTTTTGTTCCTTTATATTCTTCATGTTTTGTTCCTTTATATTCTTCATGTTTTGTTCCTTTATATTCTTCATGTTTTGTTCTTTTATATTCTTCATGTTTTGTTCCTTTATATTCTTCATGTTTTGTTCCTTTATATTCTTCATGTTTTGTTCCTTTATATTCTTCATGTTTTGTTCCTTTATATTCTTCATGTTTTGTTCCTTTATATTCTTCATGTTTTGTTCTTTTATGTTCTTCATGTTTTGTTCCTTTATATTCTTCATGTTTTGTTCCTTTATATTCTTCATGTTTTGTTCCTTTATATTCTTCATGTTTTGTTCCTTTATATTCTTCATGTTTTGTTCCTTTATATTCTTCATGTTTTGTTCCTTTATATTCTTCATGTTTTGTTCCTTTATATTCTTCATGTTTTGTTCTTTTATATTCTTCATGTTTTGTTCCTTTATATTCTTCATGTTTTGTTCCTTTATATTCTTCATGTTTTGTTCCTTTATATTCTTCATGTTTTGTTCCTTTATATTCTTCATGTTTTGTTCCTTTATATTCTTCATGTTTTGTTCCTTTATATTCTTCATGTTTTGTTCCTTTATATTCTTCATGTTCTTCATGTTTTGTTCCTTTATATTCTTCATGTTTTGTTCCTTTATATTCTTCATGTTTTGTTCCTTTATATTCTTCATGTTTTGTTCCTTTATATTCTTCATGTTTTGTTCCTTTATATTCTTCATGTTTTGTTCCTTTATATTCTTCATGTTTTGTTCCTTTATATTCTTCATGTTTTGTTCCTTTATATTCTTCATGTTTTTGTTCCTTTATATTCTTCATGTTTTGTTCCTTTATATTCTTCATGTTTTGTTCCTTTATATTCTTCATGTTTTGTTCCTTTATATTCTTCATGTTTTGTTCCTTTATATTCTTCATGTTTTGTTCCTTTATATTCTTCATGTTTTGTTCCTTTATATTCTTCATGTTTTGTTCCTTTATATTCTTCATGTTTTGTTCCTTTATATTCTTCATGTTTTGTTCCTTTATATTCTTCATGTTTTGTTCCTTTATATTCTTCATGTTTTGTTCCTTTATATTCTTCATGTTTTGTTCCTTTATATTCTTCATGTTTTGTTCCTTTATATTCTTCATGTTTTGTTCCTTTATATTATTCATGTTTTGTTCCTTTATATTCTTCATGTTTTGTTCCTTTATATTCTTCATGTTTTGTTCCTTTATATTCTTCATGTTTTGTTCCTTTATATTCTTCATGTTTTGTTCCTTTATATTCTTCATGTTTTGTTCCTTTATATTCTTCATGTTTTGTTCCTTTATATTCTTCATGTTTTGTTCCTTTATATTCTTCATGTTTTGTTCCTTTATATTCTTCATGTTTTGTTCCTTTATATTCTTCATGTTTTGTTCCTTTATATTCTTCATGTTTTGTTCCTTTATATTCTTCATGTTTTGTTCCTTTATATTCTTCATGTTTTGTTCCTTTATATTCTTCATGTTTTGTTCCTTTATATTCTTCATGTTTTGTTCCTTTATATTCTTCATGTTTTGTTCCTTTATATTCTTCATGTTTTGTTCCTTTATATTCTTCATGTTTTGTTCCTTTATATTCTTCATGTTTTGTTCCTTTATATTCTTCATGTTTTGTTCTTTATATTCTTCATGTTTTGTTCCTTTATATTCTTCATGTTTTGTTCCTTTATATTCTTCATGTTTTGTTCCTTTATATTCTTCATGTTTTGTTCCTTTATATTCTTCATGTTTTGTTCCTTTATATTCTTCATGTTTTGTTCCTTTATATTCTTCATGTTTTGTTCCTTTATATTCTTCATGTTTTGTTCCTTTATATTCTTCATGTTTTGTTCCTTTATATTCTTCATGTTTTGTTCCTTTATATTCTTCATGTTTTGTTCCTTTATATTCTTCATGTTTTGTTCCTTTATATTCTTCATGTTTTGTTCCTTTATATTCTTCATGTTTTGTTCCTTTATATTCTTCATGTTTTGTTCCTTTATATTCTTCATGTTTTGTTCCTTTATATTCTTCATGTTTTGTTCCTTTATATTCTTCATGTTTTGTTCCTTTATATTCTTCATGTTTTGTTCCTTTATATTCTTCATGTTTTGTTCCTTTATATTCTTCATGTTTTGTTCCTTTATATTCTTCATGTTTTGTTCCTTTATATTCTTCATGTTTTGTTCCTTTATATTCTTCATGTTTTGTTCCTTTATATTCTTCATGTTTTGTTCCTTTATATTCTTCATGTTTTGTTCCTTTATATTCTTCATGTTTTGTTCCTTTATATTCTTCATGTTTTGTTCCTTTATATTCTTCATGTTTTGTTCCTTTATATTCTTCATGTTTTGTTCCTTTATATTCTTCATGTTTTGTTCCTTTATATTCTTCATGTTTTGTTCCTTTATATTCTTCATGTTTTGTTCCTTTATATTCTTCATGTTTTGTTCCTTTATATTGTTCATGTTTTGTTCCTTTATATTCTTCATGTTTTGTTCCTTTATATTCTTCATGTTTTGTTCCTTTATATTCTTCATGTTTTGTTCCTTTATATTCTTCATGTTTTGTTCCTTTATATTCTTCATGTTTTGTTCCTTTATATTCTTCATGTTTTGTTCCTTTATATTCTTCATGTTTTGTTCCTTTATATTCTTCATGTTTTGTTCCTTTATATTCTTCATGTTTTGTTCCTTTATATTCTTCATGTTTTGTTCCTTTATATTCTTCATGTTTTGTTCCTTTATATTCTTCATGTTTTGTTCCTTTATATTCTTTCTGTTTTGTTCCTTTATTTTCTTTATGTTTTGTTCCTTTATAATATTCTTCATGTTTTGTTCCTTTATATTCTTCATGTTTTGTTCCTTTATATTCTTCATGTTTTGTTCCTTTATATTCTTCATGTTTTGTTCCTTTATATTCTTCATGTTTTGTTCCTTTATATTCTTCATGTTTTGTTCCTTTATATTCTTCATGTTTTGTTCCTTTATATTCTTCATGTTTTGTTCCTTTATATTCTTCATGTTTTGTTCCTTTATATTCTTCATATTTTGTTCCTTCATATTCTTCATGTTTTGTTCCTTTATATTCTTCATGTTTTGTTCCTTTATATTCTTCATGTTTTGTTCCTTTATATTCTTCATGTTTTGTTCCTTTATATTCTTCATGTTTTGTTCCTTTATATTCTTCATGTTTTGTTCCTTTATATTCTTCATGTTTTGTTCCTTTATATTCTTCATGTTTTGTTCCTTTATATTCTTCATGTTTTGTTCCTTTATATTCGTCATGTTTTGTTCCTTTATATTCTTCATGTTTTGTTCCTTTATATTCTTCATGTTTTGTTCCTTTATATTCTTCATGTTTTGTTCCTTTATATTCTTCATGTTTTGTTCCTTTATATTCTTCATGTTTTGTTCCTTTATATTCTTCATGTTTTGTTCCTTTATATTCGTCATGTTTTGTTCCTTTATATTCTTCATGTTTTGTTCCTTTATATTCTTCATGTTTTGTTCCTTTATATTCTTCATGTTTTGTTCCTTTATATTCTTCATGTTTTGTTCCTTTATATTCTTCATGTTTTGTTCCTTTATATTCTTCATGTTTTGTTCCTTTATATTCTTCATGTTTTGTTCCTTTATATTCTTCATGTTTTGTTCCTTTATATTCTTCATGTTTTGTTCCTTTATATTCTTCATGTTTTGTTCTTTTATATTCTTCATGTTTTGTTCCTTTATATTCTTCATGTTTTGTTCCTTTATATTCTTCATGTTTTGTTCCTTTATATTCTTCATGTTTTGTTCCTTTATATTCTTCATGTTTTGTTCCTTTATATTCTTCATGTTTTGTTCCTTTATATTCTTCATGTTTTGTTCCTTTATATTCTTCATGTTTATATTCTTCATGTTTTGTTCCTTTATATTCTTCATGTTTTGTTCCTTTATATTCTTCATGTTTTGTTCCTTTATATTCTTCATGTTTTGTTCCTTTATATTCTTCATGTTTTGTTCCTTTATATTCTTCATGTTTTGTTCCTTTTTTTTCTTCATGTTTTGTTCCTTTATATTCTTCATGTTTTGTTCCTTTATATTCTTCATGTTTTGTTCCTTTATATTCTTCATGTTTTGTTCCTTTATATTCTTCATGTTTTGTTCCTTTATATTCTTCATGTTTTGTTCCTTTATATTCTTCATGTTTTGTTCCTTTATATTCTTCATGTTTTGTTCCTTTATATTCTTCATGTTTTATTCCTTTATATTCTTCATGTTTTGTTCCTTTATATTCTTCATGTTTTGTTCCTTTATATTCTTCATGTTTTGTTCCTTTATATTCTTCATGTTTTGTTCCTTTATATTCTTCATGTTTTGTTCCTTTATATTCTTCATGTTTTGTTCTTTTATATTCTTCATGTTTTGTTCCTTTATATTCTTCATGTTTTGTTCCTTTATATTCTTCATGTTTTGTTCCTTTATGTTCTTCATGTTTTGTTCCTTTATATTCTTCATGTTTTGTTCCTTTATATTCTTCATGTTTTGTTCCTTTATATTCTTCATGTTTTGTTCCTTTATATTCTTCATGTTTTGTTCCTTTATATTCTTCATGTTTTGTTCCTATATATTCTTCATGTTTTGTTCCTTTATATTCTTCATGTTTTGTTCCTTTATATTCTTCATGTTTTGTTCCTTTATATTCTTCATGTTTTGTTCCTTTATATTCTTCATGTTTTGTTCCTTTATATTCTTCATGTTTTGTTCCTTTATATTCTTCATGTTTTGTTCCTTTATATTCTTCATGTTTTGTTCCTTTATATTCTTCATGTTTTGTTCCTTTTTATTCTTCATGTTTTGTTCCTTTATATTCTTCATGTTTTGTTCCTTTATATTCTTCATGTTTTGTTCCTTTATATTCTTCATGTTTTGTTCCTTTATATTCTTCATGTTTTGTTCCTTTATATTCTTCATGTATGTTGTGTTCCTTTATATTCTTCATGTTTTGTTCCTTTATATTCTTCATGTTTTGTTCCTTTATATTCTTCATGTTTTGTTCCTTTATATTCTTCATGTTTTGTTCCTTTATATTCTTCATGTTTTGTTCCTTTATATTCTTCATGTTTCATGTTTTGTTCCTTTATATTCTTCATGTTTTGTTCCTTTATATTCTTCATGTTTTGTTCCTTTATATTCTTCATGTTTTGTTCCTTTATATTCTTCATGTTTTGTTCCTTTATATTCTTCATGTTTTGTTCCTTTATATTCTTCATGTTTTGTTCCTTTATATTCTTCATGTTTTGTTCCTTTATATTCTTCATGTTTTGTTCCTTTATGTTCTTCATGTTTTGTTCCTTTATATTCTTCATGTTTTGTTCCTTTATATTCTTCATGTTTTGTTCCTTTATATTCTTCATGTTTTGTTCCTTTATATTCTTCATGTTTTGTTCCTTTATATTCTTCATGTTTTGTTCCTTTATATTCTTCATGTTTTGTTCCTTTATATTCTTCATGTTTTGTTCCTTTATATTCTTCATGTTTTGTTCCTTTATATTCTTCATGTTTTGTTCCTTTATATTCTTCATGTTTTGTTCCTTTATATTCTTCATGTTTTGTTCCTTTATATTCTTCATGTTTTGTTCCTTTATATTCTTCATGTTTTGTTCCTTTATATTCTTCATGTTTTGTTCCTTTATATTCTTCATGTTTTGTTCCTTTATATTCTTCATGTTTTGTTCCTTTATATTCTTCATGTTTTGTTCCTTTATATTCTTCATGTTTTGTTCCTTTATATTCTTCATGTTTTGTTCCTTTATATTCTTCATGTTTTGTTCCTTTATATTCTTCATGTTTTGTTCCTTTATATTCTTCATGTTTTGTTCCTTTATATTCTTCATGTTTTGTTCCTTTATATTCTTCATTTTTTGTGTTTTTGTTTTGTTCTTTTTTTTTTTTCTTGTTTTGTTCCTTTATATTCTTCATGTTTTGTTCCTTTATATTCTTCATGTTTTGTTCCTTTATATTCTTCATGTTTTGTTCCTTTATATTCTTCATGTTTTGTTCCTTTATATTCTTCATGTTTTGTTCCTTTATATTCTTCATGTTTTGTTCCTTTATATTCTTCATGTTTTGTTCCTTTATATTCTTCATGTTTTGTTCCTTTATATTCTTCATGTTTTTGTTCCTTTATATTCTTCATGTTTTGTTCCTTTATATTCTTCATGTTTTGTTCCTTTATATTCTTCATGTTTTGTTCCTTTATATTCTTCATGTTTTGTTCCTTTATATTCTTCATGTTTTGTTCCTTTATATTCTTCATGTTTTGTTCCTTTATATTCTTCATGTTTTGTTCCTTTATATTCTTCATGTTTTGTTCTATATTCTTCATGTTTTGTTCCTTTATATTCTTCATGTTTTGTTCCTTTATATTCTTCATGTTTTGTTCCTTTATATTCTTCATGTTTTGTTCCTTTATATTCTTCATGTTTTGTTCCTTTATATTCTTCATGTTTTGTTCCTTTATATTCTTCATGTTTTGTTCCTTTATATTCTTCATGTTTTTGTTCCTTTATATTCTTCATGTTTTGTTCCTTTATATTCTTCATGTTTTGTTCCTTTATATTCTTCATGTTTTGTTCCTTTATATTCTTCATGTTTTGTTCCTTTATATTCTTCATGTTTTGTTCCTTTATATTCTTCATGTTTTGTTCCTTTATATTCTTCATGTTTTGTTCCTTTATATTCTTCATGTTTTGTTCCTTTATATTCTTCATGTTTTGTTCCTTTATATTCTTCATGTTTTGTTCCTTTATATTCTTCATGTTTTGTTCTTTTATGTTCTTCATGTTTTGTTCCTTTATATTCGTCATGTTTTGTTCCTTTATATTCTTCATGTTTTGTTCCTTTATATTCTTCATGTTTTGTTCCTTTATATTCTTCATGTTTTGTTCCTTTATATTCTTCATGTTTTGTTCCTTTATATTCTTCATGTTTTGTTCCTTTATATTCTTCATGTTTTGTTCCTATATATTCTTCATGTTTTGTTCCTTTATATTCTTCATGTTTTGTTCCTTTATGTTTCTTCAATGGTTGTGTTCCTAATATATTCTTTATGAGTTTTTTTGGGTTTCCTTCATAATTCTGTCAGGTTTGTGTTCTTTTATATACTTCATGGTTTGTTTCTTAATATTCTTCCAATGTTTTGTTCCGTGTAGATTCTACATTTTATGTTCTTGTCATGTTCTTCATGTTTTGTTCCTTTATATTCTCATGTTTTGTTCCTTTATATTCCTTCATGTTTTGTTCCACCCTTTATGTGCTATCCTGTATATGTTCTTTATTGTTCTTCAATGTGTTTTTCCTAGATATTTCTTCATGCGTTGTTGTGTTGCCTTGATATGCTTTATGTTTAGTTCCCTTTTATAAAATAGTCCTGTCTAGTTGTTGTTCTTTTAATATTCTAAAGATTTTTCTTTCTTATCTCTAATCGTTTCCTTTCCTCTTTCTTTTCTTTCCCAGTTTTTGTTCTTTTTTAAATATAAATATTCTTTCTTTATATCTTCTTCCAGTTTTTGTCTTTTCTTATATTATTTTTTATTTTTTTTTTTTTTTTTTTTTTTTTTTTTCTTTTTTTTTGTCTGACAATGCTGTGAGTATCTGCTATGGCACTGTCTTGGGAGCCCCGCTGGTGTAATGGTTTTGTTGAATTGTTATCACTAGTGGTCACACTGCAGGGTGGCGCAGTAAAGTCTGACTGTTCTGTTTCAGTTCCAGATACTTTCACAGCTGTGACTATCAAGTGATACCAGTGTACTTCTCTGTCCTGGGACCCCCACACATTCTGGAGAGAATACTTAGCCTATTCCTTCTCTAACACTATCATCACACTTAAAAAACCCTTACGCTACAATCACATCTACTTCACTTTAAAAATTATTGTGAAAAATACACATCTTAACAAACATAACATCTATAGCTTATTTACATTACATCAGTGTACTGAATTTTTTATCTTTTGCTTTTCATTTACCTGCTTACCTTCTTTATGTTGTGTCTTTCATTTATCTCACTGACTTCTGTGTTTTGTTCCTTTTATTTGCCTTGCTGACTTCTTTGTTTTGTCCCTTTCATTCGTCTCGCTGACTTCTGTGTTTTGTTCATTGCTGGACTTCTTAGTGTCATGTCTTTCATTTGTCTTACTGACTTCTTTGTGCCATGTCTGTCATTTGTCTTGGTGACTTTTTTATGCTGTGTCCTTCGTTTGTCTTGCTAGACTTCTTTGTCGTCATGTCTTTCATTTGTCTTGCTGACTTTTTTGTGCTGTGTCTTTTGCTTGTGTTGCTGGACTTCTTTGTGTCTTGTCTTTTATTTGTCTTGCTGACTTTTTTGTGCTGTCTCTTTCGTTTGTCTTGCTGGACTTCTTAGTGTCATGTCTTTCATGTTTCTGACCTTAAGATTGCTACTTTACATTTACAAGTTGACACATTTAGCAAACATCAGGGTCATTCTTTAAGTTAACATTATATTTAGCACATCACATCTACAATAAAACTTATACACCAGGTTTGTGGTAATATTGTCTTTAATACATTTTATACATATGGAGTCATATTATTTCACTCAAAAGTCAAGTAATATGGTAATATATGTTAAACGCGGAGCAGTCAAAAGGCATGAAAACCATCATTGCAGGCAGACGCTGGAACATGGTTGGCCATGTTCTCAGAAGGGACCCAGACACCATCACCAGAACTGCCATGCTATAGACCCCAGAAGGACGGCAAAAGAGAGGCAGGCTAAAGACAGCCTGGCGGAGAACAGCTGAGACAGATGCAAAGCATGAACCAGAGTTGTGGCACGGCACGAAGGATGGCCACCGGCTGAGCAAAATTGAAACAGTTTGTTGCTGCCCTACAAGACGCCACTAGGCGAGATGGCCACTGACTGCTTTGTTGGTCAGGGGCTAAGGATTCAAGAAGAAGAAGAAGAAGATATGTTAAACTGGATGAATGAAAAAGTTACTCATCAAGACCATGTCTCTCCCCCCACCCCACCCCATACACATACAAACATATGAATATTTAACTCAGAACTCGGTCACTAACATTTGTAACAGAAAATGAACATTAAATAGCAGGCATTTAAACAAACATAATTCACATATACTATAGCTATAGCACCCCTGGCCCATATAGTCCCCGGGGGGTCTCTGATGTGACAAAGGAAGAATAAGACTACTGCTCCATGAGACATTTGGTACAAGGTGAATATTAGGAGGTTTTCTATGAGACTGGCAACCTTATCATATCAAACAAATTGAAACAGAAACCACAGATATAAGAACTTGTGATTTCTTGGTCAACGACTTCTCATAACTGACCTGCTGCTGTGATGGTTCCATAAGGAACGAAAAGAAAAATTGTGACGAAAGAACGTCTGCAGAAAATAATGAACTGCTGAAGAAACTAGTCTCTAACAGTAAAAGATCGCGAGTGCTGCAGTGTTATTTAGAAACAATACATTTTTATCGTCTGAAACATGGACTATATCTTCAGTCTGACAGTAGGCGTCTGGCGGAAATCAATTAGAAGCCACGCACACTCACCCTTCACTACAAAACTAGTAGGTATAGAGCTGATGATGACCTTCTATTCACAGTTGGACAGTCTTTTATAGAAGCAATGCTTCGTTACCTTCTGTAGACATACAATTAATTATTGACAGTAGCAATAAAACAGCTTCAACTCACGGTACATCTACGTACTATAGGTAGAAGGTTTAAAAATTTTCTAACAATGAATAAATATATCTTTCTCACAACCTCTTCATCACAACTGAAACTTTCAGTACAAGCATATTGTCTCACTAACATCTCGCCATAAACACATTTCAAGTGGAAACGTACTCATGGATTTCCTTTCATAGTTAACACTATGCGACGTAGCATTACAGCTCACAACCAGGCAGTTGTAATTAGAAGCACTTCCTGTGAACAATCGATGGGCCAGACTCATCGTATTCTTGTTTGGAGATCCACATTTGTTGGAAAGTGGACAGAGATGCCAGAATGGAACCTCCAATCCAGACGGAGTATTTACGCTCAGGTGGAGCAATGATCTTGACTTTCATAGCTGCTGGCGCCAGGGAAGAGATTTCCTTTTGCATGCGATCAGCTGTACCGGGAAACATGGTGGAGCCACCGGACAAAACAATGTTAGCATATAAATCTTTACGAATATCAATATCGCATCTCATGATACTGTTGTATGTGGTCTCGTGAATGCCAGGAATCTCCATACCAAGAAAAGATGGCTGAAATATTGCCTCCGTACATCTGAAGCGTTCGTTACCGATCGTGATAATTTGACCATCAGGAAGTTCATAGTTCTTCTCCAGAGATGATGATTTTGAGGCGGTTTCCATCTCCTGCTCAAAGTCAAGGGCGACGTAGCAAAGCTTCTCCTTGATATCCCTCACGATTTCTCTCTCCGCAGTTGTAGTAAAACTGTAACCTCTTTCTGTGAGGATCTTCATCAAGTAATCTGTAAGGTCACGGCCAGCCAAGTCAAGCCTCGGGATGGCATGAGGGAGAGCGTAACCTTCAAAGATGGGAACATTGTGAGAAACCCCATCTCCAGAATCAAGTACGATGCCAGTAGTACGACCTGAGGCATACAAAGAAAGCACAGCTTGAATAGATACGTACATAGCTGGCGTGTTGAAGGTCTCAAACATGATCTGGGTCATTTTTTCTCTGTTGGCCTTAGGGTTGAGGGGAGCCTCTGTCAGCAGGACTGGATGCTCGTCTGGGGCAACTCTAAGCTCGTTGTAGAAGGTGTGGTGCCAGATCTTCTCCATATCATCCCAGCTGGTGACAATACCATGCTCGATAGGATACTTGAGTGTGAGGATACCTCTCTTGGACTGGGCTTCATCACCAACATAGCTGTCTTTCTGACCCATTCCCGCCATACACATCTTAAAATAGATATAGGTAACATCAGTGTTATCATTTTAATATACAGTATCTACCTAATCTAAGTTTTAAGGTAATCTGTAACAGCTACATACGTCTTACTGTATCTTAGTTTCACGAGTTAAGAAATGTTAAAATGAGTTAATAATGAGGCTTAAAGGGTGGAGCAGTCGGTCAGGTTGCCAGAAATAAGAGATAGCAGTCAAAATAAAAGAAAGTCATGGAGAGTAGTGGGGGAGGAGATATCCCAGCAGACATGTATTGCTTCCGTGGTCTCGAGGTATCAGTTCATCTTGTCTCGTTCCAAACTGTTGTCAATGATCATCACCATAATTTCCCTTTCGCTCCCTAAGGAGCATGGGACCACCACTCCAGGTGGTCTGTCCCCTTGCAGGAAGCCAACAATAAGCATTCATTTGCTTCTGTAGTAGTAGTTTCTGCTGCAATTTGTTTTACATAGAGAGTTTGCCAACCTCTTACGACATGCATGAGGGAACATTAGTCATATTATTTCTTTGCCTCCTCACAGATCCCGGGGACTACACGAGAGCACTGTTGTTGATACGGTCTTTATCTCAGCGTTGTTGTTGATACGGTCTTTATCTCAGCATTGTTGTTGATACGGTCTTTATCTCAGCATTGTTGTTGATACGGTCTTTATCTCAGCATTGTTGTTGATACGGTCTTTATCTCAGCATTCTTGTTGATACGATTGTTATCTCAGCATTGTTGTTGATACGGTCTTTATCTCAGCATTGTTGTTGATACGGTCTTTATCTCAGCATTGTTGTTGATACGGTCTTTATCTCAGCATTGATGTTGATACGGTCTTTATCTCAGCATTGTTGTTGATACGGTCTTTATCTCAGCATTGTTGTTGATACGGTCTTTATCTCAGCATTGTTGTTGATACGGTCTTTATCTCAGCATTGTTGTTGATACGGTCTTTATCTCAGCATTGTTGTTGATACTGTCTTTATCTCAGCATTGTTGTTGATACGGTCTTTATCTCAGCATTGTTGTTGATACGGTCTTTATCTCAGCATTGTTGTTGATACGATCTTTATCTCAGCGTTGTTGTTGATACGGTCTTTATCTCAGCATTGTTCGTGGTCTCCCTAGCTCAGTCCCACTCTTCTATTTGGCACGTACAGATAGCGGTCGTCCGCATATGACGTCACACAATTTTTGCCATTTATAGCCTCAATCCCACCTTGTCAATTTTCGTTACAAAGATCCAGGCCCCCTCTTATGTAACGTCAAAAATCTGCCGTCATGCAAATTTTGTGTGTGTGTGTGTGTAACACAATATAAATTAATGTAATCAAAATGTAAATTAGATAACTAGTGCAGACAAATAATCTTTTCAGTAAAATAGTGTTTAATTAAACAGGCTTTTTCAAGACCGCTTTGCTGGTAAAGTGTTTCTAAATGTATTTAAAACATCGCTTATTTTGGTTTAATTTAAGTTTGAACAATAAGAACAACAATTAAATGTAAAGTAAACACATCAACAACTTCATTTTTTTCTGTTAAAGTTTCATAAAATAATGTTAAACTTGAGAGCAAATCCGCAAACATTTGGCATCTTTCCTTTCATGTGCCGCGTCCCTGCATAGGACAAGGTCCAACCTTTGTCCAACCCAACTAAATTCATTTACTTGTCCTCCCACAATAATGATAATAATAATAATAATAATAATAATATAAATAATAATAATATTAATACATAAAAAAACATATAAACATTCCCTCCAGCCCGAATGTCGTCTGTCAACAGTCTAACTTTGGCGTATTTCATCTCACCGGATTATTGTCGGGAAGGCGATAACTTGTTACTGTTTTATTTATTTATTTATTTATCTTTTTTAAGATCTAGGTTTAATCAACAGTACAGTTTATAGTCTGCATTTTTAAGGTGTATATTACTTTATATTTAAAAGTGAAATATATAATTAAAAACAATTTAAACTAGTTACATGTTATAGCAATTCTAATATTAATATAGGTAGTCCACGAGGGAGTTAACTATTGCGGATAAATGTAGACTATGAGAACGGAGGTTATAAAATCTATTTTGTTCTGACATTATTTAACAAAGAAGTGATCCTCACTCGTATTTATTGTGGCGTTGCATTTCTTCAAACTCCCCCCCCCCCCCCCCCCCCCCCCCCCCCCCCCCCCCTCCCCCCCCCCCCCCCCCCTCCACCCTCACCCCCCCCCCCCCCCCCCCCCCCCCCCTCCAATCATTACACGTTGTCACACACATATTGACCCCCTCCTCCCATTGCGTGACGTCATATATAGACGACCATATACCACATTTTCTTTGTCTTTCTCCTTTCCCAACCCCCTCCATCAATTGTTTTCAACCGACCAAACCATTTTAGTGCGTTGGATCTTGGTATTTGAATTCTTTGAGAATGGGAGCTAATTTAGTTTATACAGTTACAATTCTTCTTCTTCTTCTTCCGTCCTTAGCCACCGACCGTCAAAGCAGTCAGTGGCCATTACGCCTAGTGGCGTCTTAGGGCAACAGCAGATAGGTTTTCTTTGCCATTGTTTCCCATCACGCCTAGTGGCGTCTTTAGGGCAACGGCAAATCAACCCATTTGCCGTTGTTTCCGTAATCGAAGTGACTGGCAAACGGGTGATCAGCCCGTTGTGACAGTTACAATTACTGCGCTGATATTCTTTTTTTAGTAATCTATTCATGTTTCACCTCTTTTAGTCAAGACAAAATAATAGACATGAGACTTAGTTGTACAGGTGGACAAGAACACACGGGCGGACTTCTCTGTCCTGCACCTTCTGTAGCACAAACAGCAGATACAAAGAACAAAACTGTATTGAATGTAATTTTTTTTAAAAATAAATAGAGAAATAGCGAAAAAAAAAAAAAAAACCAGAAGAACTACCAGAAAAATAACCACAGCGAAACCTATACTAATTTTTGTTTTCTTTCAGAATAAGCCACGTACAGTCGGGATCGGATTTTTTATTTTAATTTAAATTTTATGTAAGTGTTGAATAATATATTTCATGTTAGTTTTCATTTGTCAGGTAATATGAAACCAAAAAATAGAAACAGGATTTAGGGTAATATGACAACAATATAAAGCTAATCCAGGTGTAAACGTGTATTATTTTGTTAAACATGAAAAAAATAAATAGTCTTGCTAACATAATGAGAACGAAAGGTGTAAAAATATGATACCTGATGCCGTGGTCTACCGACTATAGATGGGAAAACAGCTCTTGGTGCATCGTCTCCAGCAAAACCTGCCTTGCACATTCCGGAGCCATTGTCTATAACAAGGGCAGCAACATCTTCGTCATACATGATGCTGGGATTTGTGAAAGCTGATCACAACTTTGTAGGTACTAAATATTAACGACCGCAAACGTTTCTCTGATGTCGAATGAAAGTGTAGGAAACTTGCACACTTTTATAACCAAACTTTGATAAAAACATTAATAAACATCTTTAAATAAAAGCTTACTAAGCGGGTACGACCTTATAGGGATTGATATTCTGTCGTTTCCAAGAAGTCTGTGGTGACACTGATACTAGCATTATCTGTAATTGTTTACGGAAATGAAAGTTTGTGTTTCCTTATATGACCACTTCGATTAGTAGGGCCAAATGTGATAACTGGGTGAGGTATTTGTCATGCAGTGATTAGTGGGGCGTGGTACTTTTGTGTCATATATGTGCTTGTGTAGTAACACTGCATAGATGGAGCATATCCCGAAAGAAGCCAGTGCGCAGAGAAAGCTCATTACTCATACAAGATGAAAACAGTCCACCTTTGAGCATGTTATTAGAAGATTAAAGCTGTAACAACAGACAATGTTGAAGGAGAAATTTTAAAAATAGGAGGATATACTAGACAGTTCAACATCCTGTCATCGAACGAAGTATACAACACTGGGGACAGGACATTATGAAGAGACATCACCTACACCAACTGGTATCGTAGTTGAAGAAGAGGAAAACAGTAAGATATACATTATTTTGGTTAAGCAAATCTGGGTGCACAGGTCGATGTGGAATAGTTTTTGAATATTCTATTTGTAAAAAAGATGGCAGATGTGAAACAGAAATCAAGAAGAGAATAAGAATAACCAAAGCTACATTCAACAACATGAGAAATATATTGACTTCAAAACAGTTAACTCACAAATTAAAACCGAGAATCATAAAATGTTATATATATTCTTCACTACTGTATGGTGTAGAAACATGGACAATGAATAACCAATTGGAAAAACGAATTCAGACGTTTGAGATGTGGATATATTGAAGATTAGTGAGCATCTCATGGAAAGAGAAAAAAACAAGGAGGTTCTAGAAAATCTAGGTATGAAAAGAGAACTAATGAGGGAAATCAAAATTAGGCAGCTAAAATACTTTGGCCACATAAAAAGGAATAACACCTTGCAGAAGAACATAATAGAAGGGAGAGTTGAAGGCAAATGTGCAAGGGGAAGACAGCGCTATATGTGGGAAGATAACATCAAAAGATGGACAGGAAAGAGTCTATCAGAGTGCACCACCAAGACAAGAGACAGAAGACGTTGGAGATCCACTACAGCCAACCTTCGTTGTGGAGATGGCAGCTGATGGTGATGATGATTTGTAAACAAAAAGTTGTAAAAGTTTAGTGGGGAGAGTCAGCCTTAATTGGTGTACAGTGGCTGAGCATTTATGTCTCAATTACTGTTCAAACTGTAAGTGAAAAGTCTTACTAGAACTTATGCCAGTTACTTCTGTGATGATAGTGTCTGGCTATATCTGGTTATAGGTCAAACCATGCAGTTACTTGCTGTTTACTTAAATGCGCGTTTGAAGCGCATAAAAATATCCCAGATTTGGAGCAGAACCATGCCCTTTGTGTAAAACTATTGGCTATATCATTATGATAAGTCATCAACAATCTAAATATAGAACTTACTCCTATTTTTCTCTCCATACACCTTTAGCAAATGGGCCAAGGTATAATGTACCAGGTAGGTGTTGTTTGTGTGTGTGTGTTTAAAATCGTGTTTAAGTCCAAATAAGGAAATAAAAATTGTCCTGCGATTGCAATTCTGTCTGTTGGATTGATTATCACCTTATTAATAATTGTCTAAGTGAAACGTCATGTAACGAAGGATCAAGCAGTCCCGCCAGCTTGTCAGGAAAATATGGAAAAGCACGCATTGCACCGTGAGATAGAGAGAGCACAATATAATTATGTCTCCCCCGTCATGTTTTGCGGATTAGTTGCTTGTGTTTTTAAAGTTATATTATACTCAGACTGATACACACGAGATGTAAATGAAAGGAAAATATACCAAAAATTTAACGACGAGTGTATTAGCAACCATGATCGTATAGTTTATATTGCACAAATGTGATCTTAACAAAAAATACTATTCGCATAACGTGTAGTTCCCGATGGTCTATGATCAGTCAGAGATTATATATGGACTGCCAGCTGCATCATGTAAAATAAATTACTACAAAAACTACTACTGCAATGGCACATGAATACTTGTGGCAGGTGTCCCCGGGGACCAGCTCCAGGGCTGGGTGCATGCTCAATGGGGAACGAACATGGAAATGATGATGATGACTTATTAACTTTGTCGTATGTGTCCGTATATCTCTAGTGATACAAGTAATGCCCTTATACTTTATTCTCAGTCACCAAGATCTGTAACGTTCAGTAATGGTGGATCAAAGATAAGGCACTATATCCTCCATCTTTAGATCTACGTCGTATGTTTTAATCCAAGGAGGGGGTCGGAGTGGCTAAGAGGTATGGCGTCCGCCTCGAATTCTAAAGGTACCGGGTTCGATTCCCAGTTGAGGGAAAGTAATTTATGGAAATTATTTTCAGAACCAGTGGATCTAATCATATCTTACTCCCTCCTGGTCTCCTGGATAGTGAGATCGGATGCCTAGTCTTCTCGGATAAGGGCGAAAAAATAGGTGGTCCCGTGTGCAAGTTGCGTACGTTAAAAATCCCTCGGCAGTTGAAAATTGTAAAGGGTAGGCTGTACGGTTCGTTTGCGTGGCTAAATGTAAAAATTAAAAACCTACCCACCAAAATAATATTTATAGAATGTGTGATTCCTATATATACACACACCGGGATTCTCGACGGTGTTACAGAGTTCATGCACTGTGCTGAGATCCTCCTTGTGTGATCTGAGGGAGGAGATCGGAGCACTGATGGAGTTGTCAGTGTGCAGTGAAGATAGTCCTTAAATCCAAACCAATTCTAGTTACATCTTACAGGAGCTGACGCTGTATTATTCTCGCTGTCTGTCGCTCACTCAATCACTTTTAATTTTTCTCTGTATCTCTGACCACGGCAAGCTACGGTATGATATTAATGTGTGCTGAAATTTCATTCGTGTTAAGTAAAGCGTTAAATTTTAATAATTTCTTCTTGTTCATATCCTTTTCGTATTATGTAAGTCAGTCACACTTTGGGCTGGTTTATTTAGGCCATGCCACCAGTGCTTCATTGAGCTAATTAGCATAATTTCCTCCCCCTTTTAGTAAAGTACAAAATCCATGTGTCAACAGCGCATCCATCTCTGTAATGGTGCTAGCTATAATGACGTATGTCGCGTCATCTGATTAACAAACGAGGGAGTTTCCGACATGCCTTATTGTAGAAGTCTTTCGCAATTTTGATGAGGGATTTTCCAATTACTATACAGCAGGGGTCGGCAACCAGTCGCTCCCGATCTACTGGTAGATCCCAGAGAATAATTTGGTAGATCTTTAGGTGAATATGGGGGAAAATAAAAATATAGAAAGACTTTTAAAACTGGCACACACACACACACACACACACACACACACACACACACACACACAAACACACACACACACACGCACGCACGCACGCACGCACGCACACACACACCCACCCACACACACACACACACACACACACATATGTGGTAGGGTGGGCGAGATGATGATGATGATTATATTGTGATGTGTGATCACTCTCTTGTCACACTCGCACCGACCCGAACAACAATAAAACTCTTGATTCTAGAGGCAGGGGCTATATTTATTTTTACAACCCATTCAGTGACAAAGCAAACATTAAACAAATAAACTAGCGAACATAACAAAACAAAACTAAACAAAACACCCAACAGTGCCCGATGCTAATCTGAAGAAGCAAACAAAGCACAGAATAGTTAAAATCATAATATAATACTGAATGAGAAACACCACGCTCTCACCCGTCAAACTGTCCTACGCCGCCACCTGACACACTCAACTATCACACACACACACACACACACACACTCATGTGTGTCGTCCAATGCGACTAGTATGGTGTTGTGCATGAGGCTGGCAACCTCAACGTGTAACATCGGTTGCTACCAAAAACACTACTGCAAGAGCACACCCTCAACTATCACACACACACACACACTCATGCATGTCGTCCAATGAGACTAGTATGGTGTTGTGCATGAGGCTGGCAACCTCACCATGTAACACAGATTGCTACCAAAACCACTACTGCCCGAGCATCTGAATGCTTAATATGAAGGCAAACCACACTGTTGGCCCCATGCTCCCTCAGGAGCGGAGAAGAGAACTATATATCTTGAAGTGAGCCCACGTGCTCTCACAACCATTCCTCACATAACCATAATTAAATAATCATAAAATGGACATAAAATAATATTCAACTATATGTACAACAAATACTCTCAATAACGAGAATAAACCACCACCTCACAACTGGTCTATCTCAATATTCGTTACTGCATTCGGAAGCATGTCGTATGTGACGACTGGTGCGCCTGGCAACAAGCGTGTCGTATATGACCACTGATGAGACTGGGAATCTCATCACATGAACCACATCGTTACCGAAACAACCACTGCGATAGCATAAAAATGCTTCTTGTCGGCTTGTGATAGACACCAGCCACATTGGTGTTTCCATGCTCCGCCGGGAGCAACCAGAGAAACACATGTCTCAACAAAGGAGTGGCCTCGCGCTCTCCAGAAATCTAAATACATATTCTCACCTCACAGTAACCCATTAAATATATACAGTAGAATTATGATAAGTAGGCTATCGTGAAATACACTCAATTACTTTTACATTAAAGAAATAAAATAATTACTCTTGACTTTAACAAAACTGGCATTAACACGAAAACTATCTCTTTCTTTCCTTTACTGGGGAAAATTATCTTAATCTGCTTCCCACCCACGTGTCAATTCACGCGATCTAAAACTGCGTAACATTAAGTGATAACTAAGAGTGTTACCGCAGACCCCTCGCGCCGCTTTTATACAATCACCACATGGCTCTTCCTGTTGCCATCTTCCCAACTAGTTAATATTATCTAAATTGCAGTTTCTGATAACATTTCTGTCCAGTTTCATGTATAAAACACTCTCCTACTAAATTTGCCCGGTCTGATGGATGAATTACTTGATACTAAATTCTCACATCTGGATTTAGGCTTTGCGTGCCTAATAAAACCTATCAAACCTTATTTTCACTCATCTATCATTTCAAGACTAAATTATAATGCCCTAAAAAGACATTTCCTTTGGAAACACATCTATCTATATCACTCAACATTAAAATAGCCACATCGATATTATTTCCGAATTAAATAAAACTAATTCTAATTTAAATTAACTCACATGTCATGTCTTTGTGTTCTTCTGTGTGGGTACACAGCGCGCCTCGTTTCGTTCCCTCTTGTCTGGACTGATACTTAAAAAAAGGGCCGCTGGTAGTTCGCTATCTCTTTATATAGACTGCTAAGCCTAAACACTCAACTTAGTCCGCGCGCGCCGTAATCGCGCTACTTAAATAACACTCGCGATATATTGCTTTAGGAATAGCGAAAACACAAATAAAACCTACAGCTATTATCAAATAACACAATTCTACACCACAACTATATGTAGGCTTTATTGTGGCCTAATAACATATCTTCTACTTCATCAATCTTGAAGAATTTACATCTCAGCATGCTTCGCGCACTTCTAAAATACATGGGCGATAAATCTGCCCAAAAAACAGGTAGGGGGCGGGCGTCTCCTTTTCGGCCCCATCACATATCTCCCTCCTGATTTTGTTGTCGTCCCGACAACATCACTCACTCTGGCGCTTCAGTTGTAACCTCTCAGATCGTCTCGGGGCAGGACCCTCTATTGGCTGCAGGGCATACCAGCCTGGTTCGGGCATTAGACCATGCACGTCCTCCCCAGGATCGGTCTCATCTGGCGAAGCTGGTGCCTCAGGTAGGCCTAGTGTAGCATCTACCAGATTCGGAGAATCATCTTTGTCCTCACTTCGTCTCAGTTCGTGCGCCGCAACCCTCATCTTCAGATCTTCGTTGCCTGCTGGCCTTATCACATAAGGACCACCGCTTGCTTCTGGAATTGACGATACAATGAATTCGTCGTTGGACCACACGTCTTGTATTTTGGCCCTGTCAGTGTAGTGCACTCTTTTCCGCACTCTTTCACCCACTCGCAATGGTGTGGGGCCTGGAAGCTGATTACTTCTCTCCCTCCTGTCAGCGGCCATTTTCTGCATTCTCTCTGCAGCTTTTTGGTGGGCTATGTGCAACCTCTCTAGGTGACCTTGCAGCCACTCGTCAGTTGTCTCCGGCTCTTCATCTGGGCGCGTGCCTATCATGAAGTCTAGAGGAAGCCTCGGCTCTCTGCCGAAGAGGAGGTAGTATGGTGAGTACCCTGTCGAAGAGTGGGGGGTAGAGTTGTAGACCATAACCACCTCCGCTAGATGCTCAGACCACCTTCGCTTCTGGTCGGCTGTCATGGGTCTCAGCAGATCATGCAACGTCTTGTTGAAGCGCTCGCACTGCCCGTTGCCCTTAGGATTGTAAGCTGTAGTACGGCTCTTGTGGACTCCATATACCTTGCACAGCTCTGCGACTACCGCTGACTCGAAGTTCCGGCCTTGATCAGAGTGTATCCTCTGAGGAGCTCCGAGATACTGGAACCACTTTTCCACCAGGGCCTTGGTGACTGTTGTTGCTTTTTGGTCTCTTGTTGGTATAGCAATGGTGTACTTGCTGAACACATCTGTCAGCACTAATACATTCTCGAAAAACCCTTTGGAATCCCGCTCTAGCAGGGTGAAATCCATTGCTACCACCTCAAGTGGTCTGGAGGCAATCAAGTTTCCCGATGGCCCATGAAACTTCAGTTGAGGTGCCTTGGCAACGTTACATCGGTTGCATCTGCGACAAAAGACGTCAACATCAGCTGTGATGCCTACCCAGAAGCACCTACTTCTCAGCAACTGCAGCATGCGCTCTCTTCCCTGATGGCCCACCCTGTGAGCAGAGTCTAGTATCCGTGGTTTCATGGACTCAGGTATTACCAGTTGTTTTATGCTGGATCCATCTGATCCCTTCACTGTCCGGTATAAAACAACCCATCTGTCACTTCGAGCCGGTTACTCTGATTAAGTAGTTTCCTTGCAGCCAAGGGGATCTTTCGAGCATCTTTTCCTGCAGGTCTGGTGCCATCCTTTACCATCTTCCTAACCATCGCTACCACATCATCCGCTCCCTGGAGATTTATCAATTCCTCACGCGAATAGGTGGGAAATGCTTGAGTGGTTGCTGGTGCTGTGGTTGATTCGGCCGGTACCCTTTCACTGATATCTTTCTGGCTTGTTGCTGTCATCAACCCTATCTCATATGGTATCTGGGTAAACTCTCCGATAACCTCAGCTGTTATGCCACTTATTGCAACATCTGCGTCATCCTCCAGTTCCTCGCCTGCGGTTTCAATAGGAAAACGGGACAAATAATCTGCATTTCCATTGGCTCTTGCTGCCCGATGTCGGATTGTGTAGTTAAACATCGCCATCTGGGCCATCCATCTCTGCTCTATAGCTCCCAGTTTAGCTTTCTCCCAGAAGGCCAAACCCCTATTGTCTGTAAATACCTCTACTTGTGATCCTAGCAGGTAACCTCTGAACTTCTCAGTCATGGCCCACTTAAGACCTAGCAGTTCCAGTCTCATACTGCTTTTTTGAGTTTCTTTCAGAGGGTCGAAGTGTGCGACTTGCATATGCCAAGACTTTCTTTGTTCCATCTTGTACTTGCGAGAGAATTGCTCCCAATCCTTCAAATGATGCATCTACCTCCAGGATAAATGGTAGCGAGAAGTTAGGGAACCCTAGTAGCGGTGTGGAGGTTAGTGCCTTTTTCAGTGTCTCAAAGGCTACAGCACACTCTTCTGTCCACAACTCTCCTATGGGTGACTTACTTCGTCTTTTAGTCTGCATGCCTTGATTGAGCGCAGCTACTAAATCATGTAGCGGTTTGGCTATCTTTGCAAAGCCCGGCACAAATCTGCGGTAGTAACTGGCCAATCCCAGGAATGACCGTAACTCAGTCTGGGAACGTGGTACAGGGGCCTCTTGAACAGCCTTCACCTTGTCTTCCATAGCTCCTATTCCGTCTGCCGATATAGTATGCCCCAAGAATTCAATCGTCGTCCTAAACAGCTTACACTTTCCTCCATTCAACTTCAGCCCTAGCTGGCGTAGCTTAGAGAATACTTTCTCCAGTCGGCTCAAATGATTAGTGAAGTCAGCAGAGTACACCAAAATGTCATCAAGGTATACTAGTATCAGCTGGAACACTAAATCATGCATACTGCTCTGCATTAATCGTTGAAAGGTGCTGGCCGAGTTGGCTAAGCCCATCGGCATCCTGGTGTATTCATAAAGTCCAAAAGGGGTAGTGAAGGCGGTTTTCTCTTGGTCTTTCTCATCCATTGCTACTTGATAGTAACCACTTGCCAGATCAAGCGATGAGAATATCTTTGCTCCTCCTAACGCATCCAGGTACTCATCTACTCGGGGTAGAGGGTATGCATCCCTCTTCGTCTTGCTGTTGAGTGCCCTGAAGTCTACGCAGAGTCTAAGCCGACCATCTTTCTTCCGGACCAAAACTATTGGGGAGGCCCAAGGACTGCAACTCTCCTTGATTATTTGTTTGTCAAGCAATCCTTGTAGGTGATCCTGTACCTCTTTATAGAAAGCAGGAGGTATTCTCCTGTAAGGCTGCTTAACTGGGGTGTCATCTGTTAATGGGATGGTGTGCTTTACCCTGTCCGTGTACCCTACATCTGTCTCATCTGTGGCAAAAAGATCGGCATAGCGTCTCAACAATGCTCTTACTTCCTGCTCTTCAGTCTCACTGCCCTCAAACCCGGTCAGGTCAATTGGGCACATCTCTTGCTCTGGATTCGTGTATGGTGGACTTGCTGACATTTCTACCTCTTGAGCTCCTACAACTCTGAAATATGTGCTATAGTCCACCCCAGCTTCTGTCAGTATTCCTACTTGTGTCCCGGGAGCTAAAAACAAGTCTTCATCTCCCAAATTTATGGCCTGAATATCACAAGACCCACTTCTAAGAACAGTCAATGTATGACTCATAATCAGCCCTCTGTGTTCTAAGTCTCTGTTTGGCTCAAAGAGAAAAGTACTTTCTGACTGGCCTCTTCCCCTGCATTTGACTGTTATGGCCCTGATCGATCGAGCAGGTATGTGGGTTTGCTTTCTCCCAGCTACCCATACTTTTATAGAGTCTGATTTCTGCGTCATCTCCTGATCCCTTGGAGGGTTCCATTTTAGTATGTTCTGTATGTTTGGGATTTCCACAAGGACATTAGTACCTATAATCCCTGGTGTTTTCTTCTGGTTTCTAGGTCCTTGTACTTCCTTGACAACATAAACCCCAGTTTTTCACTACTGTGCACCCAACTTGTATGTCCACCACTAAGTGACCAATATATGGAATGGTGGCACCATTTGCTGCTGTCAGGCGCACCCATCTACCCTCATCCAAGGGGAGCCCTCCAAACAACTCCCTGAAACATTGCTCTGTGATGGTAGACACCTGTGAACCTGTGTCAAACACACAATTTACCTCTTTCCCTTCCATCAGCACTACTCCTTCAGGCCGACCTCCTACCATCTTGATCCGGTTTTCATGGTGCTCTCCCTTCACGTTTCTTTCTTCAAGCTCCTGGGGATTTGGTCCGCTGCTGGTCGACATTTCCTGCGATGGTTGAATCTCTAACATTCCTTCTGAGTGGCGGTCCTTCTGCCTGCGCTCCACTTTGTGTGATGCCCTAGCCGCAGAGTTACCAAACGGACAGCTCGATACTAAATGTTGTGCTGACTTGCATTGGAAACATCTTCTAGGTAGAGGACCACATGGACACCTGGCAGCTATATGATTCCCAAAATCAGCGCAGTTATAGCACCTGATTCTCTGGCTGCCATTCCACAAATGACGTTTCTTTCTACTTCTGTACCTGCGGCTGTTCCCGTGGCGTCTAGAGATGGTCCTCCTGTTAATGACCTCCACTTGTCGAACCAACATCTCAGTCTCCCTATTATTTGGAGAAACAGGCCCTTCCCTTTCATTTACATTCTTCCTCATGCCAACCTGTGATTGTCTGCCCCCTCTACCTGTACTCTTTCTATTCGAGTCACAAAGCTCCCCTTCCACAGCCTGACTCCCAGCCACAGAGGGGTCTAGTTTAGTGCCTGTTGTGGGCATTCCCTCTGGACGTGCCCTAAATTTTTGCACCGAAAGCATCGGATGGCCCTCGCCGGCCTTCTCTGTCTGTCTTGCATTTCAGCCATCTGGCGCTTCAGCTGTGCGACCTCTGCTCTGAGTTGCTCCACTAGGGCGTTTCCTTCATGTGACCAGGGTGCCATTTCTTCGTCGGATGCTGTGACTGTGGCTATCCCAGCTCTTGCTGTTTGACCACTCCCAGTCCATCTCAGAGCATCATCTCTTATGGACACAAATGATACTGCAGGGTCGTGCCGGACCCTGTCCTCCATCATTCTCCGCGTCAAGTCGTCCCTTAGACTGGCAACAAACTGGTCCCTTAGCACAGTTTCGTCAAGCGTGACACCACTGGCTTTCTCCTGCGCCCCTGCTGCCTGCTCAAGTATCTCATACAGCCTATAGGCAAACTCACGCACCGATTCCCGTGGCCCTTGGTACGCTGAATAGAATAGCGCCATTAGTTCTTGGGTGCTCCTCGATTCTCCATACACCCTGAGTATGGCCTGAAGCATTGCCTCCGGGTCATTGTCTTTGTACTGATACTTAAAAAAAGGGCCGCTGGTAGTTCACTATCTCTTTATATAGACTGCTAAGCCTAAACACTCAACTTAGTCCGCGCGCGCCGTAATCGCGCTACTTAAATAACACTCGCGATATATTGCTTTAGGAATAGCGAAAACACAAATAAAACCTACAGCTATTATCAAATAACACAATTCTACACCACAACTATATGTAGGCTTTATTGTGGCCTAATAACATATCTTCTACTTCATCAATCTTGAAGAATTTACATCTCAGCATGCTTCGCGCACTTCTAAAATACATGGGCGATAAATCTGCCCAAAAACAGGTAGGGGGCGGGCGTCTCCTTTTCGGCCCCATCACACATATATATATATATAACACCAATACATGCAGGGTGATTGAGATATCATGCCTTATTATTACATTTGTATATCCTCACTTGTGTCTAATGCATATACATGAAACAAATGCCAAAGCGTGGAGTATGAGCTGCCATTTGTCTAATAAGTTTCTATTTATTTTCCTTCCTGAAACAAAATTGAAATAAATGAAAGTAAAAAATGGTAAATAAAATTGACGTTATGTTAGACAGCAACAATTACTGCAGCCTATAAATACACGTAATAAACAGAGCGGAAAAGCTGGGCTGTTACCTTAATATGACAGCGTTTAATGTAATACAATGACGTTTGTTGTACATAAATAAAATGAATAAATGTGAAAAATAACAAGTGACTTGTGCCACACCGTAGAAATGGGTGCGCCTAATACACGCATATATGTTGTAAACTGGTGTACCACTTAGAATAGTTATTTATTTGTTAATCTTATCTATAAGACAACATTTTGTTTATAGTTTAAAAGGTCATCGGATTTGAACCCTAACTTCTAGGTTTCTTGTTTACCAGTCCAATTATGGATGAGAAGAGTAGAACTGCGTTGTCAAAACTTGGATTGAAAGTTGCTCATTTTTTAAAATGTGACATTGTGACGGTATTGCCTCCCCTACTTTATAGTAGTGATCCAACAGTGGCCAAAACTCAAGAGTATCTATTATATGCTTCAATGGAGTCTATTTTTACACAAGATTTATCTTGGCAGAAATGTCGATAGAAGAGTAGTAAAGCTTTTATCACATGGGAGTCTTCACAAGATATTCAGATAAGCGAAAACAATGCTGGCTGTCGCTAAGCACGTTAATTCTATAATCTGCCGACACTTTTATGAAGATTTTAAGCAATGGTTGTTCTTGCTCGTTAAGCCCCACCGCTGAGTTAATCAGGGGAATTATTATTATAATATATATATATATATATATATATATGTGTATGTATATATATGTATATATATATATGTATATATATATATGTGTATGTATATATGTGTATGTATATATATGTATATATATATATATATATATATATATATATATATATATATATATATATATATATATATATATATATATATGTGTGTGTGTGTTTAGAGTGTGTGTTTAGCAACTTTGACTGAAACAAACATGTAGTACATTTAAAACATTAAATCGAAGTTAAATTTGTAACATTACAAATAACAAAATTTAATAACCACTTTAGGTTTAACAGTTTGAAAATAATTCGAATAGTTATGGCTAAAGAAAAGCTATCATCCTCGTATTTGGGGATTGTAAAAAGGGTTAAGATGTTCAGGTGGCAGCATATGTTTGAACTTAGCTGCCAATGACGGTTCTGTCTTTTCACACTGATGACTCGTCTCTGGTCAAGGTTGTCGGGTGTAGCTCGTCTCCAAGAAACTTCAAGGAAAGTCTACACAATGCGTCCTTTGTCTTAAAGCGTAGACCACTAATCCCGTCTTGTTCCAGAAATAGTACGTTCTGCTGGTACCACCAATAACTGTGATAGGAGAATAGAAAAGAACCCTCTTCCGAGTATGGCGTTCTCTGACCCACAGTTATGTGTTCCCCCCTCTTCTATTTCACCATCCCACTTAACTCAGAGTTTACCCTCGATGAGAATTAAATTTAATCCCTCGGGATAAAACTTCCTTTACATTTAAACTGAATAGCTTTAGCTTTACATTACATTTAAATGAAAAGGCTAAACGTACAGATATAATATGTTTTACATTTACATCTCCACTGTTTGAAAAGTGTTCACAAAATAAATTCAGTCAGGTTTCATTTACATTTACACTTGTGGAAAAGTTGGAAACTTCTATTAATTAAAATGAATATTTTCACCTGGACATTTACGCTGGTTTAAAGCGTGAAACCTTACATTAATTTTAAAGTGAATATGTTTATAGGGGCATTTACACGGCTTTGAAAAAGTAAGTCTTTTTCTTAGAATGTACATCTTTTCTTTTCATCTTTCCCTCCCTGCTCCATAGGGAACCTGGAAATATTTTATGCTTTTAGTTCTCTTTACAAAACTATCAATAAAGCAATCACCAGCCCGTGCAGTGGTGGTTCATGAATCATCATTCTATACACTGAGGTTGCCAGCCTCAAATGACTTTGACATCCAATAGCGAGTTTCACACAATAAAATTCACATGGTAATATATACATATATATGTTAGTTCACATGCTAGTAATAAAATATGAAATGTAAATCATAACTTACGCCAATCATGGCTACAGACTTGTCGCACAGATGAATAAAAGAGACGAATCTTCCTCTTACAACACGTGTCTGGGATGTCTTTTAATTTTACAATAGATTGCCCATTCTGACTCCGTGTTTCTTCAGTTTCCTAGTTCCGATGTTCCTTATTAAAATTTGAAAGAGATTTTCTGTGCTTTATAAGTCTTATCAGGTTCTCCAATAAAAGGTCCGGATAACAATTAGGAAATTTTGAATCTAGTTTTCATTGTGGCGAGGTCTGATGTTGTCTTGGCGAGCGTGCAAATCACAGAGAAATAAAACTGATATTTATCAGCCTATTTTCCCTCCAACGATGTTATGAATCTAATCAAAAAGATCCAATCATTTTAAATCATGCAGATAGTGTGTGATATTTTCAAAATAGTTCCTACACGGAAAATGTTCTCAAAAGGTCACGTCTCCCATATGTGGTAATATGATGTCTTGCATACACACTCACAAACACATTTGTAGACTCATATTGTCTAAAATACAATAGATCCATAATTACTTTTTAATCAAGGACCGGAAGCAATTATATCACATTTGTCTGCCCACATTTGTCACACAGACAGTAATCTCGTCTTATCAGCGGTTCAGTCTAAACGCGCCGGCGACTATCTTATCTCAGCTCCTCGTAGGCTGGGATGACCGGGTAACAAACCGGTGACATATCTGCAAGAAGTGTCACAAATGTGATATGTATCACCTTCAGGGTAATTTGACAAAATCACATATCTGCTACTTAGCAGACAAATAAAGAAAGGCAGAAAGAAAGAAAAGTGCGATAAGTGACAGCACATACTAAAAATCAGTACCACAAATGTACGGATACTGCCGGAGAGAACCAAAGATCGATAGAGGTCGTCCATTTCGTCACAGACATACAACAAAAAGTTTATTGTACTAAAACGAAATTATGATGGACAAAAGTTAGTTACCTCAAAGAGTGGCTTTAATGGACTTCCAATATTTTATTATCTTGTCTTGATAGTTCCCACTGCTTGACTATATATTGTTCATATCTAGATATTTCTTCTTCATTGCTCTTCATTTCCGCAATATTGGGACCGAAGACGCAGCAACAGTGATGAATGCAGTCAGCGACCCATAGCTTGACTGCTTGCGTCAGGGTCAGCGAACCAGAGCTGACCAAGACCCTACTCCACCTCCAAGTAGTGGTCCTGGAAACAGGCTACAGTCTGCATCACCGCAGTCTGGCTGACAGAGTAGGGATTGTTACGTGCAGTCTTTGATATCTTACAATATTATACATTGGTATACTTGTTATGTTCGCAAATATTTTGTAAACAAAATAGATACTTATTAGTGCTTAAGGAAAAGTCATTATTGAGTTACTTCCCTTGAAAGTTGTGTCGTCTCTTTCGATCGAACTCCGCGGATGAATCCAGTTTTACTGCGATTTATTCCTTGTTTGGGTAGTAATAGATTGTTCTTGCTTCAGAGTATCTATGGCCTGAATTTATGTGTATTGTTTGTCTGAGTAGGACGAGTCTGTCTTATATCTGTATATCTTTACATATCTAAGTCGAACTATATGTTCTTTTGTCTCTAGAGAGGTCAAAGGCTGTTCGGCGGATGTGTCGCTAGAGAGGTGTGTTTTGGCTTCGCCCTGATGATGGGCTGTGTTTTTCTATGTCGGCTTGTAGCCGGAAAAAGTGATCTCTATATTTATGGGGAAAGTGATAGTCGTCTAGACCTATCATGTATGCTTTACCCCAGTGTTCATTCTTATTGCCAAGGAATGGCAGAATCATATTTCTGATACCCAGGTAATAAAAGATACTCTTTTGAACTCTCGTACGAAGCCACCGTTTTTCGATAGGTACGATTTTGTACATCTGAGAGGATGCATTTAACTAGATGGAAAACGACTCTGATTCCTAGCAGCACTATATCCTGTAGAATGCAGTCAATTGTATCATGATAGAATCTACAGAGCAATGAAACATTTAATGAATGACTAACTTTAAGACAGATTCATTATCTGTATCCAAACGTGAGTGACAGCTCACGAGAGAAGCCATCTTGTAACCAAACATTTAGTGACTTTCAAGAAGAGAAAAGGGATGCCCGTATTATCGCTTGATTAGTCCAGAGATCACTGCTACACATGAGAACCCATTGCTAGCGGTTCAATTTGATTATATGGAAAAATCTGTGCTGGACATTATGTTAAGGAATCTTCGCTAGACGAAGTTAGGTCTAGAAGCCATCTTGGACATTGTTTATAATCTGACGTGCTTTGTCAGTAAACTCAGATGATATATATATATATGGGCAATACTGAGTGCTCGGCTACTGACAGTCCATTATACTATTATTCTACATGAGTGCCCATGTAACATTGCAAGACCATTTATCCACTGTACCATGATGTATTATGCCAACCTGTGATTTGTCACTATCTGTGCTGTCGAGTGTGTACGTCCAAATTAAACTGTAGTAAAGGTACACAGTCGTTGGTGTCGATGACTTCCAGCCATATATGAGTGTGAGAAAAGAACATTTGTCAACACCACGAACTCTTCTTATCATTCGCATATTATACACTCAATCTATGTCTACACACCACTGCGTAAGTCAAGTTGACATTCCATACTCAAACCACGAGCAACACAACAACACAGTATTTAACTCTGGTGATGTTCGAGTGAGCTTCAGATTTTTTCAGCATGTCTCTTGCTCAGGGCAAGGGTCTTGTATTAAGAGTTTATCAACTGATGATGATGACGTCCATCCACCTTACGAGAATTTATCAACTGATGATGATGACGTCTGTCTCCCAAAAAGAGACTTTATCAACTGGTGGACCAGCTTTCTGGGTTTGACCTCGCAGAAGTTGAGAAGTCAACAGATTACCGATACCAGACCGTTTCCTGTGGCTGATACGACACACTTGCAGTATTGGTTTGCTCTTTGTCAACACTTCGTCACGTGACCTGTCAAGTGAATGCAGTATGTAGGTCAGCGTTGTTGACATTCTTACATTAGACATTACAGAGTTTCACAGAACAGTTGGATCAATTCTTGTCAATATTAACAGGAAGACAGTATTATTGAACTAAGAAGTCCTATTTTCATCGATGGATCTTCTTGTTTTCTATAAATGAACTTTAATATTTAAGGCCAGAATGTTTAATTTAATAAAGTGGCAGTTTGTTTATTTTCATAAAAATAACTTTGCCATTACTGTAAAACTGAGCCTATTTTGCAACACATACTATCATACACATAATTTATATATTTATGTTTACATGTTATTTGTTTGTATAGTATGTTAGTTTCTATGTCAGCGGGTTGTGTTTAGGTTGGGCGGAGTCCTCACAACAGAATATCCCACGTCATAGAGGGTCCGTTGTGGGCGTTTTCTATAGGTGCAATTTTCTTGATTGAAAATTTGCTGCGACAACTGTTGCTTTTGTGTTAGCTGTGAAGACTGTAATTATTGTTATTTTTGTAATATTTCTTTGTTCTTTAGTTTTGTTTTGATTTGTTTGTAATTAGTTGGTCTACCCTTTTCTATCTTTCAGTTCTATTCACAATTTATATTCATATACTGTGACGTCATTTGTGTTGTTATCCCTTGCAGATTCAGTGATTATTTTCATTGATTTCCCTATTTGATTTATTTGATTTCTGCAAACGTTCTCGTATTGTCAGTCCTATTTGTACTTTATGTATTCTGTTGGTTGACATATGTTTTATATAGGTATATTTCATAAGACACTATTGCCTGTGCACTGCACTTGGATTATGGTATAAACCAGTACTTGATTATTATTACTGTTATACAAGACCTTATTAAGGCTTGTGACCCACAGATATTGGGATAGTTTACTGATTAATCAAGTCATTAAGAACTTGTGGTATTATTATTGTTTCAAGTGATTAGTATTATTGTTAGACATCATGTCTACATTAGAATACTTCATTACACAAGGGAAATCCCTTGATAAAACTGGTCAACAATTAGAAGAATGGGTTGTTGCTCAATATGACAAAGCATTAGCTGCAGAAGAGAGAAAAGCTGCTGCAGAAGAGAGAAAAGCTGCTGCAGAAGAGAGAAAAGCTATGGCTGAAGAGAAAAGATTAGAAAGAGAAGCTGAGGCTGCTGCTGAACAAAAGAAATTGCAGATGCAGGTGGAGCAAAGGAGATTTGAAGCTGAACAAAAAAAATTAGAAAGAGAAGCTGCTGCTGAACAAAAAAGATTAGACAGTGATGCTGAACAAAAAAGATTAGACAGGGATGCTGAACAAAAAAGATTAGACAGGGAAGCTGAACAAAAAAGATTAGACAGTGCTGCTGAACAAAAAAGATTAGACAGAGAAGCTGAAGAAAAAAAAGCAATAAGAGAACATGAATTTGAGTTAGAGAAATTGAGATTGACAATTATGAGTAATGTTAATCAGGCATCTAGTGGTAATGGTAAACCTTCTACTTACAAGGTTAAGGTTCCACCGTTCAATCAGTCCAGTGACGATATTACATTCTGGCTGGATAGATTTGAAAGTTCTTGTCGTACACATAATGTGGATAAATCACAATACGCTAATCAATTAGCAGAAAACTTGAAAGGTGAATCTTTGACTAGATTATGCCTTGTAGGAGAAGCAGATAAGGATAATTATGATGTCATTAGGGCGGCTTTGATAAAGAAAATACCAGCTAAGTGAGGAAGGCTATCGCCTTTTGTTTAAGACGATGGTGCCTGAGACAGGTGTAGAATTCTCAGAATTCACTGCAAAGGCACGTCTCACAGTTGATCGTTGGATTGAGCTTTCCAAAACAGAAAAAACGTATGAAGGACTTATGGATTTGTTGCTCAGAGATAAGATTATGTCATGTGTTAACAAACCATTCCTTGAATTTATACATGAGCGTAAACCCAAATCTCTAAAGGAAATGGAAGAATATTGTTCCCAATATGTCACTGCACACCCCGACGTGACTTTTGGCAACACTAAGATTAAGGAGAGTATGCCAGTTGCTTCAGCAACACCATACAATCCCAATTATTCACACAGATTTCAGGGACCTCAAAACAGATTTGATAAAAAAGGTAACCATAATAGTTATCAAAACGAAGGTAACCAATCATTTCAGGGTTCTTCTTCAAAGAACTGGAGACGAGCTGATAGCTCTCGACACAGGGGTGGTCATAATTATAGGAATTTCCGTAGAGGAAGTAATTATAGAAACTATCCGGGTTATCCGTCTTGGAGTCAACAAGATCATAATTACAGAGATACTCATTATAATGAATATGATAATGGTAACCAAGGGAACTATGACTCAAACCCAAATAGGGGTTACAATAGAGGTAACAATAACTACAGAGGTGATAATAACCGAGGTAGATCTCAAAACAAAAGACATAAACCACATTTTCAGGCAAACTCTGCACAACAAGAGTCCCATGAAGCCTATAAACAGAGTAAAGATAATAATGATGCTAGTAATATGGCATGTGCCGCTTTTGATTTTGGGAGAGCATCTCAGTGCCCCCAATGCAAAACATTATTTGAGCCAACCACAGTGTCTACTTTAAGCTGTGGCCATCCTCTTCCTGCTCTTCCTGCATCAGTCGCGCATGATGGAAGAGGTTCTCTTGTCTTACATAAGGGTTTAGTAAATAACAATCCAGTCTCTGTGCTATTTGATTCTGGATGCACCACAATTGGTGTTAGGCAGTCACTCGTAGATCCTTCCCGTGCCACTGGACAAGTAGTCAAATGTGTAACATTTGGCGGCACATTAGAGAAATACTCTACTGCTATCATTAGGATTGCTACTCCTTTCTTTACAGGAGATGTACACGCATGTCTTCTTCCGAATCCGATCGCTGACCTCATCATCGGTCGCATTCATGGAGTCAAAGAATGCACTCCGCAACAAATTTCCGCGTGGAAAGGCAAAACATGCAGATTGCTAACGCTGTAGTCACTAGAGCTCAGGCTCTTAATATGCCTCAAACATCATCTACTGAAGATAATGAAGTGCATAACCAAGATGATCCCTTGGTAATTTCTCGTGACTCGTTTATAAAACAGCAAGAAGATGATCCCACTCTGAAGAAATTCTTCATTCTTGCAACTAAAGGTGATCCGAATAAAGACACAAGTCGTAAATCGTGGATTACAAAGAAGAATGGCGTACTTGTACGTATGGTTCAAGACTCCATTACGTCAAGTCATTCTCAAATCCTGGTTCCCAAGAATTTGAGAGTTAAAATTTTGCAGCACGCTCACGACTCTCAGTGTGCTGGACACATGGGTTTTTCCCGTACTAAGTCAAGAGTCCTTGCGGCTTTCTTTTGACCATTGGTAAACAAGGACATACGGATTTATTGTCGATCTTGTAAAGTATGTCAGGAAGTTAAATCCAAAGGTCCACGGCATGCTGCACCCATTCAGGCGGCGGACATTCCTATTCGGCCGTTTCAAAAAATGGCCATAGACATTATTGGTCCATTTAAGATCAAGTCTGCCAGAGGACATCAGTTTATCTTGACGTGTGTTGATATATGCACACGTTGGCCAGAGGCTATTCCTCTGAAGAGCATTACTACTGCTGATATTGCAGATGCTCTTTGGCTTATATTTTCTCGTCTGGGGTTCCCCGGAGAGATATTGTCAGACCATGGCACCCAACTAATATCAGATACCATGTCTCAAGTAATGTCTACTCTGCAGATAGATAGATCTTTAAGTAGTATCTACCATCCAATGTCTAATGGTATGGTCGAACGCCTTAATAGAACACTTAAAAACTTACTAGGGAAGATAACTGAGGATCATCCTCAAGACTGGGACAGAGTTTTACCTGCGGCCCTCTTCGCTTACAGAGAGGTACCCAATGAACATACAGGATTTTCTCCCTTTGAACTCGTCTTTGGCGCGCGTCCGCGTGGCCCTATGTCGTTGCTTCATGATCTCATAACAGCTGACAATATTGACGATGACACAAAGTCATCCTACGAATATGTCATCGCGTTGAGACAAAAGATTATCGAAGCATGCAAATTAGCAACTTCTTCTTCTGAATTTGCGAAACAGAAGGCAAGGCAATTTGCCAATAAGAAGAGATGCTTACGACAACTTTGTCCTGGTGACAAAGCATTTGTATTACTACCTTGTAGGAAAACAGACTACTTATTTCTTGGAAAGGTCCGTACGATATAATATCGAAAATTTCCGATGTCGACTATATTGTCAATATTGATGGGAAGCATAAAACCTTCCACATCAATATGCTTACTGAATTCCATGAACGTCCGGATTATTTGCAACCCATTTTCCAAGCAACGGACAATTCTCCAGTACAACATGGTCATTACTCATCACTGTCCGTGATACAGGATGAGGAAACAAGTTTTTCAGATGTAAATCTTCCTCTTCCAATGATCCCACTTCATTCTAGTGAATCATGGAAGAACGTTACTGTCTCTCCTGATTTGCCTCTAGGAGAACAGCGACAAGTTTCAACTATGTTGCAAACATTTCAGGATGTACTCACTAACATCCCTGGACAAACGCATGTCATTGAACATGACATTGTTCTAACTGAACATACTCCTATTAGGGTTAGACCTTATCCTATACCTATACATTTTCAAGCACAGGTTGAGAAAGAGTTGGATGAGATGATAGATTTGAAAATAATCGAACCATCCACCTCTGCATATTCTTCGCCGATGGTTATTGTTCGTAAAAAAGACAATAACATACGTCTTTGCGTTGACTATCGAAAATTGAATCAAGTAACGAAGTTCGATGCCGAACCTATGCCTTTACTGGAAGAGCTACTTACTCGACTCTCCAAATCTCATTTTTTCACTAAACTTGATTTGTCTAAAGGATATTGGCAAGTTCCTTTATCTGAACGCGCCAAACCTCTCACGGCTTTTTCAACACCTAGAGGTTTGTTCCAATGGAATTTTATGCCTTTCGGTCTTATGAACGCACCATCTACATTCGTACGCATGATGCGCCGAATCCTATCTTATCGGTCAGATGTCATTGCATATCTAGACGACATCTGTCTTTTCAGCGATACTTGGGAAGATCACTATTCAGGGTTAGATGAATTGCTGTCTACTTTGCGCGAGCACAACCTGACAGCGAAACCCTCTAAAGCCTATATTGGTTTTAGCGAAATTTCTTTCCTAGGCCACCGAGTTGGTCATGGTTTCCTAAAGACAGAGGACCATAATACTAGTAAGATACTTAACATCTCAATCCCTAAGACTAAAAAACAGGTGAGAAGTCTGTTAGGTCTTATTCAATTTTATGGCAGATTCATTCAGAATCTATCCTCTATCATGGCACCTCTTTCAACACTTCTAAAGAAAGGTTCGCCTAATATGGTCCACTGGTCTCAGGAATGCCAATGCTCTCTGGATAAGATTAAAACATTGTTTTCAACACCACCTATTTTAGTGCTACCTACTAAAGATAAGACATTCGTTCTTCGTAGTGACGCTTCATCCACTGGGATTGGAGCGGCACTAATGCAAGAGTACTCTGGAACTCTGCATCCTGTAATGTATATTTCCAGAAAACTTAATGCGGCAGAAAGGAATTATTCGGTTTTAGACCGTGAGCTATTAGCTATGGTTTGGTCGATCCTCAAACTACAGAGATTCCTTCTAGGCGCACATTTCATAGTAGAAACCGACCAAAAAGCTCTTACTGCTATACAGAGTAAGAATTTGAAGAGCTCGAGGTCTACTCGATATGCAATTGCTCTTCAACCTTTTCATTTCTCTGTGCGAGCTATTCGTGGATCAGATAATGTGATGGCAGACATTCTGTCAAGATGCCCACATGATTCCACATAACTATTAGGGCTTAGACGTCTTGATATGTCTAGTTCTATAGTAGTTCCTTTTCTATATCATGATAGATACACATTTGTAATTTAATAATATAATGATTGTATCACTACATAGCGGTTCATTGATGTTTATTCACCGCTGTGCTTTGATGATTTTTCTTCATAAATCATAAATTTAAGATATCTAATACGAAATTATGGTATGAATTTTTTAGGCATCGTGTAATTGCCAGAATTGTATTATATTTTGATGACACCTTCCTGGAAAAATATACTTGTAGAGAAATAATTTCTCTCAGTTTATGAGACACATTCTCACCAGTCGCTCCATAAGTCGACTTAGCCTCATATTAGGCGTTATATTTATTCCTAATATTTTCATCTACGCATTATTCATGCGTTGTGAGCCTATTGTACGTTGCTCCTAGATGTATTTCCAAAAAAAAAAAATGTTCCATTTTTTTTCCCGGGAGGTGTGGTAAGACTGTTACGTGCAGTCTTTGATATCTTACAATATTATACATTGGTATACTTGTTATGTTCGCAAATATTTTGTAAACAAAATAGATACTTGTTAGTGTTTAAGGAAAAGTCATTATTGAGTTACTTCCCTTGAAAGTTGTGTCGTCTCTTTCGATCGAACTCCGCGGATGAATCCAGTTTTACTGCGATTTATTCTTTGTTTGGGTAGTAATAGATTGTTCTTGCTTCAGAATATCTATGGCCTGAATTTATGTGTATTGTTTGTCTGAGTAGGACGAGTCTGTCTTATATCTGTATATCTTTACATATCTAAGTCGAACTATATTTCTTTTGTCTCTAGAGAGGTCAAAGGCTGTTCGGCGGATGTGTCGCTAGAGAGGTGTGTTTTGGCTTCGCCCTGATGATGGGCTGTGTTTTTCTATGTCGGCTTGTAGCCGGAAAAAAGTGATCTCTATATTTATGGGGAAAGTGATAGTCGTCTAGACCTATCATGTATGCTTTACCCCAGTGTTCATTCTTATTGCCAAGGAATGGCAGAATCATATTTCTGATACCCAGGTAATAAAAGATACTCTTTTGAACTCTCGTACGAAGCCACCGTTTTTCGATAGGTACGATTTTGTACATCTGAGAGGATGCATTTAACTAGATGGAAAACCACTCTGATTCCTAGCAGCACTATATCCTGTAGAATGCAGTCAATTGTATCATGATAGAATCTACAGAGCAATGAAAACATTTAATGAATGACTAACTTTAAGACAGATTCATTATCTGTATCCAAACGTGAGTGACAGCTCACGAGTGAAGCCATCTCATAACCAAACATTTAGTGACTTTCAAGAAGAGAAAAGGGATGCCCGTATTATCGCTTGATTAGTCCAGAGATCACTGCTACACATGAGAACCCATTGCTAGCGGTTCAATTTGATTATATGGAAAAATCTGTGCTGGACATTATGTTAAGGAATCTTCGCTAGACGAGGTTAGGTCTAGAAGCCATCTTGGACATTGTTTATAATCTGACGTGCTTTGTCAGTAAACTCAGATGATATATATATATGGGCAATACTGAGTGCTTGGCTACTGACAGTCCATTATACTATTATTCTACATGAGTGCCCATGTAACATTGCAAGACCATTTATCCACTGTACCATGATGTATTATGCCAACCTGTGATTTGTCACTATCTGTGCTGTCGAGTGTGTACGTCCAAATTAAACTGTAGTAAAGGTACACAGTCGTTGGTGTCGATGACTTCCAGCCATATATGAGTGTGAGAAAAGAACATTTGTCAACACCACGAACTCTTCTTATCATTCGCATATTATACACTCAATCTATGTCTACACACCACTGCGTAAGTCAAGTTGACATTCCATACTCAAACCACGAGCAACACAACAACACAGTATTTAACTCTGGTGATGTTCGAGTGAGCTTCAGATTTTTTCAGCATGTCTCTTGCTCAGGGCAAGGGTCTTGTATTAAGAGTTTATCAACTGATGATGATGACGTCCATCCACCTTACGAGAATTTATCAACTGATGATGATGACGTCTGTCTCCCAAAAAGAGACGTTATCAGGGATCAAAGAGGGAAGGCAAACCTGGTCCCAAAAAATGCCGTGCTGAAGTCGGATGTGTCGGCCGAAAGGCGCAAATATCGCAGCATTCGCTGTAAACGGACACAACGCAACCAACATCCTTTTCAGGACGAACGAAGAAGAAGATTTCCGCAATGAGCATAGGCTTTACCAAACTCATACCAAGTTTTGCTGTTCTGTGCCGTTCTTTCATGGTCTTTCCATATTTTCTTTATCCCATTTATGTCTGACCCCAGTTCTCTTCTCCGTGTGTCTCCATCTATCTCTTACCCTTGGGATTCTAGAACAAGAACTGCCTTATTATCAGATGGTTTTCTCAGCGTGTCTCCATCCATCGTCAGTGTCTTTTGCCAATGGTTACATGATTAGTTCGTGTCATCAGTCCCATATTGTTTCATGTCACAGTCCCATATTGTTTCGTATCATCAGTCCTACATTGGTGATCTTGCCATACCATTTCAATATTTCTATTGTGCACATATAATTTTGCTTGCAAAGTCAGAAGTTAAAGCTTACTCTCCACTAAACTTATTTGGCGTAAAGGTAGTCCCATAGCAGATACTGCCGTAGGGGAGTGAAGTGTTAGAGACTTCACTATACTAGGTCCAGCATCGAGAGGTAGGGGTGACCAGTTCCCTAGTTTGACGCCTTTTCCTTCCCTAACTCGAAGTCAAGTACTAATTTACATCTGGGTTTACTGGAGCGTGTCGGTACCGTGATTCGAACCCAGCACCTGTGACACGAGAGACCAGCGCTGTAGCCACTGTGTCAATCGAACGCTTAATGTCTGTACATGTACTTAATATGAATGGTATGTACTAAATGAACTGTTTATTGTCATATGTATTTATTTTTATTACCGCACTGGTAGAACGCATTACCCTTACTTTACGCGAGGGTCTCTGGAACGCATGTATCGCGTAAAGAAACAACAACCAGAGTGTTAAGTCATATTTTTATTAATGGGAGTTAAGTTTTAAAGACTCATATGGACGGGTCGGATTTTGTTGCACACGCTAGTAAGCACGCTTTTAGTGATGAGATGATTTTTTTCAGTTGGGGGCTTTGTGCTCTGTAATTTTTGAGCATAGCTCAATCTGAGTCTGTGTCAGTCTTTTTTCAAAAATATGATAAAGAAAGTGTTCGAAGGTTCTTAATGATAGTTGGGGGGAAGAAGCGGTTTAGTTTTGAACTGGGTTCTCAAGCGGTGAGTCCGTGATGAGTAATTCTCACGGGGTGTTGAACTAAGGGTCGGTGATCTGGACAGTGCGTTCCTGGCAGGGCTTCGAGATGGTCGTCCCATCTCGCTAGTGTGTTCCGGGGTATTTGTGTTTTTCGACGAAGGGAATTTGATAATTGAAGAGGATATTTTTTGAAGTAAAGATAAAGAAATTATTGTCGGGAACGTTCTTTCTCCCAGGAATTTATGGATTGTTTTCCAAGATATTACCCAAATGCCAGGGAGTACGCCGGCATTATATATATTGTAAGAATTCTGATGGATTTGTTTATAGATTTATGCTATGAGTTACTGCATTCTACAGCCTATTGAGAGTTGCGATGTACGCAGTCTTTTGTGGATGAATATTTTTGCTGTATTACTACGAAATGAACTTACTTATCTGATGCGTCATGTTTTATGCTGTGAACTGTGTTACCATGATGTCTACGTGACTGTGGCGTTAATAAACTGTGTGGAACGTTATTCTAGTTCCTACATTTCCTGATCTTACGTTACAGTGGTGTGTGATCGAAGTGTGTATAGGTATGCCAGAATCTTCTTACGACATTCGCACTTACAGCTATACATATTTACACACCTGTCGGCCATCCGTAAGCCCGACCACAAGCTGATTGCCTTCATCAGCCGTAATATTAACATTGTCTTCCTACACCACTTACGTATCCATAACACAGAGTATATGATGATGATAGGAAACTCTTTACAGAGCGATACAACAGGAAGCAATCTGATCATCAGAAGTAGTCCCCCCGTCCGACAAGTGTTTCGGCCCTACATACTCCTTTACACTTTAAGGGGGGTGGGCCCACTTGGGTCATGGCTCCCAAGCGTCTCAGCCTCCTGTAGTCTTGTATCGAAAATGAACCCATTTCACTTATGGTAGCAACTTTAATCCACAACTCCGCCAGCCGTGGAGGCAATTGTGAAAGTAACAAAGAGAAGACAAATTATTCCGTTCGCTCCGTAGCACATCACAACTACGGACACACACGAGTCACCTGCGCGAAGCGGACGAGACTTGACACTGCGCGCTCGCCGCTGAAATTCTTACTGACACCCCTTATAGTATACATCGCCTGTCGCCTCTCAGCCCTTTCACTAGTACGCCTAAAAACTCAGCGTAAAAACTTAGAACAATTCCTGGTGTTTTCTGTACCGCAGCGTTTATTGTCACGATTTCCATTGCCCATTGCGGTTGTTCCACAGCCAGCCTGATGCCTTTTCGGCAGTTTCACTAAGCCTCTTCAGTGCCCTTGTTCTCGACTGTCCCTTCAGCCCCAACAGTTTCAATAGATCATACACTGATGCAGCCACAAGCCCTCTTGCGCCCACTTCAACAGCCATGACCCTTGCAGTGAACCCATCGTGTCTCAGATCCGCGGCCAGATCACTATACTTGGCCGCTTTGAACGAATGTTGCTCTTCTAATCTGGATTCAAATGGCACGGTCAGTTCAATCAGTATGACCTGAAGCGTTGCTGAAGAATGAAGCACTATATCCGGCCTTCTCCGCGATTTTCTGATACTCTCTGGATATGCCCCTCGTCCAGGTAGGTCTACCGCCATCTCCCAGTCGTTTGCACAGTCAAGAAGAGATGGTAAACTGCTACCAGGTTTACTCGGTTTGGGGTGTGCTGACTTTCCTGCCCCCAGAAAGTATGTATTTGCGGTACGCTGGAGATAGACAGCACACACATTGAGGACATCTGTTGAAAGCTTTACCAGAAAGTTCTAGTTCTGGAATCCCCAGAGCAAGAGAAGCAGATGTAGACCAAAGATCACACGGAAAAGTGAACATTGAGACAGACACGTCAATGATGAGGATGACATAGAAAGACATTGAGCCGATGACTTGCTTCAGCAGGACTTGGTATTGCAACGTTTGGTTTTGAGTTAAAAGCCTAAGCCGTTGAAGAGACAAAGGGAAGTAATACCTGTATTTCTGAATATTCGTTGAAATATAGAGTTATTTCTCCTTATTTCTATGGAAAGATTTTCGACTCAAGAGAACGCCAGTAGCTGGCGAGTCCTTTTTAGGGCTTCATGCTAGCAGATAGATAATGTTGGTCTTTCTCAGGACTTAGTACTTATCAACGCTGATCAGGTTAGCAGTCAACAGTGTGACTTTTTTTTGGATGGTAAAAGCACTCAGATATAACCAAATAGGTTGAAAGAAACGCGCCTCGCCAGAAGAGGGCAAAATCGAACCAAAAAAAAAAAAAAAACATATCAGTGCAAAGCTGACAACTCCACCAGGTCCGGATTAAGCCAAAAAGGGTCTCTAGGATTTTTAGTGTTTGGGCCCCTCCCCTTCACCTAATAGGCAATAATTTTAATATATTATTTCAAACCCCTTAACATTATGTTGGTATATAGTAGTATTATTAAGAGAATGGTATATTAGTTTGTTAGCATTGTTTGTATTGTTTATTAGTAATTATTTTGTTGTTGTTAATGTTTATTAATATTATTTTTATTATTATTAAAGTAATCACAATAATCACATCGTATTGAAAAAATTTGCTCGTCAACAATTTCTTCAATAACTGGATAGAAATCAGTTTTTCTAAGAATAGAAGATTACATGCGCATCAATGCCAACATTTTCTGTTTGTACGTAAATCTATGCAATTTTTTTAACTTCTGCACGTGCCCCTGAGAGCTCTGGGCCCATAGGCTTCAGCCTACTTAGCCTAATGGATAATCCAGCCCTGAACGCCACCATGTAAAATATATTACAAAACAGACTTTAACTGTTACAGTACGTAAGTACTTTGGAGTAGGATACCTTCAGTGGTTGACCCATGCTACATAAGAAGGGCATAAAGAAAAAAACACAAAGCATATATAGCAATAAAAACCATAAAAAATATAGACGAAAGGAAAATAAGAGTTCATGTTTAAACAGAAGCACCAACAAAAGTTCCCGAGCCGACTCATAAAATACAAGTAAAAGAAAACAAAAAAGTAAGAAGCATAAAAAGAAACAAGAGGAGATGGTATAGTGACGAACTGGCAAGAGAAGTAGAGGAAGCTGCAGCCATAAGAAATATGACAGGACCTGTACAATCAAACAAAGAAGCTAAGAAGGAAATGTAAGAAACAGGCAATTTCTTAAAATGTAAAAAAATTAAAAAAAAAGATGGACTGAACATTTTGAGGTACTCTTGATTAGACCAACAAAATCCCATATAAGTTCAGCCAGCAGAAAAAAAACTTACAAAACAATTATGGAAAACCAAATAAAGAAGAAATAAAGAAAGCTATAACATTTCTAAGAGATATGACAGCTACATGTCCAGATGGCGTACCAGCAGAAGTCATCACAGAAAACATGGATTCGTCTTTACTGATATTATTTTTAAATTAATTTGTTAAGTCTGTCAGACCAAAAAAAAAAAAAGAAATGTAAACAACCAGGAAGAATATCTGGTAAAGTTGCCACCAAAAAAAAAAAAAAAAAAAAAATCAAATAAAAATAAAAAACAAATATCAGAGATTTGCAAGAGTGTATAAATTACAGAGGAGTAATGTTATTATCAGTGCCAGGAAAAATATTGGAAAGGATCAACCTTCAAAGTTTAAAAGAGGCTACACAGACAAATGAGGGCGGAACAGGCAGGTTTTTGACAAAACAGATCCTGAACATACCAGATTGCCACATTGTGCATATTATTATAAGAAAGCTTGGAACTGACTACACTATTCTACATTGTATTTGTCTACTTTGAAAAGGTTTCCGACAGTTCAGACAAAGAATCACTTTGGAAACTGATCAGGCATTTCGGATTCCCCTTTATGTTTATTAACTAAATAAAGATAACTTCTGAAGACATGAAATAAAGAGTTCTTCGTAAAGGGCAAAATACAGAACCTTACTTACTTACTTAGTTGTTCCTTTTCTACCGTGAGATGTAGATTTTGAAGAGAGAGAGAGAGAGCGCCATATTATCCTACCGGCTGTCTTCTTCTTTTCCTGCTTCCAGTCTAGTCCTCGGTCCTTCAGAGATTATCTAATGTTGTCCTTCCAGCGGACTCTGGGTCTTCCTGGAAGTTTGGAGCCTTGGCTTTTAGTTTCCCATACTTATCAAGGTAGCCAATCTTCTCCCATTCTACAGACATGGCCAAACCATCGCAATTGGGACTGTTCCACTTCGGGCTGCAAGGGTTGAGTTTTGAAGATTTGACGTATTATCTGCTTGCGAATTATGTCTCTTCTTTTTTCTTCAACCGCCTTCCTCAAATGCCTCATTTCTGAGTTTGGAGCTGGCTTTTGTGGATTATAGTCATTGCCCATGACTCGCATCCATACGTTAAGACTGGAACATAGGTGTAGATGTATACAGCCATCTTCGTCTTCTTGCCAACTTCTTGTGCTGAGGAAAATTCAATGTATGGCCTGAAAAAGTCTCCCAGCTGCTGCTATGCCGGTAACCAACCCTTCTTCGATGCCTCCCTTTCAGTCGATAACAGCTCCAAAGTATTTAAAGTGGTCTGTTTTTCCAAAAGTATGATTACACAAAGGGATGCACCGAATGTCCAATGTTGAAGTCTTTTCCACTGTGTGAGTTATCTTAAAGACGATTATTTATTGCTGTAAATATCGCACGTGTAGAAATGAGAAATGTGTAAGAAGTAATGTGCATCAACTCTTAGGAATCTATCTAGTGTTGAGGAACTGTTGACATTTGTCTCAGGAAACTGACTGCTGTCTGATCATGAAGAATGTACTGGCTTGACTTGAGGTCTTCATGAAATAATCTTCTGGTACAAATAGGCTTCATGCAATGAGCTTGACTGAATGAATTTACGTCGTGCAATACACTTTTTAAATAGATGAATTCACTTAATGCAGTGACGCGTTGAGTAACTGAACTTGGTTCAGGTAATAATCTTTTGATTAATTTGAACTTGATATATACACGAATCTAGCTGTGAGTACTTGATATATATATTCAAAGATTGTCTAATGTTGTCCTCCCAGCGGACTCTGGGTGGTCCTGCAGGTCTGGATCCCTGGCTCTTAGTTCCCCATGTTTGCCGCGGTAGTCGATCCTTTCCCATTCTGCAGACATGGCCAAACCATCTCATTTGGGACTGTTCTACTTGGGTCTGCAGGGGTTGAGTTTTTAGGCCTTGACGTATCGTCTGGTTGCGAACCATGTCTCTTCTTATTACTTCAACCGCCTTCTTCAGATACCTCATTTCTGAGGTTTGGATCTGGCTTTTGTGGGTTGTAGTCATTGCCCATGACTCGCATCCATAGGCCAAAGACTGAGACATAGGTGGAGCGGTATACAGCCATCTTCGTCTTCTTACCAACTTCTCTTTTGCTGAGGAATCCTCGATTTATGGCTTGAAAAAGTCTCCCAGCTGCTGCTCTTCGGGTAGCCAACTGTTCTTTGATGCCTCCCTTCCGATCTCTGACTAGATTAGAAAAGATCACGTTAAACAATGATGAAAAGAGCTAAGAAGGAGGAGAAATAAAATGAGAACTATGATGAATAAAAAATATATTTTAAATTTATTTTAAACACACGCTTTTAATGCACTAAAAACCCAAAAATAATTTTTCAAGGAGTTTATAGCCTGCAGTCACAAAATGTAAAATTAAATTGATAAAAAGCGTGGGGCGCGAGCTTATCGTATATTTTATCCATAAGTGTCTAATGAAATGATGATAGAAAACTCTTTACAGAGCGATACAACAGGAGGCAATTTGATCATCAGAAGGGTCCCCCTGTCGATCAAGTGTTTCGTCCCTTTAATCTCCTTTACACTCTAAGGTGGGTGGGCCCACCTGGGTCATGACTCCCATGTGTCTCCGCCTCCTGTTGTCTTATGTAGAAAATGAAACCACTCCACCTTGGTTGTAGCTTTAAAATCCACAATTCTGCCAGCCGGAATCAATTGTGAAAGTAACCCTTAGGTCGAAAACAAATTTTTGCGGTCGTTCCACAGCACACCACGACTAGGGATAGACTCTGACCAACCAACGCAAAGCCAACGAGGCTTGAAGCCACTGCGCGCTATAGCAACTGAAATTTACTTGCACCCGACTCCTCATATAATACACCGCGTGTTGCATGTAAGCCACTGTCCTTTCACCAATACAACGAAAAACTCAATGTATTGCGGAATTATAAAAATTCCTTTGCGGATGTTACCTGTAACGCAGGTGGGGATAGAGTTTACTATCCCGAGTTCCATAGTCCATTGCGGTTGTAGTATAAATGAAACATGAAGTATAAAGCAGAAGTTAATTTCATGCAGAATCAGCACCTCACGCTTTTTGTCAATTTGATGTTACATTTTTTTTTACTGCTAGCTATAAACTCGTTAAAAAAATTATGTTTGAGTATTTAGTGCATTAAAAGCGTGTGTTTAAAATATTTTTTATATTTTTTATTTTCTTATTTTTAGTGTTAGAAAAATTATGACATAATAAAACATAAACAATATTTTTACTTATTGTAAATCTGGTCCACAATTTCTTAAGCACTCCATTTCTTTTAGAGCGTCAATATTAAATCACTTTGTGCCTGTTAATTTGGTGCAATAAATTTCTTCAATTTGAAGGCCATCTAGAGATAGAACTCGACTTTCCCTTGATTCATAATTTTATAATTTGGATTGTTTCCCTTGATTTAGCTAGACACTTGTTTGAGCACTGCCCTGTTTTACGCATAGAAAACATAAAGCGCACCACGTACACTTGAATTTTTAATTAACTTGATTATGGCTAATTATTTGTTTACATTTTTTTACGAACAACTTTAATTACTCATAATGTCATAATTACAATGTTAAATTATTAATAATTGACAGATTATTGTTTTGTCATCGGGAATACACAATTATACCAAGTTTCAGAGCTATTGCTCATCTGAAAGTGATTGAAAAATCGATTGCAAGATTTGAAAGTGACACGAAAGTGACATACAAGTGAAGTTAAATAAAAGCGTGTAAAAAAAGTAAAAGACGACGAAAGAATAAGGCCACATCATCACATAGATGTAGACTCATATCTTGACAGTAGTTTAGACAAAAGAACAGTCAGTGATATCAGATTGTGAACTGTGGTTTGGTTTTAGAAAAGTAAGTGAGTGTAGGTAAATGGTTTGAAAAAAATGAATGGAGTTGTTAAAAGACTGTTCGTCTTTGTTGAAGGGAAGTGATATGTATAGAGGAATGTTTTGAGCAAAGGGAGGAAACTCCGTGGGTTTTACTTGGAAGATGTAGTAGTTATGTTTAGAGTTAAGCATATTAAGTGAGTCCAAAATTGTGATGGGACACATTTGCATGTAAAGTTTTTGTAATAAGAATTGAAGAGACGTGTATGGTTTTGAGTATAATCATCAAAGGGAGATAACTTGGAATTACGTCCCTTGTAAGTTTTGGTGGGTGAGCAAGAAAAAAATACGCACGAGAAAGTTGTGGTAGGATGAACACATTTTAGGGGTGAACGAAAAAATATTAGGACGGGGAAGCAGAGTCTGATTTGGAACGCGCTGAGCATAAGTTAGCAAGTGTGTGCTAGAGAGATGGTAGTTTTGGAAGTTGATTAGTAGATGTACAGCGCAAATAACGCTGTGAAACCCAACGCCCTAATATCTGGCTTTTGGCTAGGATCATGTGTCTACACACAGGGGCCGGTACAGTGACATTCATGTGTCATTAGGTCCTTTGTGTGAGAACACAGAAGATCACTAGGTGACACATTTTGTCATTGAGTCTTCTTGTGTTGGGACACGTGGTCTTGACCAGAGCCGGGTTTGGGGCGGGGACAATGCGACCTCATGCGAGGAAAAAATATGCGACCTCAAGCGAGGAAAAAAAAAGGAAGTTGATTAGTGAGCGAGGTTTTTGATATTCATATCTCTGGAAAACAAGCCATTTTGATGTGGTTTGGCTACTGGGGTTACAGACACGCCATAACAAGAGTTATGTTCTCAAGTTGTCAAGTTTTGTGTTTTTCAAGACAGCAGGTATGATTGCAGTTTTATATTGAAGATAGATTTTGTTAGATAAAACAGAGACAGACGTAGTGATCAGGTAAACTGGTAGAAAAACAACATCCCTGACAGTGTAGGCCAGTCTTCTAGCAGTGGAGAAATTAGACTGGATGTTCGCTGAATTGAGAAAATGTACGAATGGGAATTATATCAAATTGAATGTATAAATCTATGAGATAAATTCGCAGAAGAGAGAAGCGGATTCTACTTTATGTAAATAAAACTTTGAAGTTCGTTTTACTGCTGTTGGAGTACAGTGTGTCAACAGAGTTAGAAACCATCAACCATCTGTACGTCTTGTCTAACAGTGCATTTCATCACTTGTTTACAGCAGAGTGTTTACATTGTCTGCTCACACATGCTGACCACTGGTTAGGACAGTGATCTGAACCTCTAACATCAACACTATACGAACACTATAAAGAAATGCAAACCTGAACCCACACTATCACGGCCACAAGACTAAGAATACGCAAAAAAAGATGGGCAATTATTGCATTTTGGGAAATAAATGGAAAACAAAAGAAAGCAAGTCAAGAACAGAAATACTAATTCTCAACTGAAATGCCGAAACAGTCATATTGTATGACTGGCATTGAATAGGACATATATTAAGGAAACCAGTTGGCAGTACCAGGCGGTCATTGTTCTGGAACTACCCAGGGTAAGAAAGGTGAAGGGAGACCTAAAAACTTATAGAGAATACGGTTCTTGTGCGTTATTTCACCGCTAAAATCAAATTGTGGAAATTTATTACCAAAACTGAGAACCGTACTTTTTCTTGACTGAAAAAGGTTGATTTCACATTGTGATTTGGGAGGGCAAGTTAAAAAAAAAAACGTTCCTCATGCATTCATAGTTGACACGCTTACGACAGACCCCCCCCCCACCCCCCCCCCCCCCCCCCCCGTATTTTAAGTTTATAAACTAATAAAACGGTATTGAATCAGTTCTACAAGTTAACGGTACACAGGAAACAAGGGAAGTCGCTGCCGTTGACTTCTCTAACTCAAGATCAGAGTCAGGTACCCATTTACAGCTGGTTAGACTGATGCGTGACACTCTGATCTTGAGTTAGAGAAGGCAACGGCAGCGAGGAAGGGAACAGGTGTCACGCATCAGTCTAACCAGCTGTAAATGGATACCTGACTCTGATAGGGACTTGAAAGCTGCTGCTGATGATGATGATTATGATGACTAGCAATTACCTATACTTAAGGGTCTTTTATATTAGGACATGCGCCCTAATATAACCGACTAGGTTGAACGGGACGCGCCTCACCAAAACGAGACAAAACTGTAAAAAAAAAAAAAGTTCGAGTAAGTTGTATTTTTTCCGGATTACAAAAAAAAAAAAAAAACAAAAAAAAAAAACAAAGGACGGACGGGGTGGGTAAGAGATTTGTGACGTCGCGTAAGACCGTTCGACAATATCCTGCTTGACATTGCAGAATTTTGGCCCCCTTTGTAAATTATGCAGCTACGAACGAACATGTGTATGCCCTGATATGTGCCAAGCTTCAGCGATCTTTGGTGATCTGTTCCCCTCACGGTCCTTTTCAGGGCCCACAAAACTGCACCTACCACGGTCCTTTTCAGGGCCCACAAAAATAGAAATACAACAGAAGTGATTGCGTCATTAATAGGCTGAACTGCCCATGGTGGACTTCTGGTGTCATGTATTGTGGTTCGCACTGTTGAACTGCCATTGAAACATCATTTTTTGATGATGCGTAGATGGCAGGGCGAATAGTGTGATTCGCTTGCATGGCTAGGCGGGGTTGTCGCACGGAAGGTCCAGTGTTCAAATCCTGTGTAAGCTACTCATGTCTGTTGTTTTTCTGTTGTCTGGTGTTCTACTTCTTTATTTCCTGCGAGTGCCTGATAACATACCTTTATATTTGTTTCATATTAATAAAACTGCACCTACAACGGTCCTTTTCAGGGCCCACAAAACTGCACCTACCACGGTCCTTTTCAGGGCCCACAAAACTGCACCTACCACGGTCCTTTTCAGGGCCCACAAAACTGCACCACGGTCCTGTTTAGGGCCCACAAAACCAACAAAACTGTACCCTGGCAAGAAAGCCTTTATTTGTTTTCATCGCTGGGTGTGGAGGGCTGGGTGGAGAGAGCTGGGTGGGGAGTTGGTCCCCTCCCTCACTATGCACTGACCCTTGTAAAATATTTACCTAATCAGAGCCGGATTAACGTAGTAGCAAAAGTAGCATATGTACGAGCCCCTTTCTTTTAGGTCCCCGCGCCAATAAATATGTACATCATTTTTTGGTCATCTTCTAATACGAGCGTTAAACCAATGATCTTGTGATGTATGCCATCTTTAGCGCCTTTTCATTTGATGTTACGAAATTGTGAGAGAAAGAGCATAACAGGGTGACTTAGTGTGACTCTTTATTACTTTTATCTTAACTGTTTGCGGACAGAAGCAGTCATTTTCTTTGGATTTGTTGAAATCCTGTACACCTTCTTTTCTGCTTCTACCTACCGGTGGGTCTCCTTTCTACTGCATTATGTGCTGGCGGTAGTCATAATAAGTCCCATTTGCCCTTTGTGAAAAGACTGTCAGATACCAGGTGGTCCGCTTGGGCAGATGCGACAAAAACGTTTTCAAATGACCAGTGCTTCTCTCCAATCTTCTGACCAAGATTTGAATACAGCTTGTGCACTCTATGAATCCCTGCGGGGGTATATTCAAGCTATGCGGTCTACGAGACATGAGAAGGCGCTGAAGATGGATAGGATACACACTGAGCAAACTTGCTTATAGCTTTACCAAGCAGTCCTTCGGGACGCGCCTCACCAAGACGAGGCAAACATTTTACATTAAAAATAATAAATAAACAATGACCCATGCTACAACCCCGGCCTGCGAAAATGCATAATAGACTAACCCGCAACCCCTAACTGCCAAATGTACAAACCCCGCCCGCAGGCGAAAAAAAAAAATACTATTGCAAGATAAAAATGTAAGAAATAGTACGGTGCTCGAATTGGGTAATAAATTGCCAAAATATTAATTTGACGGTGAATTAACGCACAAACTGAAGACATACATGAAGGGGATAAAGAAAACAAATAAAGCCCGTGAACGGATGCCATTGAACAAGAAAGTATGACGTAAATGTATTGAGGACTTCGTTCCACAGGGAGCTAAATGGTAATGAAAGAATAAATCGTAATGAAAGAATCAATGGTAATGAATAAACGAATGAATGGAAACGAATGAATGGTAATGAATGAATGCATGATATTGAAGAAACGAGTGAATGGTAATGAATGAATGGTAATAAATGAATGGTAATGATTGAATGAATGAATTGTAATGAACAAATGAATGGTAATGAATGCATGACTGAATGCATGGTAATGAATGAATGAATGGTAATGAATTAATGAACGAATGAGTGGTAGTGAATGAATGAATCGTAATGGATGAATGAATCGTAATAAATGGTAATAAATGAAGGAATGATAAGGAATGAATGAATAGTAATGAATACAAAACTGAATAAAATAATGAATGCGCCTCAGTCCATTTGTGTACGAAATCGTGTCACTGTACACCTTCTCCTTCAGCAGTTCTTTAAGGATGTAGTCAACGTTGCCTCTGTCTTATCCTGCAAGTCAGGAATGTTTTGTATTTTAAGTACCTTTCTTTGATTCTTTCTTTCTAGGCGACACCTTCGTTATGTTAAAAAGTGCAAAGACTGACCAGGTGTGTGACCTATCTGATTTTAAAACTATTACAGTTTAACCGAAGAACGTTAAATTGGAAACATGATATAACGTAATGCAACATGCAACTTTTTAAAATTTTAGAATGAATTTTTTAGTTAAACTTAAACCTATATAAACATGTTTTTCGTTTTCCATTATACAAGCAATCTATTATCTTATACAAGCAATCTATTATCTTATACAAACAATCTATTATCTTAAATGAATCATTAATTCGGTAATCGTCGTTTTTTTAAAACTTCGTCCTCGTTTGAAAAAAAAACCGTCCATCTCTCTCTCTCTCTCTCTCTCTCTTTCTCTCTCTCTCTCTCTCTCTCTCTCTTTCTCTCTCTCTCTCTCTCTCTCTCTCTCTCTCTCTCTCTCTCTCTCTCTCTCTCTCTCTCTCTCTCTCTCTCTCTCATAAAGTAAAGTCCATCTCAGGCTCTTCTAATCGTGAAACAACTTTTCCTTCACGGAGGTTGATGAAAGACATTCTGGCAGTATGCTTCTATCATAGAGCCGACTGACGGGTTTCTGGTGCCATAAAATCAGAACGCTGCAAACAGTGATGGCAACTGAAAAGCGCTGTGATACAGAGGATCCTATCTGACTACAATACCACTTGGAACGAAGAAGCCGACATAGGAGGGTGGACAACGAACTTAAAATAATGTTAGATTAATGAATGAAGAGATCAAGAGCAGCTGCAGAAACAAATGAGAAATAGAACATGCAAGTCACCAGGAAAACGGTGCCAATCACCAGCTCAACAGATGAAAATGAGTGATCCGTAGAGACTACTCACGATACAAACTACCGATGAGTGTCCGTGTCATCATCAAAAGTTTCCCCTGCGTTCCTTACGGAGAACTTGACCATTACTGTAGATGATCCCATTACAGGAAGCATGCACCAAGCAGACGCATCCTCTTGCAGTAATGGATTCGGTGGCAACTACATGGGGTGGAGTGTCAATGTTGCATTGATATAATGATGCTTGACATCTGCTGCTTAAGTTTCCCACGAATGCGCATGTGGCCGTCAACGGTTTTAGTCCAGAAGAAACTATGGACCACAGCTTTCATCAAACACATGCAAGTTGACGTCTAAGGGAGCTCAATGAAGGAGAAAACCACATGAAATTTTATATGTAAGCTAAGGCCAGCCAAAAGTTAAGGGAATCAAATATGAATAAAAATACTTGATGAAAAACGCAGATATCGCGACTAGGCTATGTATACTAATGGACAAAAGTTAAGGGCCACCATTCAGTTTAGACAAGGTTTATATAGTTGATTGGCAAACTGTAAAGACAAGTGAAAATGTCATTAAAACTGAGCTCAGAGAAATGTGTATACATTTCTGTGTGCACTAGGTTAATTTTTTTTAAATGTCCAAACACTGGGTCACTTTAACCCGCACGTGAAAATTGCCATTGTTGCTGCAAAAACTCGTGGTTTTTGCAACACGCCCCACTAGTTCAAAAGGTGAAAAAGTGAGTTGAATTTGAATGCACGTGGAAAATGATCATCGGTAAAGAGTGTTCACCGTTGATATGCAATAAATCAGTATGACAAGTGGTCGAAATGATCACTGCATTAGCCATGCCACCAAGGAGAAGTCTCAGCACTGTAGACCGTGGTCGAGCCATGGCATGGATTCAGGATAGTCAATCTGTTCGTCATGTTGCAAGACGTTTAGCAGTGTCCCACTCTACCATTTAGAGACTTCTTGAGAGATTTCAAGCTACCGGACATTTGGAAAATCGACCCTGCTCACGAAAAATTATATAAACCTTGTCTAAACTGAATGGCGGCCCTTAACGTTTGTCCAGTAGTATAATATGACACAACACACTATCACAATAAAAAAAATGTTCAGATAACACTAGTCAACAAATTTTCAAAAGTTATTTGTACCAGAAATTAAATATACCATTTCTTATTGATTTTGACATGCTGATTTCAAATATCATAATGAAATTCACCAATTGGCTCTGGGTTTTTTTAAAATGATGAATTTACATTACAATAATACAAATAATGTATGCTTGTTTAATTCTCTGGAGTGAACAGCTAGTCTTTCTACTTTAGCATTATAAAAATTGTGGTTACATACTCAATTGATATTTCAACATAAAATTATAGAAAAAATAAAAACATTATTTAAAGTTCACATATCATGTTTTAAAAAGGCACATTTGAACCCATTCCGTCATTATTCAGTCGCTGTTCGAGCTCTCTTTGCTTGCTTCTTGTAGTCAATAGATGAGGTGTCTCTTATCACAGTCCAACAGAAATCAGCAAGCATTGAAGGGCTCCAATTGCCTTGATACCTTGTCTCCATAGCAGCAATGTCCTGGTAAAATCGTTCACCATGCTCATCACTGACCGCTCCACAGTTTGACGTAAAGAAATCCAGATGAGAATCCAGAAAATGAATTTTCAAAGACATGTTCTAGCCAAGACTCTTATACTTCAGAAGGAGATTTTCTACAATTTCATTGTAATTATCAGATCTGTTGTTTCCAAGAAAATTGTCCACCACTGACTTAAATGCTAGCCATTCTGCTTTTTCCTTGTCATGCAACACGCAAAGAAACTCGTCATCATGAAGAAGTTTTCGAATTTGCGGACCAACAAATATTCCCTCTCTTATTTTAGCTTCACTCAGTCTTGGAAATTTTCTGATGAGGTATTTGAAAGCCTCATCTGTTTTCTCCATTGCCTTGACAAAGTTTTTCATGAGACCCAGCTTAATGTGCAAGGGTATCGTGGAATATTCTAATCCACATATATAAATTATCAAGTAAATATAAAGCCTAATAAATACATATAATAAATAAAGGAAGAAGAATGGTAAAGAACAGTGCTGTCACAATGACTGTACTCGAAATCCCCTTGTTTTCTACTGCGTATGCAAATTGTAACGTTTCACGTTGATATTAAAGGCCTTCTGCAACATACACGCGTTTCCCAAACACACAATAAAATGTGCTGCCTTTCTAAGAAAAACCTTGAAATATGCAAGTTGACCTAAATTTTAAATTCCATTCATGTCTTTTTCTACACTATGTTACCAAGATCAAAAGACAGATGGACAAAAGGATAGCGAGAAGGGAGAGGCAGAAAGCCGAACACTAAACACGCTTCGCGCGATACACAAATGCTGCCATCACGCGTGTAAGACTACATGCACTAACTTTTTTTCAGACGGACAGTGATAAAATACATTACCCATCCCAGAGTTAGGTTTATAAATCCTGAAAAACTCTTATTAGAAAAGATAACATTAGATGGGTTTACGGTTGAAAACATAACAGTACCCAGACAGCACATCTTCGAAACAGGAGGTAGAAAATACATATTTTGAACGCAGCCACGTAGCTCTTTTAAATTTGGATATTTGGGTTCCTTAGGGCTTGCTGACAAAGAATATGTAAAACGTTACGCAAATAGTCCAGGAATTAATAAATTATACCCAAAATAAAATAGTGGGGATGCCTGACAGCATGGAATCATTTCTGCTCATAAAATTTTTTTATAACGTGTTTGAAAAAAATCTTACGTTACAGAATTAGCCTACCATGTAAACTCCAAATTGATTGGAGCGCAACAAATGAAAGACTAACCACGATTGGTCGGGCTATAAATACTATCTTTCGTTGTTAGGGGAGACGTGAAAAGGTAACATTTTTTCAAACACTTGTCGAAACGTGGCCTCATTGGCTAGACTCGCTGATATACTCACTTAGGAGCGTTAGTTCGAGACCACTAGTGCAAATAATCTTGATAAAGCAACAGTGCGTTGAAGCCAGCTCATATTTGTGTTAAATAAAAGCCTGGAACATAAGCAGATGGGAATTTGTGCCAGTAATTGTGCCAGAATTCATTGCTAATCAACGTATCTGTGTTTATTTCCATGAAATTGTGGTAAGCTTGAACCATTCAGTATCTTTTAATGAAAATTGAATGTAAATTGTTAATTTATGCCTGTATATATATGTGTAGTTCAGTGGCAAACAGGAGATAAAGCCTATAATGCTCCAGCCTGAACAGAGGGTGTCGGAGGGAAGTAAAACGGCATGGAATGGCCAAATAGTACACTGACACCTGGATGATTGATTAGACAGAAATAATGCTGGAAGTGCAGAGGCGTGGTAACCATTAAGGAGGGTAATGCTGGTATAAAGTATTTCAGATGAAGCTGACAGTTGGCCTAACGCTCTGAACTCAATGTTTGTGTTGTATTGTGCTCAGTGTAGAACTAGAGTATCAATTAGTTATGAAGTAGAAGGTACATCCTTCTTGTTTTCAGGGACCGTGGTCTTGATGGTATTGAGCAGCACCGGGTCAGAGCTTTGCTGAATCCAGAGTCGGACAGCATACTCCTTGGTCCATTTAGCTATCAGTGAGGTGTCTCCAGAGCCCAGAGGAGAATTCGAGCAGAGGAGTCCTTTCCTGCCGCCATCACGCAAGATAAGCTGATTTGGCCAGCTGAGCTCAACATTATGTCCCCTCATCTTGAAATGACTTTGTAAAAATAACATTCAGAGGGGAATTTAATTGTCTTAATATCAGGAACTGAGAACATCTCCAATACTAGTCCCAAAAGACAAACTATTGAAGTCATGATGACAAATACCAACAGAGCTTGAACAAAACAAAACCAGTATTACCTCATATTACCACTACACAACTGACACACATAGGATATTTTAATAATATATGTCACTACAATATTCATATTGATAAAGTCTGTACATATACTTGTAATTAAAATTGATTGTGATTCCTGGTTCCTTTGTATTTGAATCAGGACACATATACCTTTATGATAACCATGAATACATAGTGTTATTTGAAAAGTTATCAGTGACTCCTTAAGATATTCTCATAGAGTGTTATATGTATGTGAGTGTCACAGTGTTGTCAAGAGTAGTGGATTAAATTAAATTGTTTATCTGTCTGTTGTTGTGACTTACACTTCATCATACTCATACCCTAGACACCTAACGTAGTCATCACACTATTCCAGAATAATTCTGACTGAGATATATAGATATGTGGTAGCAAGTAAGGTTATCTATAATACACTACTCTTAATAGATATAGATACCTTCACAGCTGATCTCAGTCAGTACACTAAGTCCCCTATAAATATTTATAACATCCCACTTCACCACATATATTGGGGGCTCGTCCGGGATTTTGAATCTTTCCCTATTAAAAATATTGGGGGTAATTCACTTCAGGGAATATAAGAATTAAAAGGTATCCTTGGGTGGAATTAAATAAGGTTGAGCTCACGGTGCCTGTGTTGTCCATTAGATATATTTAGAGATTAAATTGTTGGTTAGACATTGTAGAAACTTACCTGATAGACAATGGCGGACCTAGCCAAATTTCGATCTGCTGCTGTTCAGACTGCAAAGGAGTTAGGATTAGATGGGCAAGTTATGGTTGCCTATGTTACTACGGAATGTGACAAATTTATTGAACGCGAAGAAAGAAGGTTTGAAGCCGAAAGAAAGTTAGAGGCTGAAAGGGAAATTAAGAAGTTACAATTTGAAGCTGAGGCTGAGACTAAGAAGTTACAAGCTGAGGCTGAGACTAAGAGGTTGCAGATTGAGGCTGAGACTAAGAAATTGGAAGCAGAAAGAGAAGACAAAAGATTAGCTGCAGAAAGAGAAGAGAAGAGATTAGCTGCAGAGAGGGAAGCAGAAAAGGAGGAGAAAAGATTACAAAGGGAACATGAATTACGACTAAGGGAGTTTGAGTTTCAAGGCCATGCTCCTGAAAATGGTGCCAGTCCCTTTGCCTCTGATGCTACGGTTACTCAGGGAGCCTCAACCTCAGCTATGAACTTTCATTTAGATCATTTTGTTGAGAAAGACGATGATATTGAGAGCTATATAAATAGATATGAACTATTAGCTACCACATATGGGTTAGAGAGAGAAAGGTGGAGCTTAAAGTTATCTCAGGGACTTCGTGGGGCAGCTTATGAAGTTTTTGCAAAAATGAGCAGAGGTGATCAGGAAAATTATGATATGCTAAAGCAGGCTCTTTTGTTAAGATATGAAAAGAATGCTGAATTTTATAGGAAAAAATTTAGGAATGCTAAACTACTGTCAGGTGAAACCTATCACCAGTTCTCTGCACGAATAGAGACATACTTGGAGAAATGGACTTCTCTGGGGAAAACCCAAGATCTTAAGGAAATGGTCCTTATAGAGCAATTAAGAGAGTCCATGGCTCCAGACCTGAGAAAGTTTCTCATGGAACAAGGTGCAGAGAGGCTGGGTGAGTTGCTAAATGTTGCTGAAAGGTATCAAGCAGCTCAAGCAGAGGTAACAGGTAATAAAAAGAAACAAGTGGATAACTTTAGGGCACCACAGAACTTTAATAAATTTGATCCTAGGGATCAAAATAAAGGTAAGCACCAATTTGATAGGCCACGGTATGACAATAAAAATAAATTCCCACAATTCGATGAAAGGAAATATGATGAAAGAAAATCTTTCAACCAAGGAAAAAGGTGGTGTAAGAATTGTCAGATGGACAATCATGACACTGACCGTTGCAGAAGGAAACCTGTGTATATGGCAACCCTTCAGGTCAGGTCGACCTCAAGACAGGAGGAGGATATTATGTTAGATACCACTCCAGAAGAGATGAGGAAGGCACAGGCTGGGGATAAAACACTCAAGCCTTGTTTCAGAAAATTGTCAACTTGTCATACAACTCCAGGCAAGGGAGATTTTTACATGAAAAACAAGTTGATGTATAGGAAGACTGGAGCTAGATCCAAAGGTCAGGACAGCTGGTACTTCCTAAAAGATATAGGGCAGACTTAATAAGGAGCCTACATGTGAAACCAGATGGGGACCATGAGAAAATAGGTACCATCATTCAAAAGGTGGCTCACAATTATTATTGGCCCAAAGCAAGATGGGACATTGAGAATTTTGTAGAAAGGTGTAGCATAGCACATGAGGGAACACCCACAAGTGGGAACATGGATCAGGACCTGGACACGCCACGGGGCAAAATTAGGCCTGATAATAAAAAGAAAAATAGATTTGATAAAGTGGACCAAATGGAATGGGAAGCCCCTTTTCACGGACAAGCTTCACTTAACTGTTTTACAATGGCCACTATGCGGAGAGTGCAAAAAGATGTCTTACCCCAGGATAAGCCGAAAATCCCTCAATCGGACTTAAACAAACTGGAGGAAGAGGATGTAGGGAGGAAATCTCTCATCAAGAATTTTAAGTGGGGAGAAAGCCCCAAAAAGAATTGGTAGCGGTCGTTTTGTGAATGATAATTCTGGGAGGAAAAATCATCACTATAAAGCTTCGAGTGGAAGAGACCATACCGGTGCATGGACAAATAGGTCCACACAATTAAAGGTCCACATGTAGCTATGTTAAGAACGTGGACTGATGAAAAGGCAGAGGAAAACATTACATCTTCATACCAATATGTGAATGAGCTGACCACTCGGTTAAAAACTGGCTGGAAACTTGCCAATGAAAATTTGAAACAAGCCAGGAAGAAACATGCTGCCTATTATAACAGGAAGGCGAAAGACAGAAATTTGGCTGTGGGAGAGAAAGTACTGCTTCTTTTGCCTGGGAGTCAGAATAAGTTACAAATTGGATGGCAGGGTCCATATACAGTTCTAGAGAAGGTGTCTAGAACAAATTATAAGATAGATAAGAAGGGGAAAGAAAAAATCTATCATGTGAATCTCCTGAAGAAATATTTGGAAAGAGAACATCAGGAAGAGACACACTTGTTGACCTTGTCCATCGCCATGGAGATGAAAAAGGAACCACTTTCATCATTTGAATATCCATTACACCCCTGTGAGACAGCAGCACAGGTGAAAATCAGTACACATTTAACGAAAACTCAGAAAGAGAGAGTGCAACAGGTTCTAAATAATCATGCAGAGGTGTTAACAGACCGACCAGGGCATACAAACCTATTGGAATATGATATGAAACTAATAGACTCCACACCTGTCTGTATGAAACCATATTCGATTCCGTTTGCTAAGGAGAAAGCTTTGAAGGAAGAGATAGACTATCTGTTGAAGGAAGGAATTATTTCGCACAGTGAGTCTTCGTATAGTTCCGGTGTTGTACTCTTAAGGAAGCCCTCTGGAGAACATAGACTCTGTATAGATTACAGGAGACTGAATGCTATTACAGAAGGACAGGTGGATCCATTGCCGGATACAAATCAGCTGTTTGCCAGACTAAATAAAGCTAAATATTTCTCAAAAGTGGATCTGAGTAAAGGATACTATCAGATTCCAGTAAAGCCTGAGGTTAGACCATACCTAGCTTTTAGTACCTCAGAAGGACACTATGAGTTTAATAGATTGCCATTTGGATTGAAGAATGCGCCTAGTGTCTTCTCTAGAATGATGAGAAAATTATTGGATCCTCTGAATAATCCCTGTATAACAAATTTTATGGATGATATCCTTATAGCAACAGAAACCTTTGAGGAACACATTGACTCTCTGAACATGCTGTTTAATCGACTTAGGGAGGCAAATTTAACAGCCCGACCAACAAAATGTTGCGTTGGATGTAAAGAATTGGAATTTTTGGGACACACAGTTTATCAGGGAAACATGACCCCTGACCCAAAGAATTTAGAGAAACTACAGAAAGCCCCGAGACCACAAACCAAGAAGGACGTGAGATCCTTTGTCTCATTATGTGGTTTCTACCAGAAGTATATCAAAAACTTTAATTCCATATGTGCACCGTTAACTGAATTGACACGTAAAGGACATCCAGATCGCATTACATGGACACCACAATGTGAAATGACTTACCAAGAATTGAAGGAAAAGCTCACAAGTAAACCCATTTTGAAATTACCTGACTTAAGTCAAGAATTCATTGTAAGGACGGATGCCAGTAATATTGGGCTAGGAGCAACTCTACTACAGAAATCAGATGCATTGGATGGGGAATTAAGCCCAGTGGCATATGCTAGCAGAAAGTTGAATAAAGCTGAAATCAACTACTCAACTAGCGAAAAAGAATGTCTTGCAGTAATATGGGCGATAAAGAAATTCAATATTTATCTATATGGGAAGGCATTTAAGTTGCAAACAGACCACAAACCGTTATCGTTTCTAGCACAGGCTAGGCATGAGAACTCCAGGTTACTCCGATGGTCTTTACTTTTGGCTCCATATAATTTTAGCATTGAGTATATATCTGGAAAAACCAATTTGGGAGCGGATTTTTTAAGCCGCCATCCGTGTGATGAGAATCACCGTAAACCCCAGAAATAATAATAAATTTCTCTATGTGAATATAGAATAAAGGACTGACATATAATGTCTGTTTTAAGAGGGGAGGTGTCGTGGAATATTCTAATCCACATATATAAATTATCAAGTAAATATAAAGCCTAATAAATACATATAATAAATAAAGGAAGAAGAATGGTAAAGAACAGTGCTGTCACAATGACTGTACTCGAAATCCCCTTGTTTTCTACTGCGTATGCAAATTGTAACGTTTCACGTTGATATTAAAGGCCTTCTGCAACATACACGCGTTTCCCAAACACACAATAAAATGTGCTGCCTTTCTAAGAAAAACCTTGAAATATGCAAGTTGACCTAAATTTTAAATTCCATTCATGTCTTTTTCTACACTATGTTACCAAGATCAAAAGACAGATGGACAAAAGGATAGCGAGAAGGGAGAGGCAGAAAGCCGAACACTAAACACGCTTCGCGCGATACACAAATGCTGCCATCACGCGTGTAAGACTACATGCACTAACTTTTTTTCAGACGGACAGTGATAAAATACATTACCCATCCCAGAGTTAGGTTTATAAATCCTGAAAAACTCTTATTAGAAAAGATAACATTAGATGGGTTTACGGTTGAAAACATAACAGTACCCAGACAGCACATCTTCGAAACAGGAGGTAGAAAATACATATTTTGAACGCAGCCACGTAGCTCTTTTAAATTTGGATATTTGGGTTCCTTAGGGCTTGCTGACAAAGAATATGTAAAACGTTACGCAAATAGTCCAGGAATTAATAAATTATACCCAAAATAAAATAGTGGGGATGCCTGACAGCATGGAATCATTTCTGCTCATAAAATTTTTTTATAACGTGTTTGAAAAAAATCTTACGTTACAGAATTAGCCTACCATGTAAACTCCAAATTGATTGGAGCGCAACAAATGAAAGACTAACCACGATTGGTCGGGCTATAAATACTATCTTTCGTTGTTAGGGGAGACGTGAAAAGGTAACATTTTTTCAAACACTTGTCGAAACGTGGCCTCATTGGCTAGACTCGCTGATATACTCACTTAGGAGCGTTAGTTCGAGACCACTAGTGCAAATAATCTTGATAAAGCAACAGTGCGTTGAAGCCAGCTCATATTTGTGTTAAATAAAAGCCTGGAACATAAGCAGATGGGAATTTGTGCCAGTAATTGTGCCAGAATTCATTGCTAATCAACGTATCTGTGTTTATTTCCATGAAATTGTGGTAAGCTTGAACCATTCAGTATCTTTTAATGAAAATTGAATGTAAATTGTTAATTTATGCCTGTATATATATGTGTAGTTCAGTGGCAAACAGGAGATAAAGCCTATAATGCTCCAGCCTGAACAGAGGGTGTCGGAGGGAAGTAAAACGGCATGGAATGGCCAAATAGTACACTGACACCTGGATGATTGATTAGACAGAAATAATGCTGGAAGTGCAGAGGCGTGGTAACCATTAAGGAGGTAATACTGGTATAAAGTATTTCAGATGAAGCTGACAGTTGGCCTAACGCTCTGAACTCAATGTTTGTGTTGTATTGTGCTCAGTGTAGAACTAGAGTATCAATTAGTTATGAAGTAGAAGGTACATCCTTCTTGTTTTCAGGGACCGTGGTCTTGATGGTACTGAGCAGCACCGGGTCAGAGCTTTGCTGAATCCAGAGTCGGACAGCATACTCCTTGGTCTTTTTAGCTATCAGTGAGGTGTCTCCAGAGCCCAGAGGAGAATTCGAGCAGAGGAGTCCTTTCCTGCCGCCATCACGCAAGATAAGCTGATTTGGCCAGCTGAGCTCAACATTATGTCCCCTCATCTTGAAATGACTTTGTAAAAATAACATTCAGAGGGGAATTTAATTGTCTTAATATCAGGAACTGAGAACATCTCCAATACTAGTCCCAAAAGACAAACTATTGAAGTCATGATGACAAATACCAACAGAGCTTGAACAAAACAAAACCAGTATTACCTCATATTACCACTACACAACTGACACACATAGGATATTTTTAATAATATATGTCACTACAATATTCATATTGATAAAGTCTGTACATATACTTGTAATTAAAATTGATTGTGATTCCTGGTTCCTTTGTATTTGAATCAGGACACATATACCTTTATGATAACCATGAATACATATTGTTATTTGAAAAGTTATCAGTGACTCCTTAAGATATTCTCATAGAGTGTTATATGTATGTGAGTGTCACAGTGTTGTCAAGAGTAGTGGATTAAATTAAATTGTTTATCTGTCTGTTGTTGTGACTTACACTTCATCATACACATACCCTAGACACATAACGTAGTCATCACACTATTCCAGAATAATTCTGACTGAGATATATAGATATGTGGTAGCAAGTAAGGTTATCTATAATACACTACTCTTAATAGATATAGATACCTTCACAGCTGATCTCAGTCAGTACACTAAGTCCCCTATAAATATTTATAACATCCCACTTCACCACATATATTGGGGTCTCGTCCGGGATTTTGAATCTTTCCCTATTAAAAATATTGGGGGTAATTCACTTCAGGGAATATAAGAATTAAAAGGTATCCTTGGGTGGAATTAAATAAGGTTGAGCTCACGGTGCCTGTGTTGTCCATTAGATATATTTAGAGATTAAATTGTTGGTTAGACATTGTAGAAATTTACCTGATAGACAATGGCGGACCTGGCCAAGTTTCGATCTGCTGCTGTTCAGACTGCAAAGGAGTTAGGATTAGATGGGCAAGTTATGGTTGCCTATGTTACTACGGAATGTGACAAATTTATTGAACGCGAAGAAAGAAGGTTTGAAGCCGAAAGAAAGTTAGAGGCTGAAAGGGAAATTAAGAAGTTACAATTTGAAGCTGAGGCTGAGACTAAGAAGTTACAAGCTGAGGCTGAGACTAAGAGGTTGCAGATTGAGGCTGAGACTAAGAAATTGGAAGCAGAAAGAGAAGACAAAAGATTAGCTGCAGAAAGAGAAGAGAAGAGATTAGCTGCAGAGAGGGAAGCAGAAAAGGAGGAGAAAAGATTACAAAGGGAACATGAATTACGACTAAGGGAGTTTGAGTTTCAAGGCCATGCTCCTGAAAATGGTGCCAGTCCCTTTGCCTCTGATGCTACGGTTACTCAGGGAGCCTCAACCTCAGCTATGAACTTTCATTTAGATCATTTTGTTGAGAAAGACGATGATATTGAGAGCTATATAAATAGATATGAACTATTAGCTACCACATATGGGTTAGAGAGAGAAAGGTGGAGCTTAAAGTTATCTCAGGGACTTCGTGGGGCAGCTTATGAAGTTTTTGCAAAAATGAGCAGAGGTGATCAGGAAAATTATGATATGCTAAAGCAGGCTCTTTTGTTAAGATATGAAAAGAATGCTGAATTTTATAGGAAAAAATTTAGGAATGCTAAACTACTGTCAGGTGAAACCTATCACCAGTTCTCTGCACGAATAGAGACATACTTGGAGAAATGGACTTCTCTGGGGAAAACCCAAGATCTTAAGGAAATGGTCCTTATAGAGCAATTAAGAGAGTCCATGGCTCCAGACCTGAGAAAGTTTCTCATGGAACAAGGTGCAGAGAGGCTGGGTGAGTTGCTAAATGTTGCTGAAAGGTATCAAGCAGCTCAAGCAGAGGTAACAGGTAATAAAAAGAAACAAGTGGATAACTTTAGGGCACCACAGAACTTTAATAAATTTGATCCTTAGGATCAAAATAAAGGTAAGCACCAATTTGATAGGCCACGGTATGACAATAAAAATAAATTCCCACAATTCGATGAAAGGAAATATGATGAAAGAAAATCTTTCAACCAAGGAAAAAGGTGGTGTAAGAATTGTCAGATGGACAATCATGACACTGACCGTTGCAGAAGGAAACCTGTGTATATGGCAACCCTTCAGGTCAGGTCGACCTCAAGACAGGAGGAGGATATTATGTTAGATACCACTCCAGAAGAGATGAGGAAGGCACAGGCTGGGGATAAAACACTCAAGCCTTGTTTCAGAAAATTGTCAACTTGTCATACAACTCCAGGCAAGGGAGATTTTTACATGAAAAACAAGTTGATGTATAGGAAGACTGGAGCTAGATCCAAAGGTCACGGACAGCTGGTTCTTCCAAAAAGATATAGGGCAGACTTAATAAGGAGCCTACATGTGAAACCAGATGGGGACCATGAGAAAATAGGTACCATCATTCAAAAGGTGGCTCACAATTATTATTGGCCCAAAGCAAGATGGGACATTGAGAATTTTGTAGAAAGGTGTAGCATAGCACATGAGGGAACACCCACAAGTGGGAACATGGATCAGGACCTGGACACGCCACGGGGCAAAATTAGGCCTGATAATAAAAAGAAAAATAGATTTGATAAAGTGGACCAAATGGAATGGGAAGCCCCTTTTCACGGACAAGCTTCACTTAACTGTTTTACAATGGCCACTATGCGGAGAGTGCAAAAAGATGTCTTACCCCAGGATAAGCCGAAAATCCCTCAATCGGACTTAAACAAACTGGAGGAAGAGGATGTAGGGAGGAAATCTCTCATCAAGAATTTTAAGTGGGGAGAAAGCCCCAAAAAAATTGGTAGCGGTCGTTTTGTGAATGATAATTCTGGGAGGAAAAATCATCACTATAAAGCTTCGAGTGGAAGAGACCATACCGGTGCATGGACAAATAGGTCCACACAATTAAAGGTCCACATGTAGCTATGTTAAGAACGTGGACTGATGAAAAGGCAGAGGAAAACATTACATCTTCATACCAATATGTGAATGAGCTGACCACTCGGTTAAAAACTGGCTGGAAACTTGCCAATGAAAATTTGAAACAAGCCAGGAAGAAACATGCTGCCTATTATAACAGGAAGGCGAAGGACAGAAATTTGGCTGTGGGAGAGAAAGTACTGCTTCTTTTGCCTGGGAGTCAGAATAAGTTACAAATTGGATGGCAGGGTCCATATACAGTTCTAGAGAAGGTGTCTAGAACAAATTATAAGATAGATAAGAAGGGGAAAGAAAAAATCTATCATGTGAATCTCCTGAAGAAATATTTGGAAAGAGAACATCAGGAAGAGACACACTTGTTGACCTTGTCCATCGCCATGGAGATGAAAAAGGAACCACTTTCATCATTTGAATATCCATTACACCCCTGTGAGACAGCAGCACAGGTGAAAATCAGTACACATTTAACGAAAACTCAGAAAGAGAGAGTGCAACAGGTTCTAAATAATCATGCAGAGGTGTTAACAGACCGACCAGGGCATACAAACCTATTGGAATATGATATGAAACTAATAGACTCCACACCTGTCTGTATGAAACCATATTCGATTCCGTTTGCTAAGGAGAAAGCTTTGAAGGAAGAGATAGACTATCTGTTGAAGGAAGGAATTATTTCGCACAGTGAATCTTCGTATAGTTCCGGTGTTGTACTCTTAAGGAAGCCCTCTGGAGAACATAGACTCTGTATAGATTACAGGAGACTGAATGCTATTACAGAAGGACAGGTGGATCCATTGCCGGATACAAATCAGCTGTTTGCCAGACTAAATAAAGCTAAATATTTCTCAAAAGTGGATCTGAGTAAAGGATACTATCAGATTCCAGTAAAGCCTGAGGTTAGACCATACCTAGCTTTTAGTACCTCAGAAGGACACTATGAGTTTAATAGATTGCCATTTGGATTGAAGAATGCGCCTAGTGTCTTCTCTAGAATGATGAGAAAATTATTGGATCCTCTGAATAATCCCTGTATAACAAATTTTATGGATGATATCCTTATAGCAACAGAAACATTTGAGGAACACATTGACTCTCTGAACATGCTGTTTAATCGACTTAGGGAGGCAAATTTAACAGCCCGACCAACTAAATGTTGCGTTGGATGTAAAGAATTGGAATTTTTGGGACACACAGTTTATCAGGGAAACATGACCCCTGACCCAAAGAATTTAGAGAAACTACAGAAAGCCCCGAGACCACAAACCAAGAAGGACGTGAGATCCTTTGTCTCATTATGTGGTTTCTACCAGAAGTATATCAAAAACTTTAATTCCATATGTGCACCGTTAACTGAATTGACACGTAAAGGACATCCAGATCGCATTACATGGACACCACAATGTGAAATGACTTACCAAGAATTGAAGGAAAAGCTCACAAGTAAACCCATTTTGAAATTACCTGACTTAAGTCAAGAATTCATTGTAAGGACGGATGCCAGTAATATTGGGCTAGGAGCAACTCTACTACAGAAATCAGATGCATTGGATGGGGAATTAAGCCCAGTGGCATATGCTAGCAGAAAGTTGAATAAAGCTGAAATCAACTACTCAACTAGCGAAAAAGAATGTCTTGCAGTAATATGGGCGATAAAGAAATTCAATATTTATCTATATGGGAAGGCATTTAAGTTGCAAACAGACCACAAACCGTTATCGTTTCTAGCACAGGCTAGGCATGAGAACTCCAGGTTACTCCGATGGTCTTTACTTTTGGCTCCATATAATTTTAGCATTGAGTATATATCTGGAAAAACCAATTTGGGAGCGGATTTTTTAAGCCGCCATCCGTGTGATGAGAATCACCGTAAACCCCAGAAATAATAATAAATTTCTCTATGTGAATATAGAATAAAGGACTGACATATAATGTCTGTTTTAAGAGGGGAGGTGTCGTGGAATATTCTAATCCACATATATAAATTATCAAGTAAATATAAAGCCTAATAAATACATATAATAAATAAAGGAAGAAGAATGGTAAAGAACAGTGCTGTCACAATGACTGTACTCGAAATCCCCTTGTTTTCTACTGCGTATGCAAATTGTAACGTTTCACGTTGATATTAAAGGCCTTCTGCAACATACACGCGTTTCCCAAACACACAATAAAATGTGCTGCCTTTCTAAGAAAAACCTTGAAATATGCAAGTTGACCTAAATTTTAAATTCCATTCATGTCTTTTTCTACACTATGTTACCAAGATCAAAAGACAGATGGACAAAAGGATAGCGAGAAGGGAGAGGCAGAAAGCCGAACACTAAACACGCTTCGCGCGATACACAAATGCTGCCATCACGCGTGTAAGACTACATGCACTAACTTTTTTTCAGACGGACAGTGATAAAATACATTACCCATCCCAGAGTTAGGTTTATAAATCCTGAAAAACTCTTATTAGAAAAGATAACATTAGATGGGTTTACGGTTGAAAACATAACAGTACCCAGACAGCACATCTTCGAAACAGGAGGTAGAAAATACATATTTTGAACGCAGCCACGTAGCTCTTTTAAATTTGGATATTTGGGTTCCTTAGGGCTTGCTGACAAAGAATATGTAAAACGTTACGCAAATAGTCCAGGAATTAATAAATTATACCCAAAATAAAATAGTGGGGATGCCTGACAGCATGGAATCATTTCTGCTCATAAAATTTTTTTTATAACGTGTTTGAAAAAAATCTTACGTTACAGAATTAGCCTACCATGTAAACTCCAAATTGATTGGAGCGCAACAAATGAAAGACTAACCACGATTGGTCGGGCTATAAATACTATCTTTCGTTGTTAGGGGAGACGTGAAAAGGTAACATTTTTTTTCAAACACTTGTCGAAACGTGGCCTCATTGGCTAGACTCGCTGATATACTCACTTAGGAGCGTTCGTTCGAGACCACTAGTGCAAATAATCTTGATAAAGCAACAGTGCGTTGAAGCCAGCTCATATTTGTGTTAAATAAAAGCCTGGAACATAAGCAGATGGGAATTTGTGCCAGTAATTGTGCCAGAATTCATTGCTAATCAACGTATCTGTGTTTATTTCCATGAAATTGTGGTAAGCTTGAACCATTCAGTATCTTTTAATGAAAATTGAATGTAAATTGTTAATTTATGCCTGTATATATATGTGTAGTTCAGTGGCAAACAGGAGATAAAGCCTATAATGCTCCAGCCTGAACAGAGGGTGTCGGAGGGAAGTAAAACGGCATGGAATGGCCAAATAGTACACTGACACCTGGATGATTGATTAGACAGAAATAATGCTGGAAGTGCAGAGGCGTGGTAACCATTAAGGAGGGTAATGCTGGTATAAAGTATTTCAGATGAAGCTGACAGTTGGCCTAACGCTCTGAACTCAATGTTTGTGTTGTATTGTGCTCAGTGTAGAACTAGAGTATCAATTAGTTATGAAGTAGAAGGTACATCCTTCTTGTTTTCAGGGACCGTGGTCTTGATGGTACTGAGCAGCACCGGGTCAGAGCTTTGCTGAATCCAGAGTCGGACAGCATACTCCTTGGTCCATTTAGCTATCAGTGAGGTGTCTCCAGAGCCCAGAGGAGAATTCGAGCAGAGGAGTCCTTTCCTGCCGCCATCACGCAAGATAAGCTGATTTGGCCAGCTGAGCTCAACATTATGTCCCCTCATCTTGAAATGACTTTGTAAAAATAACATTCAGAGGGGAATTTAATTGTCTTAATATCAGGAACTGAGAACATCTCCAATACTAGTCCCAAAAGACAAACTATTGAAGTCATGATGACAAATACCAACAGAGCTTGAACAAAACAAAACCAGTATTACCTCATATTACCACTACACAACTGACACACATAGGATATTTTAATAATATATGTCACTACAATATTCATATTGATAAAGTCTGTACATATACTTGTAATTAAAATTGATTGTGATTCCTGGTTCCTTTGTATTTGAATCAGGACACATATACCTTTATGATAACCATGAATACATATTGTTATTTGAAAAGTTATCAGTGACTCCTTAAGATATTCTCATAGAGTGTTATATGTATGTGAGTGTCACAGTGTTGTCAAGAGTAGTGGATTAAATTAAATTGTTTATCTGTCTGTTGTTGTGACTTACACTTCATCATACTCATACCCTAGACACCTAACGTAGTCATCACACTATTCCAGAATAATTCTGACTGAGATATATAGATATGTGGTAGCAAGTAAGGTTATCTATAATACACTACTCTTAATAGATATAGATACCTTCACAGCTGATCTCAGTCAGTACACTAAGTCCCCTATAAATATTTATAACATCCCACTTCACCACATATATTGGGGCTCGTCCGGGATTTTGAATCTTTCCCTATTAAAAATATTGGGGGTAATTCACTTCAGGGAATATAAGAATTAAAAGGTATCCTTGGGTGGAATTAAATAAGGTTGAGCTCACGGTGCCTGTGTTGTCCATTAGATATATTTAGAGATTAAATTGTTGGTTAGACATTGTAGAAACTTACCTGATAGACAATGGCGGACCTAGCCAAATTTCGATCTGCTGCTGTTCAGACTGCAAAGGAGTTAGGATTAGATGGGCAAGTTATGGTTGCCTATGTTACTACGGAATGTGACAAATTTATTGAACGCGAAGAAAGAAGGTTTGAAGCCGAAAGAAAGTTAGAGGCTGAAAGGGAAATTAAGAAGTTACAATTTGAAGCTGAGGCTGAGACTAAGAAGTTACAAGCTGAGGCTGAGACTAAGAGGTTGCAGATTGAGGCTGAGACTAAGAAATTGGAAGCAGAAAGAGAAGACAAAAGATTAGCTGCAGAAAGAGAAGAGAAGAGATTAGCTGCAGAGAGGGAAGCAGAAAAGGAGGAGAAAAGATTACAAAGGGAACATGAATTACGACTAAGGGAGTTTGAGTTTCAAGGCCATGCTCCTGAAAATGGTGCCAGTCCCTTTGCCTCTGATGCTACGGTTACTCAGGGAGCCTCAACCTCAGCTATGAACTTTCATTTAGATCATTTTGTTGAGAAAGACGATGATATTGAGAGCTATATAAATAGATATGAACTATTAGCTACCACATATGGGTTAGAGAGAGAAAGGTGGAGCTTAAAGTTATCTCAGGGACTTCGTGGGGCAGCTTATGAAGTTTTTGCAAAAATGAGCAGAGGTGATCAGGAAAATTATGATATGCTAAAGCAGGCTCTTTTGTTAAGATATGAAAAGAATGCTGAATTTTATAGGAAAAAATTTAGGAATGCTAAACTACTGTCAGGTGAAACCTATCACCAGTTCTCTGCACGAATAGAGACATACTTGGAGAAATGGACTTCTCTGGGGAAAACCCAAGATCTTAAGGAAATGGTCCTTATAGAGCAATTAAGAGAGTCCATGGCTCCAGACCTGAGAAAGTTTCTCATGGAACAAGGTGCAGAGAGGCTGGGTGAGTTGCTAAATGTTGCTGAAAGGTATCAAGCAGCTCAAGCAGAGGTAACAGGTAATAAAAAGAAACAAGTGGATAACTTTAGGGCACCACAGAACTTTAATAAATTTGATCCTTAGGATCAAAATAAAGGTAAGCACCAATTTGATAGGCCACGGTATGACAATAAAAATAAATTCCCACAATTCGATGAAAGGAAATATGATGAAAGAAAATCTTTCAACCAAGGAAAAAGGTGGTGTAAGAATTGTCAGATGGACAATCATGACACTGACCGTTGCAGAAGGAAACCTGTGTATATGGCAACCCTTCAGGTCAGGTCGACCTCAAGACAGGAGGAGGATATTATGTTAGATACCACTCCAGAAGAGATGAGGAAGGCACAGGCTGGGAATAAAACACTCAAGCCTTGTTTCAGAAAATTGTCAACTTGTCATACAACTCCAGGCAAGGGAGATTTTTACATGAAAAACAAGTTGATGTATAGGAAGACTGGAGCTAGATCCAAAGGTCAAGGACAGCTGGTACTTCCTAAAAGATATAGGGCAGACTTAATAAGGAGCCTACATGTGAAACCAGATGGGGACCATGAGAAAATAGGTACCATCATTCAAAAGGTGGCTCACAATTATTATTGGCCCAAAGCAAGATGGGACATTGAGAATTTTGTAGAAAGGTGTAGCATAGCACATGAGGGAACACCCACAAGTGGGAACATGGATCAGGACCTGGACACGCCATGGGGCAAAATTAGGCCTGATAATAAAAAGAAAAATAGATTTGATAAAGTGGACCAAATGGAATGGGAAGCCCCTTTTCACGGACAAGCTTCACTTAACTGTTTTACAATGGCCACTATGCGGAGAGTGCAAAAAGATGTCCTACCCCAGGATAAGCCGAAAATCCCTCAATCGGACTTAAACAAACTGGAGGAAGAGGATGTAGGGAGGAAATCTCTCATCAAGAATTTTAAGTGGGGAGAAAGCCCCAAAAGAATTGGTAGCGGTCGTTTTGTGAATGATAATTCTGGGAGGAAAAATCATCACTATAAAGCTTCGAGTGGAAGAGACCATACCGGTGCATGGACAAATAGGTCCACACAATTAAAGGTCCACATGTAGCTATGTTAAGAACGTGGACTGATGAAAAGGCAGAGGAAAAACATTACATCTTCATACCAATATGTGAATGAGCTGACCACTCGGTTAAAAACTGGCTGGAAACTTGCCAATGAAAATTTGAAACAAGCCAGGAAGAAACATGCTGCCTATTATAACAGGAAGGCGAAGGACAGAAATTTGGCTGTGGGAGAGAAAGTACTGCTTCTTTTGCCTGGGAGTCAGAATAAGTTACAAATTGGATGGCAGGGTCCATATACAGTTCTAGAGAAGGTGTCTAGAACAAATTATAAGATAGATAAGAAGGGGAAAGAAAAAATCTATCATGTGAATCTCCTGAAGAAATATTTGGAAAGAGAACATCAGGAAGAGACACACTTGTTGACCTTGTCCATCGCCATGGAGATGAAAAAGGAACCACTTTCATCATTTGAATATCCATTACACCCCTGTGAGACAGCAGCACAGGTGAAAATCAGTACACATTTAACGAAAAATCAGAAAGAGAGAGTGCAACAGGTTCTAAATAATCATGCAGAGGTGTTAACAGACCGACCAGGGCATACAAACCTATTGGAATATGATATGAAACTAATAGACTCCACACCTGTCTGTATGAAACCATATTCGATTCCGTTTGCTAAGGAGAAAGCTCTGAAGGAAGAGATAGACTATCTGTTGAAGGAAGGAATTATTTCGCACAGTGAATCTTCGTATAGTTCCGGTGTTGTACTCTTAAGGAAGCCCTCTGGAGAACATAGACTCTGTATAGATTACAGGAGACTGAATGCTATTACAGAAGGACAGGTGGATCCATTGCCGGATACAAATCAGCTGTTTGCCAGACTAAATAAAGCTAAATATTTCTCAAAAGTGGATCTGAGTAAAGGATACTATCAGATTCCAGTGAAGCCTGAGGTTAGACCATACCTAGCTTTTAGTACCTCAGAAGGACACTATGAGTTTAATAGATTGCCATTTGGATTGAAGAATGCGCCTAGTGTCTTCTCTAGAATGATGAGAAAATTATTGGATCCTCTGAATAATCCCTGTATAACAAATTTTATGGATGATATCCTTATAGCAACAGAAACCTTTGAGGAACACATTGACTCTCTGAACATGCTGTTTAATCGACTTAGGGAGGCAAATTTAACAGCCCGACCAACTAAATGTTGCGTTGGATGTAAAGAATTGGAATTTTTGGGACACACAGTTTATCAGGGAAACATGACCACTGACCCAAAGAATTTAGAGAAACTACAGAAAGCCCCGAGACCACAAACCAAGAAGGACGTGAGATCCTTTGTCTCATTATGTGGTTTCTACCAGAAGTATATCAAAAACTTTAATTCCATATGTGCACCGTTAACTGAATTGACACGTAAAGGACATCCAGATCGCATTACATGGACACCACAATGTGAAATGACTTACCAAGAATTGAAGGAAAAGCTCACAAGTAAACCCATTTTGAAATTACCTGACTTAAGTCAAGAATTCATTGTAAGGACGGATGCCAGTAATATTGGGCTAGGAGCAACTCTACTACAGAAATCAGATGCATTGGATGGGGAATTAAGCCCAGTGGCATATGCTAGCAGAAAGTTGAATAAAGCTGAAATCAACTACTCAACTAGCGAAAAAGAATGTCTTGCAGTAATATGGGCGATAAAGAAATTCAATATTTATCTATATGGGAAGGCATTTAAGTTGCAAACAGACCACAAACCGTTATCGTTTCTAGCACAGGCTAGGCATGAGAACTCCAGGTTACTCCGATGGTCTTTACTTTTGGCTCCATATAATTTTAGCATTGAGTATATATCTGGAAAAACCAATTTGGGAGCGGATTTTTTTAAGCCGCCATCCGTGTGATGAGAATCACCGTAAACCCCAGAAATAATAATAAATTTCTCTATGTGAATATAGAATAAAGGACTGACATATAATGTCTGTTTTAAGAGGGGAGGTGTCGTGGAATATTCTAATCCACATATATAAATTATCAAGTAAATATAAAGCCTAATAAATACATATAATAAATAAAGGAAGAAGAATGGTAAAGAACAGTGCTGTCACAATGACTGTACTCGAAATCCCCTTGTTTTCTACTGCGTATGCAAATTGTAACGTTTCACGTTGATATTAAAGGCCTTCTGCAGCATACACGCGTTTCCCAAACACACAATAAAATGTGCTGCCTTTCTAAGAAAAACCTTGAAATATGCAAGTTGACCTAAATTTTAAATTCCATTCATGTCTTTTTCTACACTATGTTACCAAGATCAAAAGACAGATGGACAAAAGGATAGCGAGAAGGGGAGGCAGAAAGCCGAACACTAAACACGCTTCGCGCGATACACAAATGCTGCCATCACGCGTGTAAGACTACATGCACTAACTTTTTTTTCAGACGGACAGTGATAAAATACATTACCCATCCCAGAGTTAGGTTTATAAATCCTGAAAAACTCTTATTAGAAAAGATAACATTAGATGGGTTTACGGTTGAAAACATAACAGTACCCAGACAGCACATCTTCGAAACAGGAGGTAGAAAATACATATTTTGAACGCAGCCACGTAGCTCTTTTAAATTTGGATATTTGGGTTCCTTAGGGCTTGCTGACAAAGAATATGTAAAACGTTACGCAAATAGTCCAGGAATTAATAAATTATACCCAAAATAAAATAGTGGGGATGCCTGACAGCATGGAATCATTTCTGCTCATAAAATTTTTTTATAACGTGTTTGAAAAAAATCTTACGTTACAGAATTAGCCTACCATGTAAATTCCAAATTGATTGGAGCGCAACAAATGAAAGACTAACCACGATTGGTCGGGCTATAAATACTATCTTTCGTTGTTAGGGGAGACGTGAAAAGGTAACATTTTTTCAAACACTTGTCGAAACGTGGCCTCATTGGCTAGACTCGCTGATATACTCACTTAGGAGCGTTAGTTCGAGACCACTAGTGCAAATAATCTTGATAAAGCAACAGTGCGTTGAAGCCAGCTCATATTTGTGTTAAATAAAAGCCTGGAACATAAGCAGATGGGAATTTGTGCCAGTAATTGTGCCAGAATTCATTGCTAATCAACGTATCTGTGTTTATTTCCATGAAATTGTGGTAAGCTTGAACCATTCAGTATCTTTTAATGAAAATTGAATGTAAATTGTTAATTTATGCCTGTATATATATGTGTAGTTCAGTGGCAAACAGGAGATAAAGCCTATAATGCTCCAGCCTGAACAGAGGGTGTCGGAGGGAAGTAAAACGGCATGGAATGGCCAAATAGTACACTGACACCTGGATGATTGATTAGACAGAAATAATGCTGGAAGTGCAGAGGCGTGGTAACCATTAAGGAGGGTAATGCTGGTATAAAGTATTTCAGATGAAGCTGACAGTTGGCCTAACGCTCTGAACTCAATGTTTGTGTTGTATTGTGCTCAGTGTAGAACTAGAGTATCAATTAGTTATGAAGTAGAAGGTACATCCTTCTTGTTTTCAGGGACCGTGGTCTTGATGGTATTGAGCAGCACCGGGTCAGAGCTTTGCTGAATCCAGAGTCGGACAGCATACTCCTTGGTCCATTTAGCTATCAGTGAGGTGTCTCCAGAGCCCAGAGGAGAATTCGAGCAGAGGAGTCCTTTCCTGCCGCCATCACGCAAGATAAGCTGATTTGGCCAGCTGAGCTCAACATTATGTCCCCTCATCTTGAAATGACTTTGTAAAAATAACATTCAGAGGGGAATTTAATTGTCTTAATATCAGGAACTGAGAACATCTCCAATACTAGTCCCAAAAGACAAACTATTGAAGTCATGATGACAAATACCAACAGAGCTTGAACAAAACAAAACCAGTATTACCTCATATTACCACTACACAACTGACACACATAGGATATTTTAATAATATATGTCACTACAATATTCATATTGATAAAGTCTGTACATATACTTGTAATTAAAATTGATTGTGATTCCTGGTTCCTTTGTATTTGAATCAGGACACATATACCTTTATGATAACCATGAATACATAGTGTTATTTGAAAAGTTATCAGTGACTCCTTAAGATATTCTCATAGAGTGTTATATGTATGTGAGTGTCACAGTGTTGTCAAGAGTAGTGGATTAAATTAAATTGTTTATCTGTCTGTTGTTGTGACTTACACTTCATCATACTCATACCCTAGACACCTAACGTAGTCATCACACTATTCCAGAATAATTCTGACTGAGATATATAGATATGTGGTAGCAAGTAAGGTTATCTATAATACACTACTCTTAATAGATATAGATACCTTCACAGCTGATCTCAGTCAGTACACTAAGTCCCCTATAAATATTTATAACATCCCACTTCACCACAAAGGGTGGCAACAAAATCTTGCTGGTGTCGACAAGTGCTGGGTTCTCAACGTTCTTACTGCCAGGCTGCAATGACTGCTTGATTGGCCAATGTCTTCTGATGTAATGGTCACTTCGTGCACGGCTATCCCACTCACAGAGAAAGCAACAGTACTTGGTGTATCCACCCTGTAGTCCAAGCGAAAGAGGGACCACTTTTAAGTCACCGCAAAGTGACCAATGATGATGATCGTAGTTTATACACTTCAAAAGCTGCTTAATGTTTTCATAAGTTTCTTTCATATGAACTGCGTGACCAACTGGAATTGACGGTAACACATTACCATTATTCAACAAAACAGCTTTAAGACTCGTCTTGGATGAATCAATGAAAAGCCTCCACTCTTCCGGTATGTAATTGATTTTGAGGGCTACCATTAAACCAGAAATGTTGTGGCGCGCAGAAAGGTCACCCTCTTTGAAAAAGAATGTAATAAGCGGCTTCTGGCGGTTCCTACACACAGAAATTGTAACATCTTCTGCCAGGAGATTCCACTGTTGCAACCTGGAACCCAACAGCTCCGCCTTGTTCTTCGGTAAATTCAGATCTCTTACAAGATCATTCAGTTCACTTTCTGTTATTTAGTGTGGTTTAGTGGATGTAGTTTATCTGGGTCGCTTGAGGTTAATGGTTCAGGACCACCAATGTCCTCTTCTTCATCAGTGGAAGCAGCTGAAAATGATTCTGGCACTTTGGGAACTGGTAGGTCATCGCCATGTGGTACCGGACGTATTGCAGAGGGGATGTTTGGATATTCCAGAGTCCATTTTTTCTTCTTTGATATGCCTTTCCCAATTGGAGGGACCATGCAAAAGTAACAGTTGTTGAGATGATCAGTGGGCTCTCTCCAAATCATTGGGACTCCAAAAGGCATTGCTTGCCTTTTGCCAGTCAACCACAGTTTAAGATGTGCTGCACATGTATTGCAGCATATTTGTGGCGCCCAGCTCTTATCTTGATCTCCTATTCTGCAGCCAAAATACAAACTGTACGCCTTCTTAATCACTTTAGTTATATTTCGTTTTTGTGATAGAAATGTCACCTCACCACATATATAACAGAAATTATTAGCACTGTTCACACATGTCCTAAGCATTTCTAACTACGATACTTTTGATAAGGACAAATGCACTAACTAATGGCAAAATTTTATCAGAGATAAGATATTTATACACAAAGGTGATGTAATCATAGGTAGGACTGCATCATCAACTTCTAGTTACATTTGTATTGGTCATTAGAAAAAATTATGCAATCGCCCACAATAGTTGCATCATATATATAAATTGACCGTAATTAAATAAACTAGTAGCATATATCTTGAAAACTAGAGCCAATCAACATTTTTTAATGTCATTTTCGTTTTCAGCACACCAAAATTAGTTAAGATCAGCTATTTTTATTTCTGGTACATTTTGGTTGTTGACTAGTGTAATCAGCCAGTTAGCTTGTTGAATAGATGGTAGTGTTAAGCTTTGAGACGCTTGATGTCAATATTTGTAAGAATTGTAGAATGCCTGCTTGGATGAGCTAATCAGCAAGTACAGAATGAGCTTCAAACAAAAAGAATCGTGAAACCTACCAGTCAGGAAATGGATGATATCTGAGACTACATTTCATGTTGAAAAACCAAATCATTGCCCCATGTAGTCAGGGGATTTTTGTTGAGACAAAGAAAGAATAGGCATACTGCTGCCTCGCTAAACAAGGCGAATGATACGAAGTTGTGCACATGGTTGGCAACCTCATCATGTAAAATACATTGCTACAGAAACCACTGCTACAAGAACAAGTCAATGTTTGATGCAGGCTTCCTGCAAGTGGACTAGCTGTAGTGGTGGCTCCATGCTTCGTAGGGAGCGAAAATAATGGTGGAACCAAATAATTCATACGAGCTGCGCTAGCGCAGTGGTTAGTGCACTTGCTTCCTAGCTCGGTGGTCCATGGTTCCATCCCCAGTTGAGGTGGGATTTTTGAAACCGCAATCTGCTCCGGGGTCGACCCAGCTCTTGAATTGGGTACCAGAGCAACTCTGGGAAAGTTAAGGCGGCCGGCGTGATGCTGACAACATCACCCCTAGTGTGCCGATGGTCAAGAATATATGGGCTTAACACTATGTTACCGTGGGGTGTATATGTTGATTCAAATATAAGGCATATATGTTCAAGTTTCTTGTGTGTTTGTTTATTGTATCATTCAAGTCAAGATACTGGTGTACTACCAGAGATAGTTATTTTTGATGATGTTCGTACCCAAGTTCGTTCCATAATTCCTCTGTGGTGTTTAATGTTTTGTGACAATCATTAGCACACTTAAGGGGAGGTTAAACCCCCAAAATGAAATACACAGAATTATAAGTTAATATCTATATCTGGTCATTTATACTAGCAAAATGACTGAAAAAAATACAAAACATTGAGGTATATACTAAAAACTTGCAATCTATGGTGAAAAAACAGTGAAAAAAAGGCAAATTTATAGCTTTTTTGGGTATTTTGTTGCCCAAGATATCTCAAATGCGAGTACAACTTGAGTTATGAAATTTGGCTGTTTCATTTGATAATATATGATAATGATTGTATACTAAAATAATTTTGATTGGTTTGATATCTGAGTTTTTTTGGATTTTAACATACCAATCGAAAAAAAGTTGAAATTTTTAAGGGGGGTATCTTAGCTATTTCTCAACAATTTTGTAGTTTGTTAACATATATCCTTTATTTTAGTTTATTTTAATAAGCACTATGTGTACAGCATGTGGTCCAAAATTTACTGCTGTATCACTAATAGTTTTTGAAAAATCATGGGCAACGTGCCCACATTTGTGTGAAAAATGAGGTTTTGAGAAAATTAAGAAAAAATGGAGGAATTACACTTTTATACAAACTTTACTCACCTCAGTATCCCCCTGCTATGTAGGAATCATCTCTGGTATTTTTCTTTATTGATTCCATGTTTTGTGTCATACTTTGCAGCTTACATTTCATTAAATTCTTCATTTCAGCAGACTGTATGCGCTTTTCGTCAGATTCCGAAAAAATACATCCTTTCTCTGGTAGACATGTACTATGTGGGGGGAAGCGATTGCTCTACCCTAAGCAGACTCAGTACATGTAGGAGGGGCTTTGCTTTCAATATTTACAAGATTAGGATACCCTTATCAGATATTAACTGACAATGGTTCACAATTCAGAGGGAAACTGATGGAGGAAGTTTTTAGGATTTTTCAAAATATTCTCGTCCGCACATTTTATCATCCACAATCGATTGGACAAGTGGAAAGATATAACGGGACTCTACTTACAAATTTATGTAAGCTCGCACAGGAGAAACCAGAATCCTGTGATTCGTTCTTACCTGCAGCTTTATTTGCGTATAAGGAGGTACCCTACCACTCTACTGGAATACCTCCAGCCACGTTATTATTTCGATGACCCATCAAAGGACCCCATGGTTAATAAAAATTAGCCAGTCAAAATTATTTTTACACATGAAACTATGTTTGAAAAACTTGAATTCTGTTTGCTTCAGGGAAATGAATATGGTACCGAAAATTAAAATCCATGCATTAGAAGCAATATAGCATCACAAATATACCAATTTGTATATTTTACATATATAATTAGGTAAAAATACACTTACCTGACATACTTTAAAAATTTATATAAAATCATCCACAAAGGTTTTAGTGAAAATAAACATACAGAAATGTGGGCAAATGAATGTACTTTCCAGTGCAATATGTATCTAAAATTTGATATTTTAAATGAAATTCTTCATTTTTGGGGGTTAAACCTCCCCTTAATATCCGCTATTAACTGCAAAAACCTTCAACAGGAGGTAGTTAAGAAAGTCTTCAGGGATCCAGGAAAACAGTTTATTATCTTGAACATAAAATCCAAAACAAAGTCATTTGCATGCGTTTACAATTCTTCATGAAAAGTAGTGTCTTGTGTGATAAAATTAACCGTGATACAACGTTAAAATATCTCCAAAGATAAAATGTAGGGATAAAAATAATGCGTAAGCTACTAGAAGACATGATCGCCCATGCCGCGGGTCACCACCCGCCATGGAAACTAACTTGCTAGACGTGAAGGCAAAACGTTTACCCTTGGGACGGGATGAGAACGGAGATCAAAAAGAAAAATATGACTGAACACGTGCTTGAAACTAGCAAGGCTAAAAAGACGCAATTGGTGGGGAAAGGAAAAAAATTCACGTCCCCAAGTTGACACAAGGTAAAGAAATTGACAAAAGGGACCTTAGCTATTATACGCAACAGTCATTTCTTGGACGCTTTTGCGATACTTAGTCCTTTATTTGAATTCAGCGGCAAACGCATTACAGAAGATGCTCGAACATATTTCAAAAAAAAAAAAAAAAAAAACAACTAACCTTGAAAAGTAACTTTTTCTTAATAATAATGTTAGGAATATAAAACCTAGCTGGCCTGATGGCCCATCTTGAGCAGAGGAATAATATGCTTTCATTTATACAGACGGATAGATAATAATGAAGATATTGACAAAAGACTGTGTTGTTCATATCAGCGAGCGACTGCATTGAAACAAAAACATGTCACTAATTTTCAAAAAATTGCGGCCTTGAGACTCAAGTGCTAAAATCTAGATGGATGAAGGAGAAGGGGAATTAGTGGAAAGTTGTGGCTAAAAATAACTCTAGAGGCAGATTCGTGTAGGAAATGCATGTATAAACAAGTCTGTTTTCGTAAAAAACGCAAGTAGAGACAAACGGACCAACAGACAATAATACATACTTGACTGAGGTATGACTGAATTGACTTTTGGTAGGAGGTTTGAAATCTGAAAAGGAAAAAAGGCGGTGATTGGCCACAGATAAACATATTATCGGCGCTCAGACGCGCAATTTTGCCATTCATCATAAGTTGTCCAGTAGTCGACACAGTAATTCTTCAGTGGTGTGATTCCCAGAAGCTAATTGCAATATTTAGAGGGACGCCATACTAGAGCCAGCAGCTCAGCTGAGTTTTGCTAGCATATAACTGTGTTCTCTATTCATAATTCTGGTAAGACTGAAAGTATTTCTTTGTATATTTTAATATTGTTTAATGTTTCGAGTGAATTGATACTGCCATATCATAATCTATCCCTTACAACAAGTAAGGATTCGCTCTAGACCCCCAGCCCCAGTTCAGGGTCTAGAGACAAACAAAATACATAAACGCCAGCAAGGATTATGAAGGGCGGATCAAGTGTTGAGATCAGTGGAACATATCACCTATCCTATTCAATGGCAGGAAGTTAATGAACATATTTCAGAATATGTAGTCTTGGGGAACTTATACTATGTGAAACCAACTTGGTAAGATGTGCTGTATGGTCAGAGAGATCTGACCCCGTCTATGTGGTGTTGTTGTGTAGTGTTGAGTGTAGAAGTGGCTCAGGAGGTAGAGTTCTGACACATGACCCAATACTTTTATTTCAGAACTGTGAGTTTTTTATTTGGCACCAAAGTGGTGTCAAATGCTATGTTGAAAAATACAAATGTGGACCCGTGCAGTCTAAAGTTTTGGCAGAGCAGCCTATATTGCCCCCAAGCACGGAGAGGTGGGGCCACCAGATTCCAGCACCAGAACTACTCAGTCAAAGATACGTGAGCGTCTGGCCTGCTGGACATTCACCAACTTATTTAATAACTAACACCAACTATATTCCCATCAACTAGAACATACCATGTTGGGAAATAAACTTGTATTCCTCCCATCAGTAAATGGACAATGTTTGGTAGTTATAGACTGGGAGTGATGAAGCCACCCCAACAGCACATCCATTAATCGTTCTCCCAGATAAATTAAAAATATAAACAATAGTACTATTAACTAGTCTTGTAAAATACATATGTACACACCTTTCATTTATTATGCCATATATTCATGCATTTCATTCATAATTTCAAAACCTTTCATATGTTCTGACCAAAATAAAACCTTGGTTCAGAACAAATAAACTTAAAGAAAATTTAGTATCAAAATTTTAAACAGCTTGAGTTAGTTCAGTGTGTTATAAATTTTATTAATATTATTAGACTTATTAAATATCTGTGTGAGTGTATGTAATCTACCACAACACATTACATATCAGTACCCTAGATTTTTAACGTAGCCACATTCATTAGTAAAAAAGATATGTGGGAGGTCGTAAGTGGTAGCAAGAAGGGCCTTCTGTAAATTCACAGCTACATTTATCTCAGGAGCCTTCACAGCTGACCTCATGCATCACACTAGGTAATATCACAACCATACAGTACCATCAAAGTCCACTACATATATTGGGGTCTCTTGTCCAGGGATAGTTAGCTTAACAGTAATATTAGGATCTCCTGGTGGGAGAATTAAATTAAGGGAACAAATTGTAAAAATTAAAAGTGTCCCTTAAAATTAAAAGTGAAATTAAATGTTGGTGAATCTTCACAGCCAGTGGTAATTAATTAGTTAACTGGCTAATTAGAATTACTTTAGACTATAGTAATTAGAATTACTTTAGTGGTTGGAAATTTTATCTTGCTCATTGCTAAATTGTCTAAAAAGTATGGCGGAGCTGGCAAAGTTCAGATCAGCTGCTGTGCTAACGGCAAAGGATATGGGAATGGATGGTCAGGTTTTAATTCAATATGTAACGGCTGAATGTGATAAGTATATTGAACGGGAAGAAAGAAGATTAGAAAAAGAGGCTGAAAGAAAATTAGAGTCTGAAAGGTTGGCTGAAGAGAAGAGGTTAGAGGCTGAGACTAAGAGGCTGCAGATTGAGGCTGAGGCTAAGAGGTTAGAGGCAGAAGAAAAACGACAGCAAAGGGAGGCAGAAGATAAAAAGGCCGAAAGGGAGGCAGAAGATAGAAGGTTGCAAAGGGAGCACGAATTACGACTAAGGGAGCTGGAGCTACAAGGCCAGTCTCCTGAAAATGGTGCCAGCCCTTTTGCCTCAGATGCTACGCCCAGTCTGGGAGCCTCAACATCAGCTATGGAGTTTCATTTAGACCATTTTGTTGAAAAAGACGATGACATCGAGGGGTACCTAGGACGTTTTGAGTTATTAGCTACTACATATGGGTTAGAGAGAGAGAGAGAGGTGGAGTTTAAAGTTATCACAGGGACTGAGAGGTACTTCTTATGAAGTCTTCACAAAAATGAACAGAGAAGACCAAGACAATTATGACATGTTAAAGCAGGCTTTGTTATTGAGGTACGAAAAAAATGGTGAATTTTATCGTAAGAAATTTAGAAATGCCAAACTGTTGTCTGGGGAGACATACCACCAATTCTCTGCCAGACTGGAAACCTATTTGGAGAAATGGACGGCTCTGGGGAAGACCCAAGATCTTAAAGAGATGATCATGATTGAGCAATTGAGAGAGTCCATGGCTCCAGACATGAGAAAATTTCTCATGGAACAAGGTGCAGAGAAGTTGGGGGAGGTTTTAAATGTCGCTGAGAGGTATCAGGCAGCCCAGGCAGAGGTAAGTGGCACGAAAAAGAAGCACATAGAAACTTTTAAAGCTCCACAACCATTTAATAAATTTGAAAATAGAGAACCGGGTAATAAGGGCAGGACAAACTTTGATCGGCCAAGAAATGACTATCGAGACAGAAACTCACAGTTCAATGACCAAAAATACAATGAAAGAAAACCGTTTAACCAAGGAAAAAGATGGTGTAAATGGTGCAAGAAAGATAACCATAACACCGAATTTTGTAGAAGGAAACCTTCAAACATTGCTGCAATGAAGTCGGGGACTCAAAGATTAAAGGTTAATCCTAATGGACAGCAGGAACGTTATCACCCCCAAGTTTGTGAGGATGTTATTTGTAATGGGGTCACCATAAGGTGCCTTTATGATACAGGTTTGGATTATGATTCAGTTGTGAAGTCTAGCCTAGTGGACCCAAGTCAGTATACCACAGAAACAGTGGAAATACAAGGGGCGACTAAGGACATACCACTCATGACACTTCCCATCGCAAGGATAACGGTGAAAACTCGCTATGTGGAAGGAGAAATCAGAGCAGCAGTGATAGATGAACCAATCTACCCTCTGATATTGGGGTGTAGATACGTCTTCTTGGGGAATTCCGAGAGACCTGTGATCATGGCGACAGTGCAGACCAGGTCACAGAAGAAGGAGGAAGAAGGTGAACCTATAAATGCTCATCCAGAGGAGATGAGGAAGGCGCAGGCTGAGGATAGGACACTCAAGCCATGTTTTAAAAAATTGCCCAAATGCCACACACCTCCGAGCAAGGGGGAATATTTTATGAAGAACAAACTATTATACAGGAAGGCCGGAACTGGAACAAATGGTCACAACCAGCTGGTTCTTCCCACTTCATATAGGGATAAAGTGATGGAACTCTGGCATGCGATTCCCTTCAGTGGTCACATGGGGATCAGCACCACAGGACAGCGTATAGCTTGTCACTACTTCTGGCCAGGGATAACGGAGGATATAAAAAGATATGTCAAATCCTGTCCAGAATGTCAAAGGGTAGCTCCAAAGCACTGGACTGCTCCTGCAACTCTAGGGGAAATGCCCATAGTGGGAACACCTTTTGAGAGGGTTGCAGTGGATATTGTGGGACCTCTCACTCGGACCAAGAGGAGGAACAGTTACATCCTTACTCTGGTGGACACTTGTTCTATGTGGGGAGAGGCGGTAGCCCTGCCATCCATTGATTCAAAACATGTAGCAGAGGCACTACTTACAGTATTCACCCGATTAGGATTCCCGCATCAAATCTTGACTGATAATGGCTCTCAGTTCAAGGGGAAACTAACGGAAGAAGTTTTTAAGCTATTTCAAGCCAGACACTTTCATTGTAGTCCGTACCATCCGCAAGGGAACGGCCAGGTAGAGAGGTTCAATGGGACTCTCATTTCTATCCTGAGAAAGCTGGCACACGAAAAACCGGATCTGTGGGATCAATTCCTGCCCGCCGCATTGTTTGCGTATCGGGAGGTACCACATAGTTCAACCGGGATGGCTCCCGCAACTCTGCTATTTGGGAGGCCAATAAAAGGTCCATTAGAAGCCCTATTAAGGACCTGGACAGATGAGAAGGCGGAAGAGACTGTTACCTCATCTTATCAATACGTGAACGAACTGACCACTCGTCTGAAAGCTGGATGGAAACTGGCAAATGATAATTTGAAACAAGCCAGGAAGAAACATGCAGCATATTTTAATAGGAAGGCAAAGGACAGAGAACTAGCTGTGGGAGAGAAGGTGCTGCTTCTACTACCCGGCAGCCAGAATAAATTACAAATTGGATGGCAAGGTCCATATACGGTTCTAGAGAAGGTGTCTAGAACAAACTATAAAATTGACAAAAAGGGGAAGGAGAAAGTTTATCATGTAAACCTGTTAAAGAAGTATCTGGACAGACCACTCCAGGAAAGCACCCCCTTACTGACCTTGGCTATCGCAACTCAAATGCAAAACGAACCACTCACCTCACATGAATACCCATTACATCCTTGTGAAACAGCAGCACAGGTAAAAGTCAGTAAGCACCTGACTAAAAACCAGAGGGAGAGAGTTCAACAGGTTCTGGAGGAACATACAGATGTATTAACAGATAAACCAGGCCATACAAATTTGCTACAGTATGACATGAAACTGGTAGACTCAAACCCAATCTGTATGAGAGCCTATTCTATTCCGTTCGCGAAGGAGAAGGCATTGAAGGAGGAAATAGATTATTTGTTGAAGGAGGGGATTATTTCACACAGTGAATCATCTTTTAGCTCCAGTGTCGTTTTGTTGAGAAAACCGTCTGGGGAACACAGACTGTGCATAGATTACAGGAAACTGAATGCTGTCACAGAAGGACAAGTGGATCCATTACCAGACACAAAACAGTTATTTGCCAGATTAAACAAGGCAAAATACTTTTCAAAGGTGGATCTTAGTAAATGCTATTACCAGATTCCAGTGAAGCCTGAAGTGAGACCTTATTTAGCATTTAGCACATCGGAAGGACATTATGAATTCAACATGCTACCATTCGGACTGAAAAATGCTCCGAGTGTATTTTCAAGGATGATGCGTAAATTGTTGGATCCCCTGAATAACCCATGTATCACGAATTTCATGGATGATATTCTCGTCGCCACAGAGACATTTGAAGAACACACTGACGCTCTAAAAATGTTATTAAATAGGCTTAGGGAGGGAACATAACTGCTAGGCCAACAAAATGTTGTATTGGATGCAAAGAGTTCGAATTCTTGGGACACACTGTATATCAGGGTAACATGACCCCTGATCCCAAGAACTTGGAAAAACTGCAGAGAGCACCTAGACCACAAACAAAAAAGGACGTGCGATCATTCGTGTCGTTATGCGGATTTTATCAAAAATACATCAAAGATTTTAACTCTATTTGTGCTCCTCTGACTGATCTGACTCGCAAGGGACTTCCAGATAAAATTATTTGGACTGCACAAAGTGAATTAGCGTTCCAAGACTTAAAGGAAAAACTCACTAGCAAGCCTATTCTCAAACTGCCTGATTTGACACAGGACTTTGTCGTAAGAACAGATGCAAGTAATGTAGGACTCGGGGCGGCTTTGTTGCAAAGATCATCTTCACTTGATGGGGAACTGAACCCAGTCGCTTATGCAAGCCGCAAATTGAATAAGGCGGAGCAAGGATATTCCACAAGCGAAAAAGAATGTTTAGCGTTAATCTGGGCAATAAAGAAGTTTCAAATCTATCTGTATGGTAGGACTTTTGTGGTCCAGACGGATCATCAGCCCCTCAATTTTCTTATCTCAGGCTAAGCATGAAAACGCAAGATTGCTGAGGTGGTCTTTATTGCTTCAACCTTATCAGTTTAGTATCCAATATATCCCAGGCAAATTGAATGTCGGTGCAGATTTCCTCAGTCGGCACCCCTGTGATCAAAATTAGAGTAGTGGCAGGCGTGAGGAGTGATTTTATCTATGTGTATCACTGGTTTTGGAACTTGCCGTAGGCATGTTTTCAAGTGGGGAGATGTGTGATAAAATTAACCGTGATACAACGTTAAAATATCTCCAAAGATAAAATGTAGGGATAAAAATAATGCATAAGCTACTAGAAGACATGATCGCCCATGCCGCGGGTCACCATCCGCCATGGAAACTAACTTGCTAGACGTGAAGGCAAAACGTTTACCCTTGGGACGGGATGAGAACGGAGATCAAAAAGAAAAATATGACTGAACACGTGCTTGAAACTAGCAAGGCTAAAAAGACGCAATTGGTGGGGAAAGGAAAAAAATTCACGTCCCCAAGTTGACACAAGGTAAAGAAATTGACAAAAGGGACCTTAGCTATTATACGCAACAGTCATTTCTTGGACGCTTTTGCGATACTTAGTCCTTTATTTGAATTCAGCGGCAAACGCATTACAGAAGATGCTCGAACATATTTCAAAAAAAAAAAAAAAAAAACAACTAACCTTGAAAAGTAACTTTTTCTTAATAATAATGTTAGGAATATAAAACCTAGCTGGCCTGATGGCCCATCTTGAGCAGAGGAATAATATGCTTTCATTTATACAGACGGATAGATAATAATGAAGATATTGACAAAAGACTGTGTTGTTCATATCAGCGAGCGACTGCATTGAAACAAAAACATGTCACTAATTTTCAAAAAATTGCGGCCTTGAGACTCAAGTGCTAAAATCTAGATGGATGAAGGAGAAGGGGAATTAGTGGAAAGTTGTGGCTAAAAATAACTCTAGAGGCAGATTCGTGTAGGAAATGCATGTATAAACAAGTCTGTTTTCGTAAAAAACGCAAGTAGAGACAGACGGACCAACAGACAATAATACATACTTGACTGAGGTATGACTGAATTGACTTTTGGTAGGAGGTTTGAAATCTGAAAAGGAAAAAAGGCGGTGATTGGCCACAGATAAACATATTATCGGCGCTCAGACGCGCAATTTTGCCATTCATCATAAGTTGTCCAGTAGTAGACACAGTAATTCTTCAGTGGTGTGATTCCCAGAAGCTAATTGCAATATTTAGAGGGACGCCATACTAGAGCCAGCAGCTCAGCTGAGTTTTGCTAGCATATAACTGTGTTCTCTATTCATAATTCTGGTAAGACTGAAAGTATTTCTTTGTATATTTTAATATTGTTTAATGTTTCGAGTGAATTGATACTGCCATATCATAATCTATCCCTTACAACAAGTAAGGATTCGCTCTAGACCCCCAGCCCCAGTTCAGGGTCTAGAGACAAACAAAATACATAAACGCCAGCAAGGATTATGAAGGGCGGATCAAGTGTTGAGATCAGTGGAACATATCACCTATCCTATTCAATGGCAGGAAGTTAATGAACATATTTCAGAATATGTAGTCTTGGGGAACTTATACTATGTGAAACCAACTTGGTAAGATGTGCTGTATGGTCAGAGAGATCTGACCCCGTCTATGTGGTGTTGTTGTGTAGTGTTGAGTGTAGAAGTGGCTCAGGAGGTAGAGTTCTGACACATGACCCAATACTTTTATTTCAGAACTGTGAGTTTTTTATTTGGCACCAAAGTGGTGTCAAATGCTATGTTGAAAAATACAAGTGTGGACCCGTGCAGTCTAAAGTTTTGGCAGAGCAGCCTATATTGCCCCCAAGCACGGAGAGGTGGGGCCACCAGATTCCAGCACCAGAACTACTCAGTCAAAGATACGTGAGCGTCTGGCCTGCTGGACATTCACCAACTTATTTAATAACTAACACCAACTATATTCCCATCAACTAGAACATACCATGTTGGGAAATAAACTTGTATTCCTCCCATCAGTAAATGGACAATGTTTGGTAGTTATAGACTGGGAGTGATGAAGCCACCCCAACAGCACATCCATTAATCGTTCTCCCAGATAAATTAAAAATATAAACAATAGTACTATTAACTAGTCTTGTAAAATACATATGTACACACCTTTCATTTATTATGCCATATATTCATGCATTTCATTCATAATTTCAAAACCTTTCATATGTTCTGACCAAAATAAAACCTTGGTTCAGAACAAATAAACTTAAAGAAAATTTAGTATCAAAATTTTAAACTGCTTGAGTTAGTTCAGTGTGTTATAAATTTTATTAATATTATTAGACTTATTAAATATCTGTGTGTGTGTATGTAATCTACCACAACACATTACATATCAGAACCCTAGATTTTTAACGTAGCCACATTCATCAGTAAAAAAGATATGTGTGAGGTCGTAAGTGGTAGCAAGAAGGGCCTTCTGTAAATTCACAGCTACATTTATCTCAGGAGCCTTCACAGCTGACCTCATGCATCACACTAGGTAATATCACAACCATACAGTACCATCAAAATCCACTACATCTTGATATACATTTATTTTTCCTCCTTGTGATTTTATCCAATTTGGGGTAAATACTTTGCCTAGTTCTTTTTCATTAGGCTTCTCTGGTTTATCCAACTTAGGGGTCACTGATAGCCGTGTCTTTACCTCTTGTATGACTTGAGTTAATTTGACATTAGAAAGCTCAGTTTTCATTTCTTATAAGTTCAGATCGTTTTCCCAACATTTAGACATTTCTGGCCTAACTAGGTTTTTTTCTGAAAAATGAAAAAGTCACACGAAGCTGTACTTACGGGTAATATGAACTCCCAACTATGTAAAAATTATCTGCTTCACACAGAGTTGATATCTTGATAACTTCAAGACCAGCAGTTGGATGGACTAGGGCTACGTCCATACAAACTGGCTTCTGTAGATCAACTGACTTCGGATATGCGAAATCTGCTATCTCAGAGTGGTGGGCGATTTTACTACCTTTTGGTTGGTTAGTCTGTCATAAGAGGTTTTGATGTTACTAAACTATAGGCTATCCTGGACAAATAGATGTATCAGAGGATACCAGGATAGTGCCAGATAAGAGACTGGTCTTATAAGTAATACCCCTTCTCTGAAAAGAGCAAGGGTGTATAGACATCAAAGTGGGGTCAAGCTATGTAAGTTCTCAGAGAAAATGATGATGATGTAGTACTCTGAGTCCCTAACTTCTACCTCTTAAGATCCCAATTTGGCAAATGATTAACTGTGTTATTTTATTTGGCTACGTCTAGGGTAATTTATCTAATATAACAGTTATTAATTTCACAACAGACTTTAACTTTAATAAAATTATTAAGCAAGACTGTATGACATTTTTATGTACAATTTAATTGTCCTGAACCTCAATCTTTACAGGTCAGGAATACTCAAAAGCAATAAAATGATATTTACACATCAAAATAAATATATTGGAAAAACTGTTCCATTTCTTTTAGAGTGTTCACTGGAATAACTACACATACAGTTTCTGTTCATATGAGTGATAACGTCTGCTATTACTATGCTGTAAGTTCTCTTTATTATTTTGATGGTCTTATCTATTCATCCTAAAAAGGGTTGTAATCCTAGTTTGATTACTCTTGGGCGAATGATTGGATAAACTGACAATGGCCTTTATAACAGACTTATCTTAGAATGTTGCTGCTGCTGTTCATGTTCAGGACCACAAACTTTATAGCTCCTGACTGAGAAGATGAGGTCTGGATCCAGATATATAAGGAACTCTCATCTCCCCCAACTTCCTCTCAAGTGAATGCAGCCACGAGGTAATTTCGTGATATAACCTGGAATAAAAGGACAACCACATTCCATGTGGAAGTCTGCCTCAATTCACTCACCCACAAACAACACTAGGTCTTACCCTTTTTCAGTTATTGTGCTAACAAGTTGCACAAGACCTAGAATTTCTTTGCCTACAGTCCGTTCCATGTGATCATTATTTCTCTGTATTGATTCAATGTTAGCGTCCTTAGTCCATGCTTGGCTTCCGTACGATAATCATGTTAAGTACCAAACAGCATGTGACCTATTGATTACTTCATTCTAACCTTTCCTGTACTTTTATCACCTGATCTTTGAACAGTGTGTCACTCCAGAAGAAAATACCAATTTAAATCACTACTAACATTTACTGTCGTAATTTGTTGCCATATTTGCAAACACTATACACATTTTTGTCATTTCGAACATGTCTGCAAAACTACACACATTCATAAATGGGTCAGTATGGCACAACACATTAGTTTCACTTTCCACTTAGCATTAACACATACTCTGGCTATACACAGGTTAATAATTAACAAAATATGCAAATAAATATATCTTTCTTACCCTCAGGCAAATATATTCACGCACACACAAGCTGAACTGGCCTTCTACGGGATCTAGAACTGCTCTCAGATCAGAAGGCAAAGACTTGGTCGTTCTGTCTTTTAGTTTCTGTCAGCTCGGTGCAGATTTTTGAATCGAATGGCCCAGATCTACCACCTTGTTACTATTTATAGAACTACATCCGCCCAATCGGAGGCAAAGTCAAAAAGTCTTTCTAGGAGTTTTGACTTAGGCGATTCTAAGCTCGCTTTTATAATCTGACTAATTTTTAATATTTTATATTATAGTTATTAGTGGACCGATTTTAATTATCCAAAGTGATAATTAAACGGCCAATTTCTGTCTATCGTTCTATATAGTTTTCCCTTAGTTATTCTCTTGCATATGAATCTGGGTAATTTTAAAGTAATTAAATTTGGCATTACACTGATATGAAAATATCACTAAAATAAATTTTTCTACTACAATAAAATTTTATCATGCGTGAATATTTATGCTTATGTGTTAAGCAATATCAGCGCTATAATTTGAGATATTTCCTTCTGTTTAACTATCTTTGGTTGTTAAGAAATAAAATATCTTCTTTTGGTCAAAAACACAAAATAGCCTCTATTGTCACGTCAACCAAAATTTTCTTATCACTACAAGAAAAGGAAACAATTTGATTGGTTGTTAAATTTGTACTATACTCTTAGATAAGTTTTGTTGGGCGGTAACTTTTGACTTGGTTCCTAGACAAATTCCAAATCCTATAGTTAACGTTAGATTCAAATACGATAGCTAGTTTTAGACGCGGGGAATTTGAGCGTGGTGTCATACAGATTAAAAATTTTTACGACAAGTCTAATACTTCTTTATTTATTTTCTTGGGTGTCATATGCTTACCGATGGAGGGTCTCGGCTATTCCGATTTACGTCATCGTTTGCTAAGCAACTCCCGCCAAAAGATAGCGTTGAGTCGCTATTTAACCTAGTTTCGACTACTTTCAGTTTCAATCTGATACTAACATAACTCGAGTCTTTATTTCAATAAAACATCGTAACTGTTCTTTCTAATCTAACTGATAACTATTCGCACGAATGATGCTATGGTATCAGTAGTAGGCCTTCCGGCGACAACTATATTCTCAATATGCCTCAGTGGGCATGTAACGGGATCCTTTACCTTTTTCACCTCCAAATAATTTCTACTGTCATTGCGAAACCTATTAAAAAATATGGACAGGAATTATGGACTTCCCTAAAAGACTCATAGAGCGTGCAAAATATAAGAGGTCGTCCACATATTACGTCATGCAGTGAGTGGAGAAGGGGGTTCAAAATGTTGTGACGAAGTGTGACGACAGGGAGGAGGGGGTTGAAAGAAATATGACGTCACACACAAATATGCCAGTGAGGATCGCTTCTTTTATAAAAGATGTGGGTACAATTTACAGTTTATAACCTCAGTCCTCATAGTCTGTTTTTTTATCCGCAATAGTTAACAATTCCCTTGCGGACGACTTCATTAGTGAGTGTCAAAGCACAATATGCTGTGGATTTGCTAACGCACCTCCACTAATGATAAACAAGGCTCGTCCTTCTAAAGGTACGACCACCACATATAATGCTGACAATAAGAAATAACACCTTCAACAGGAATTTTCCTTTAATGATCGAATGTACACAATATTGCCACACACGGCAACAAATATATGAATTATATATAGGGATACATAAATACATGCCAGAGCAAACTTGCATAGATTTACTAATAACCGCATACACAATATGGCGGCCTAGTATTAGCAATGAACTGATTACCGCTCACACAGCGGCCCTAATCTATACAATGAAACAACCTCCAAAATTGGACAACGTATACTCTGCGGTATGTAGAAAAATGCCACTAATTAACATTCCAAACTAGAATTATGCACTACAATCCCAATACTCCGCAGGAAGGCAAAATTCAGAATATGAATCTCATGGCACACTCTTCTCAGCCATAACGCTGGGCAGGGAAAACTCAGTACGTCCACTCCCAGACCTGACTAGACGATCACTGACTCTTTCGTGCCTCCTTTTTACCGCCTTCCGTATCGTCACATGACTGACTGGTTTAGTTACATCAGGGTTGCCAACTTCAGTGTTCCCAGTCTGATTTTCGTACAAAAGATGCACAGCGAAATAGCGCTGTGACAGTGAGAGTGGGTGTCGTGTGGTTGTATATTGGGGCAACTACAACTGTAGTTTTCAACGGAAATAGAATATGAAATATTATGAAGAAGGTCTCCAGAAATTGGCTCGTTAAGAAAGAAAAGAGACCCATTCGAGATATGGGCAAGAAGAAGAGAATGCAAATGCTTTCCACTGTACAATGTTTTCTAGTGAATTATGGAAAGTGTTCTGTTTCCCAACGAACATAGCTTTTGCCCTTAGATCCCGTAACAGAAAAAGCCCCCAACCTCATCTGAATGTAGAAATATTTAACATCGACAGCACGAGTGACACATTAACGAACTAGATAATGATCAAACGATCATTGGGTTTATTAATTAAATATCTACACATATAGGGTTAGTAGTAATTAGAATATGATGATGGTAAAAGACGATTCACACAAAAACACACATATGAGATATTAATAATGTAGTTAGTTAAATAGAAGAATGAACCTATGTGAAGCGAAATGATGATGTGATATGATACTTGTTACCAAAATGATGAGTAATCTGCACAGTCCATTTGTCTCTAAATGCTTCTCCTGAGAAGGATGATTCACACGCATGCATAGAATGTCCCAGGTAGTTATAAGTTATGTTGAGTGGGTTATTTCTAAGACGAGGACATTCTGATGAAAACTTTTGTGGTTCTGAGAACGTTGACGATGTACTGTCCTTCAATGTTGACAATATCTCTGTGGCGTTGATAAAAAGTTGACAGTTGTCGTATGAAAAAATGTCTGTTGTCTAATCTCCGGAAGTGTCGCAGAGTGATCTGTCGCAGAGTGAAGATATTTGCCTATTAAAAATTTTCTGTCCTTCCTGTATATTGCTTTATTTTCTGTCTATCCTAAGTTTCTGAAAAAAATGTTTCTCACGCATTTGCCTTTTTCCCACCTTAACTCAGGTGAAGGTTCGGTCAACCAGAGTCCATGTTTATTAGGATTTTCTAGACTCGGCTTTCTAGATTTATGGCCTGTCTTCTTCCCCATTGTTAATACTTTGAGCTCGGAACCACCGCACGTACAAGTGACATTCAATATGCAAACTACTCGTAATTTGCGGCGATACTTTTGGCTATCGTGGGAACTTTAAAAAATGTAGCGGGTAAATCGAAAATAATTCTTTCTTTCTTTAAGAAACTAGTTTTAGACTTCACTTGGTGATAAGCATACTGAAAGAGGAAGACGCACTTCTTAGTCTTGTAAAGTAAAACTGTGCACAGGGAGACTTGAGTTAAACACACAAAGTGCCCTCTAGTTTCACTTACAGACTATACATTCCGGTGCGGGTATGTATTTGCTATTCCAGTATATAGACAATTAGCTCAAATATATAGATATGAAATATATTACTATCATGGTGAGAGTCTAAGTGTATTATATAAATGGGTTTCCTTTATCATGTATGTATCATAAATGCTTACGAAAATTCATTTATTTTCACTGCTTGTATTTTAAAGCGATGTTATGTTACAATGTTTGTATCATTCATAATTTCAATGATCATTTTACTTTTCAATGTTTGTAACATTAATGTATGAGCATATTATTATGAATGCTGGAAGGAATGAACGTTGGAAAGCACAGGAGGATTCTCTAGCGGACCCTCATGTAACTTTGTCTGACAGGGGAGGAAGCAACAGTCTTGTTATTGTGTATGTACCTGGACTGGCCAGCTAATTCATTCACAGCAGACAGGAATGTTTAAGAATGGACTGACCTATTTTAGGAACGAGACGCATGCATGGATACCAACATGCCGACGCTGGACACTGCTTAAATTGTTTCTGTTGTAATCTGCGTGTTGCAGCAGAAGAGTAGTTACACATGTATTTTTGTTTTGTCTAACAGATTTATGCAGTGCAAGTCTTGCCTCTTATTGCTGAGAAGAGGTTACCTTTGGCCAGTGGCCATATAGTCCTCGTCCACCAGTCACAATAATTCCCTTCAATTATTTCAAGTATTTCAAACATTCTCAACACCAAACCTCACCCTACCATACTCCACCCATTTTAACCCTCCATCCCACCTTTGGAAGCAAATTCGTTATCTGTGGATATCGCATCAACTGTGGATACGTTACACCTATCTTGGATTTATAAAAATCATGTTCAGATTCTGTGCTCTTTGTGGATACCTTATTCGAACAGTGAAGTCGTTACACCAATCATGGATTTATAAAATCGTGTTCAGATTCTGTGCCCTTTGTGGATACCTTATTCGAACAGTGAAGTTAATTTCAAGCATTGGATTACGTTATATTTTTCCAAGAGAACAGCAGGTTATAAGTTGGTTCCAACATTCACACCAAAGGAACAAAGGAACAGACATTCATATTCACACAAACAGTATTTCACATATTTTCCAGCAAAAGCCTATCAGGCCTGCCAGGAACTTTACTAACACAATTCATTCATAATCCTTGTTTTCACTATTTGTGTAATAATTTTTTCTTCTTTAAAATCATCAAATTGTTGTGAGTTTGTTTTCTCGGGATAATCTTTATTATTTTTTGCTGTAAAATCCTTATTGATTTATTTACATTTCTAAATTGAAATAAATTGAGTTAACCTCGATAGGATTGTTCGTTCAGTTCAGACTACTAAATCCTCAATCTAACTTTACTTCTTTACCCTACTATTTGTGAGTGACACAGTGTGTGTAAAAGAGTAATATTGTCGCCAGAGAAAACAAGAAGAGCTGATTGTGTGGTTTTCTTAGTGAAGAACTCACTGACTCAGCCTGTGCCTTCTGCCTATCTCTCTTGCGCATCACTATCACACGTACGTGTGCAATATTGTCCCTCACGCCTATACAGCTGTCAAGCTTTACCTACTGGTTATTAAATTTTCATGCGACAGGAAGGTACTGGCCAGACTGGAGATCGTCACGAAATGATTTTGGTATGTAGACTCATTAACTTGAGTATGTACGCTTGCTTTGCAAGATATAGTTTTGTGGTAAAGTGGGATGTTATAAATATTTATAGGGGACTTAGTGTACTGACTGAGATCAGCTGTGAAGGTATCTATATCTAATAAGAGTAGTGTATTATAGATAACCTTACTTACTGCCACATATGTATACCTCAGTCAGAATTATTCTGGAATAGTGTGATGACTACGTTATATGTCTAGGGTATGTGTATGATGAAGTGTAAGTCATAACAACAACAGACAGATAAACAATTTAATTTATTCCACCACACTTGACAACACTGTGACACTCACATACATATAACACTCTAAGAGGATATCTTAAAGGAGTCACTGATAACTTTTCAAATAACAATATGTATTCAGTGCTGTCATGAATGTATATGTGTCCTGATTCAAATACAAAGGGAACCAGGAATCACAATCAATTTTAATTACAAGTTATATGTACAGAATTTATTAATATGATTCTTGTAGTGACATATATTATTAATGGTATCCTATGTGTGTCAGTTGTGTAGTGGTAATATGAGGTAATACTGGTTTTGTTTTGTTCAAGCTCTGTTGGTATTTGTCATCATGACTTCAATAGTTTGTTTCTATTGGAACTAGTATTGGAGATGTTCTCAGTTCCTGGTATTAAAACAATTAAATTCCCCTCTTAATTTTAGTTTATAATGTCATTTTAAGATGGGGGTACATAATGTTGAGCTCCATGGCCACACTCTCTTATCTTGCGTGATGACTGCAGTAAAAGACTCCTCTGCTCGATTACTTTAATGAGTTCTGGAGCCACCCCACTGGTTGCTATATGGACCAAGGAGTATGCTGTCCACCTCTGGCTTCAGCAAAGCTCTGACCAGGTGCTGCTCAATAACTTTAAGACCACGGTCCCTGAAACAAGAAGGTTGTACCTTCTACGTCAGAACTAATTTATACTCCATTTCTACACTGAGCACAATACATCACAAACATTGAGTTCAGAGCGTTAGGCCAACTGTCAGCTTCATCTGAAATACTTTATACCAGTATTTCCCTCCCTAATGGTTACTACGCCTCTGCAATTCCAGCATTATTTCTTTCTAGTTAATAATCTAGGTGTCAGTGTACTGTTAAGCCATTCCATGCAGTTTTACTTTCCTCCGACACCTTCTGTTCAGGCTGGAGCACTATAGGCTTTACATCATGTTTGCTACTGAACCACACATATATACAGACATAATTTATCAATTTACATTCAATTTTCATTAAAAAATATTGAATATTTCAAGCTTACCACAATTCATGGAAATAATAATAAACAGTTTCGTTGACTGGCAATGAATATAGCACAACTCCGATCTGCCGATGTCCCAGGCTTTATTTTATAAAAAATATACACTGGTGCTCAACGCACTGCTTCTTAGTAGGTTTATTACAAGATGTGGCAATGAACAGACGCTCTGAATTGAGTATATTCGCAGCTCTACCCAATCAAACCATGTCTATACATCTTTTCAAAAAAGTACCCCTTTCTCACGTTTCCCCTGACAACACAAGATAGTATTTATAGTCCGACCAATCGTGTTTAGTCTTTCATTTGTTGCGCTCCAATCAAATAGGAGTTAACATGGTAGGCTATTTCCGTAACGTAATGTTTCTTCAAACACGTTATAAAAAAATTTTATGAGCAGAAATGATTTCATGCTGTCAGGCACCCCCCACTATTTTATTTTGGCCATAACTTGGTAATTCCTAGACTATTTGCGTAACGTTTTACATATTCTTTGTCAGCAAACCCTAAGGAACCCAAATATACGAATTTAATGGAGCCAATATGCATTTTCTTCTAGGATAGTCGTGCTGTTACTACCTTCTCACTTCCAAACTTGAGGGTGTCTGGGTACTGTCATGTTTTCAAACGTAAACCGGTATAATGTCATAATTCCCAATAAGCGTTTTTCAGGATTTTAAAACCTAACTCTGGTATGGGTAGTGAATTTTATCACTGTCGATTTGAAATAAAGTTAGTGCATGTGGCCTTACACGCGTGATGGCAGCAATTGTGTATCGCGCGACGCGTGTTTAGTGTTGCAGGTGTCCCTGCTTTCTGCCTCTCCCTTCTCTCTATCCTTTAGTCCATCTGTCTTTTAGTTACGCCGTGTATAAAATGGAATGAATGAAATACAGTAGAACTCCATTTATCCGAACCCCAATTATCCGAACATCCAATTATCCGAACACTTTTTCCAGAAAAAAAAAAAAAATCAGATGCCACAGTCACGTTAGACTAAAATTCTGAATCTTTTGATGCGGCAAACTTCAAATGTGTGCGAACAATTTGTAGAGAATGGGGTGGCTAATGGTCGGTCGCTTACGTACAGGAAGTCAGTTAGATCATAAAGTCAGTTAATATCTGGTTTACCAATCCAGTGTACGAGTGCGTTCTAGGTAGAACACTGGCTAAACAGACAGTTCAACTTAAAATAACTGTGTCTGCTACTACAGCAGAATAATTTTGGTGTACAAGTATTTCTCTGTGCGATATGGCATCTTCCAGTAGGCCTAAAGCATATAAAAGGAACCGCAATGTTTTGTCAATTGAAACGAAAACAGAAATTATCAAGAGACTAGGACAAGGTGAAACTGTGTCTTCACTTGCGAGGATTTTCAATGTTGGGAAAGCTACCGTCTCTGACATCAAAAGTAACAAGGATAAAATTATGAGTTTTGCATCGAAATTTGATAGTGAAAATGGGTCGAAGAAACGTAAAACCATGAGAAATGCGAAAGATGTGAAATTGGAAGAGGCTTTGTATATATGGTTTGTGCAAAGAAGAAGCAAAGGGGAACCTATCTCTGGTTCTCTGTTGTGTGAAAAGGCACTTCAGTTCAACAATCAACTTGACGGTCCTCCTGACTTTAAGGCTAGCCAGGGATGGTTAAGAAACTTTAAATCTCGTCATGGCATACGAGAATTGGAGATTCAAGGGGAATCTTTATCTAGCGATGCAACTGCCGCTAAAAATTTTAAAGAAACATTCTTGGCTTTTTTTGGAAGAAGAAGGTTATTCACTCGATGATGTGTATAATGCCGATGAGACTGGCTTATACTGGAAATCATTGCCTCAAAAATCACTTGCATCTCAGCGCGAAGCAGCTGCCCCTGGGTTTAAAAAGTGCAAAGAGAGAGTAACAATTTTGGTAGCCGCGAATGCCAGTGGAAGTCATCGTTTACCGGTGCTAATGATCGGCAAAGCCAAAAAACCACGTTGTTTAAAGAATGTGACATGTCTCCCATTGTGTTACAAAGCACAGAAGAGTGCTTGGATGAATAGTGAAATATTTCTTGATTGGTATACAAATCAGTTCATCCCAAATGTGAAGAGGTTGAGAGAACAAGAAAAGAAAACTGGAAAAGTAATTCTTCTACTGGACAATGCACCATCTCATCCAGAGACGGATACATTGAATGCAGTTGATGCAAATTTTAAAGTAATTTTTCTGCCTCCCAATGTAACAGCACTGATTCAACCAATGGATCAGGGTGTTATAGCAAAGCTTAAAAAGATGTACAAGAAGGAAGTCCTGCGTCGTTTATTATTGTTGGCTGAAGATGAAGAAAGTGTGGTGGCGTTTTCCAAAAAGCTTAATCTCAAAGACTGCTGCTATATGTTAGCTGATGCTTGGACCACCCTGTCACAAGATAATCTCAACAAGGCTTGGAGTAGATTGCTTGGGAAAAAAGGAGGAAATGAAACTACTGCAGTGGACACAAATGATGATTGTATAAATGAAGTTGTGGAACTGTTGCAAGCAATGCCCGGATTTTCGGACTGTGACAAAGATGATGCACACATGTGGCTAGAAGATGATAATGATTCTGGTTTTCAGTTTTTGAATGACGAAGAAATTTTGTCTTTTGTGCAAGAAGAAAACCAAATACATGTAGTGACCGATGATGAAGACTCCTCAGAAGTACATGATGTACTTGTAGATTATGAAGAAAAAAAACCAAAACGTCGACCAAGTCCTGAAGAGGCCTTTATAGCACTAGAAACAGCGATGGCTTGGTACGAGCAAGAAGATGACAGCTGTCCTACACAGCTTCTGCTGTTGAAGAGAATGCGGGACTTAGCAGCCAAAACGAGACTATCCAGTTTGGTGCAAAAGAGGATTCCTCATTATTTTAAATAGTGGGCTACATCTGTGCAAGTACATATATACGTAAGTTGCGCCTGGTTTTGAATCGTTTGTCTTGCGTCTCAGGTGCGTGGTTCGAGCATAGGAAACTACATTTTCCAGTCGTAGTTTTTCAAGGTTGGGCTGTCTGCCTGGTCTCGCGGGTCGGCTTCCTGCGGCGTGCCGGGAGTAGTAGGGGGTCTGGCTTGGTCGTGGTGTTGGGTATATAGGGTTTAGTAGTTGGCTCGGTCTGCGCCCGCGGTAAACTTCAGGTTAGATGCTTGTCCGGGTTTGCGTGATACTCTTATGAGTTTGGTTATTATATTTCTGGGGGGACGGTGAGCCATCTCACGAGCGGCGTTAAAAATACACGCCCATATGGGGTTGTGGTCCTGATTAATTCTCATTGCGATTAGGTCCCATAATATAACCAAGCGATGAACCGAGATTGCGCTATGCCGTGCCTGGGCTAGAAACGTTAATGGTTGTGTTCCGTGTGCATTCTTAATTGCCGTCCTAAGATTATATGGATTTGCTTTAGTGCCCATAGACTGCTAGACTGGCGGTGCGGCTAGTGTTAGGTGGCGCTCTGGTTTCTAGTGGCTGCTATGCATATCCTCGTGGTATGGCCCCAGCCATGGGCATCTAGGTGCCGGAGAGTATGGGCACATTCCCAAGATTAATGCTTCCGGCGTTCGAGAAGGCTGGCGGGTCTGATAGTCTTATGGTCTATTGTTGACTTGTGACTTTTTCTCCCGGCATTCTTTGTTAACAGGTCTCATGGGGGGTCCATGGTAAGTGCAGCCTGGATGTCCGTTCGTGTCAAATGCAGGTGTACTGGTGGCACCTTGAAGTAAAGTGTTGATTAGACTTCTGGAGAAACCACATAATGAGACAAAGCTCACGGCCCTTCCTGGGGGTGTGGACGGCTTGCGGGTAGGGCGCGTTTGCGGTCAGGTCAGGGGCCCGGAGAACGGTGCCCTATTGGCCCAAGTCGTTATACATCCTTCGCAACATTTGTTGTCCGAGCGGTTATAATGTGCTTCCCTATCTGCAACAGCAGCGCAAGTGGCAAGGGGGCCGCAAAGGGGCTTGGCTTATACAGAGTCACCAGTATTTGTGTAGACTGGATTATTCAGAGGGGCCAAAATTGTTCTCATGCTGTCTAGAGAAACACTAGCCAGCGCCATCCTAAATGGCTAGCTAATTTAAACTCTTAGGTCCATCGGAGGTACGAAAAGCGTGGATGGCTCCTCTTGGCGGTGTCTGTAGCGGAGAAGCCTTTACCAAGCCACGGGTTATGTATATATTGATGCTTTATTGGTAGTCTGGCAATCTAGCGGAGTTGTTCCGCAATGGATCCACCTGTCCTTCTGTAATTTGCATTCAGTCTGTCCTGTATGCGAGAAAGAGTCTATTGCTTCCTATGGGCTGCATAAGAGTACTAACTCCGAACTATATGAGTGGCTCTGTGTTATAATATGGCCGGCCTGCAAAGAGAGTCTGCGCGCTGCTATCGTTCTCCGGGACATTCGACGCGGTATAGGGTCCTTACAGAACAGGGGGGGTCTATCCAGTTTCATATCTTTGTCCAATAGTTGTATGCCCTGTCGTCTGTGTACACCGCTGCAGGATTAGTTAGATAACCTGTTCACGCGCTCTTTCGGTGGTGGTGGTGATATAGTTTCCGGAGTTTCTCCGGTGCCTTCGCTACAGGGGTATGATGTCCAATGATGGTAAGGGGCCTTGGTCTGCGCCTGGCGTTACTAGGCTTCAAGGTACTCGGTCCTTGGGCGCGTCCCAAATATTTGTCTTCAGGAGATGTCTATGATTGATATGGGGTGCTGGCCGCCTCTTTCGATCTAATTGGTTCTGACACCGGCGCGAAAACGGTAGATACCTGCCAGCCATGCGATCTGTGGCGACCCCGAAAGTAGCTTACCATCTCTCACCACATCAAATCGCGGTCTGTCGCCCTTCCTGAGATTAGGCACTTTTGCCTTCCGCTTGTGTACTATGTTCAGGGCAATGGTGCCTACCTAGTGGGTGAATCCGAGTGGCACGCTTGCACCTGAGGGGGTGGAGTTGTAATGTTGTCCTCGGCCGTGGCATCAGTCCCAAAGGTCTGAAAAACACGTCGAGGGACCTGTTAGGCCGGCCAATCATGATTGGTGCCAGGGCCATAGACCGTTGAACGTGGTACTCTCCCATAAGCATAGAGGCGGCGTGTAGGACTGGCCCATGTATCTGTTTTGTTTTCGGGTGCCAACGTTCTCAAGCGACACAACGTCCGGATAATAGCGTTCCACGGGCCGTGCCTTGGGATGAGTACACACTTCATTGGAAGGTTTGCCTGAAAGCCTGAAAACTGCGGCATTAGGCCCCTGATCTGAATAGCCAGGTGCGGCTAGATTTGAGTGGAAACCGAACCTGTAATAGGGACATAGGCCTAGGCCACATTTTTAGATTCAATCGATGCAGGGCTACTGCCTCTCCCCACATAGAACAAGTGTACACCAATCTTTGTTGTCTGGGGGTCGGCGCGGGTTGTCGGGTATGGGCCCACAAGATCCACGGCAACTCGCTCAAAGGATTCCCACTATGCATTTCCCCTTGGCTGGTGCAATCCTTTTTTAGGTGGTGACTCCTGGCCTCTCTGACTGATTTTTAGCAGATCGGTTTTATCTGCAGGATTCCTGCCAGAAATAATGATCTACTATTCGCTTCCTGGGCCTGAGTCCCATATGTCCTCGAAGGTTGCGCATGCCCGAGTTCCACACTGTAGTCCTATTTATGACGTGGAAATCCTCTTCCGTGACCATGGGTTCAAATCCACCGTCCTATAGAGCTTTTGTTTCGTCATAGATTAATCTCCCTGCCGGAGGGGTTTAATTGCTTCTGCGGGAATCAGGGGCGGGATGATTTGTCCTCAGCCGGTCCTTCCGCATCTCTCTGGGGAGTATTTTTGATTTTCCCCTCCGTTTGAGAGACTGGAGCGTGTCGCACGGTGCCATGAGCACATGGCCGTAGGTCCCACAAAAGACATAGCTACATCCCCTTAGCATAGAGTTATTGGCGCAAGTGTGCTCTGGCGCCTGGTGTGCCGGCCTCAGATTCGCGGTTGTCACGCGTGTTATCCGACGGATGGACATGGAGATACTTCCTGGGGGCTGGGGAATCTCCACTGGTCTGTGGGAGTACCCGGCCTCCTGGTCAACCTCAACGTATCAATTCTAAACCGGTATCATATATAACTCCTTATAGTGGACATCCAGTACAGATGACTTCTTCACACACTGGGGGTATTGGGGTTCCCGGGAGTGCTTCAGGGTCCTTCGTTGCCGGGTGCCCCCGAAGTCATAGCTCACATTAGGAGTTTCCTTCGATCATTGCAGGTGCATTGGTTTCTTCTATCAAGGGGATACTACCTCCGTGGGCCTGGGGTGTATGATTCGTCATCATATTGCCCTGTTCTCGTATGTTGGGATGGTAGGTTCATACCGGTGCCGTTCTAACGGGCGGTCCGTTGTTTTGATCCGAGAGCATAATTTATTAAATGGTCTGGGCCCTAAATTTTCCATTTTGTCGTTTTATTACCTGTTGACCTCGGTGAGCTCTGGAGACCGTTCACATCTCTTGGTAGCAACTCTCCCACCGCGCGCACCGGGGGCCCAGTATCTTGCTCATTCGACCTGGGTCTCGCGATGTGCTCGAGAATCCAGTGACCTCCGGATGATATCTGTGGTTGCCCCTTTAGTCCTTGCTCCAGATGGCGCGAGGACGGGCTAGAACGGATAGGTGCACCTACAGAGTGTTAGCTATTGCCGACATGTTTTCCGTTTTAATTCTTCAGTTCGGTGCTGATCGTAAACATTAGTGCCCTCACATGGCATTATGTGGGCCAGCTCTTCGGCTCATGGTGTGCTATAAACTTCTGATGCTGCCCCACGAAGTCCTTAGATACATGTATAATGCTCCACCTGTTCTCTCATCTATCCCATACGGTTACGATGAGTGCTGTCCTATTTATGTGTGAGCCGCTAGTGCAAGCGCGGCGCAACTTTTGACGTATTATTTCTTAGCGGTGGGTGACGCCACGGCGTCTGATCAGATTGAAAGGCGGGGCACCATTTGTCTGTGCAGGCCGGTATCTCTAAATCACCTATCGATCTCAGGGGCACCGGGGTTTCTCGGTCGCCGCCGGGGCTGCTGCCCTGCGCTGCACTAATCGCGTGTTCGTCGTCTGTCGCATCTTTTTTCTGGCTCGGCAGGCCTGCTCCTATCTTGGGGAGCGCGGGGCGGGCTGCCAAGCTTCGGGCTCGCGAGGCCTTTTGCGTGCCTCTAGCCGCTTTCGGCTCGCTTTAGGCTCAGCCTTCGTAATGTGTCCTTTCCGCGCGGTGGCGTTCGCGGCGCCCGGTCATGTATGTGTTCACTTGCACAGTGGACAGTAGATTGCTTAATGTCCCGTCCAGTCCGATCTCTGGCGCTGGCTGTACAGCACAGATCGAAATGTTGCCATGGTCCCAGTCGAACAGTGTTATATGTCGTATCAAATGTGGTGTCGAGACGATGTATATCTCAATCTAACAGGCAATGGTGCGCATCCGTTGTTTTGTTCTCCCATTGTACGATGCGATGGTTGCCCGTTGGTGGGTCCTCCCCCAAGTGTTGTAATAGGTTTGATCAATAGCCCGAGGCGATCCCCTTTTTGGTGGGGTAAATGGGATGGGTTATGATGGAGAGGGTCGGAGTGTTTGGACTATTCACGGGTTGGGAGCTTTTGCGATTTTATAGGATGTTTAGTACCTGACTTACGGCCAAAGTTGTGTACTCTGCAGATGGAGGCGGGTCATTGTTGGAACGAGCGGTTTTAGCTTGTATGGTTGATTATGGGTATTCTTACAACAAAAACAGATATACATTTTTATTTTATTCCTCCACACTTGACAACACTGTGACACTCACATACTGAGAACACTCTTCAAGAATCTTAAAGTGGCACTGTGTACTTTTCTAATATACTATATTTTCTGCTGGCATTTGTTAGTGGCCGTGGCTATATGACAAGTGGTATCCAGAAAGCACTAGCAAGTTTAAGTACAAGTTTATATTACTATAGTTATTTTATATTCTTATACATTGTATTTGGTTTGGGTTAGCCGTTTGGGCTTGGGGGAGGGGAATATGAGGGAAGACTGATGGGTGTGGGGCAAGCGCGGGGTTGGGGGCTGCGCGATGGTCTGCTATCTAGGTGGTGCTATGGGGTATCGATGTATGGTGTTGGGCTCTTGTGGTCCTGGTTATTTACAATGAAAGTCCCCGACGATTGGGGGTGGGTGAAATTGTCAGTTTAATGGGGGGGACAATTGGGGTACGCCACTTCCACTCGCCGCTTTAGTGCGTGATGACGCTGGATTTTCTCCTCGCTCGATTACGTTAATGAGGGTCGGACCACCCCACGGGGGCGATAGGACTTCGATGCTGGTCCACTCGCGGCGATAGCTTTGCGCTGACCTAGGCTCTAAAGAACGGATGACACGTCCCCCTGAAACTTGTAGGTGGACCTCTTCGTCAGAACTAAGTTAACTCCAGTGCTTACACGGTCACAGTATCTTCACATACAGGAGGGCATGCGTTACCTACGCTCGGTCTATCTTTCTAGTCTTGATCCCAGTATGTCCCCCTAAGGGGTACTATCGCTCGCAATTCCAGCAGTATTTCTTTCTAGGTTAATCGTGGGCTTGTCTGGGGTACCTTGCCACAAGTGTCGGTCCGCCAACCGGCTGGGCGCTGACTCGATAGGCTTTTCTGCTTTTTTGCTTCTTAACCACTCTTAAAGACTGTCATAATTTTAAGCAATGTACAGGCTATTTTCAGTGTCATATGTTGGTAGTGGTCTGCTTTTCCTCTAGTCATGAATAAATATAAACATTCGTGGACTGGCATTGGTAAGTTAGCTCATCCCGTCGGCCAGGCACGCTGTGGGTATAAAAAGATTCACTTATCTTCGCTCTGCGGGGAGTAGGGATTATCAAGTATGCATGAACTACCTCGGAATGGGTAGTATAGTCCTCTTCTACTCCATTCAAATCCTAGCTACACTGCGGTGCATATATGTCCCCCGGCTCTACGGCACCTTACACCCTCCCGGACATACACTATGAGATTTATAGTCCGACCAAGCGGTATTAGGGCTTTCATGTGTTTGCGCTCCAATCTAATATGGTGTGTTATCTGGTAGGCGTGGTCCGAACGGAATGGTGCGTCATACACTATAAAAAATCTTTTAAGAGCAGATAAGGGGGCATGCGTCACACCCCCACAGTGAGTGGCCTGAACTTGGTAATTCCTAGACTATATTGGCGTACTTTAGAATCTTATTCTTTGGCACAAAACCCGAATTCCCATATATACAAGCGTGTAATGTCCTTTCTTGGTCTGCGTGATTTTCGGCTGGTTACGTACGGCTGCCACGGCCAATCGTGAGGGTCTGGACGCATGTGGCAATCTTTATCCGTTTATTGTCATAATTCCCAATAACGTGTGTTTAAGGAGTGTTAATACCATAACTCTGATTGATGGGTCTTGGGTTTCTCTGTCATTGGGTATGATATTTTGCTTGCCGTGACTCGCGGTAGCCAGCCTTGGTGTTCGCGCACGCGTGTTTTGTGTGGCAGGGCCGCTGTCGACGCGCCCGGCTGTCTCGTGCCCTTGGTGGCCTGCCGCGGTTTGGGACCCGTGGTGTAATGGAATTGAAGGAATTTTTAATTGGTTCATGGGAGAACGGGCGAAGCCAGTGTTTGGCATGTTTTACAGTACTCGGCCAGTGTTAGATAGCGTGCTCGTAACAGACGTGGTACTATACGTGCAAACGGAAAGCTGACTAGTGCCTAACAAGGTTATTCCTTGAGCTGTGGAGAGTGGGGAGATTAAGTTGCTGGTCTATCTATGTCGGCGTACTTGCGGCCGGCCGGGTGGTTAAGGGTATGGGTGTGCGGTGCAGGTGTCTGGTGTAGGGATATATGGAATTTTAATTCACGACATTGGTAGCTCGAACTCGTTAGCTGGTTACTATACGCCGCATCTTGTTCTGCTTATGAATCGGCTGCTGAAAAATGCGCTTTTGTAGGAGTGCTCGGGTCCGTTATGTTGAATGCACGGGATTAGGTATCTTTGTGGCTCAAAATGCGCTCGTGTGATGTAGGTTGTTGATGTAGGAAGCTACTGTTTGGGAAGCTTGACTGTCTTTTGGCTCGCGGGAGGGTGGGTCTGTTTGGTCTAGTCAATCTACTTATTGATAGAAGTCGTGGTGCAAAAGGCGCTCGGTGGATGTTAGAACGTGATTGCATGGTTAGCTAACTTTTGATGATGTATCGGTATGGTCATTATCGCTGCTGTGTGGTGATTGTAACTTGAAAAGTGAAGATTTATGGCGAACGACCACCGTGTATACGGCGATGGCTGCCTGCTTTATCGATCGTTGAAGGAGTCTTATCTTTGTCGCGTGCCTTCTTATCGGGAGGGCGTTCGGGTTAATAAACGGTCTACAGGGATTTGGCACTTCTGATTTCTGTTGGTCTGTATCACCCAAATATTCTGCGTAAGTTGTTCACAACTTAATTCAATGTGGAATTGCTGGAGACCTCCGTATCGAGATTTTCAATTCTCGAGATGATTGTACATATATAGCATATGATGATGTGTGGGTAGTTATCTAACTATGGAGATAGTATTTAACGTGCTTATAGTCACCTCCGTGCTGCGGTTATTTGCTTCGGATGAAGATTCATTGGTAGTTTAGTTTTGTCAATTCTGCTGGGCGGCCCACTGGTGGCGTAGTGCAAAGTGTTCAGGATCGTAATCGTAGTTTATATTAGGTAAGTGTGGATTTGTCGCAACTTACCGCCGGGGGCCCTGTCGCATGGCCGTTATGATCACGAATATTTGCCTGTGTTTATATGGGTTCAATAGCCACTCAGTTAATGGAAGTCGTCATTGAATCGAGCGTCGCGGAGAGGTTCTTCCACTTCTACTGGACTGTAACTGGACTGAGCGCGATACGCTGTACAAAGATATGCCGAAATGCGACCGAGTGGCCCATATCTGGCAGGGGAACGGAATCGCCGCCTCTACAACCAAGACTTCCGACTGCGGGGTCGCAACCGGGATCGCGCTGGTCCACTGTCAGTCTAACAGGGGTGTGCGAGCGCCACAAACTGAAGGCCGTCCTGTTAACCTGGTGACAATTGCCCCTAGCTTATTGCCCCCGCCTTCTAACTGTCACATAAGCGTGCTGTCCATTGTCACTTTGCGCATGCAAGTATTGTGTTTTCGTAGTTGGCGGCGTAGCTCGCGCCGACGGACCTTTTTCCCTGATGTATGCTAAACCGCGCAGTCTAGTCTCGCTAGGTAATCAGGGTGCCTGCTTCGCGCAGGTCTTTTCGGCCTGATCACCGCGGGCCATTGTTTCTCAATGTGTATCGACTCGATTTGTTGTAACAAGGCGGGCGCGCCTTAAAAGGCTAATCCAGCCCCGAGTCTCCGAAAATCATTGATCCTGTGCCTGTCTGCATAGCTGCCTAGGACATTGGATCAAATTAACATCTTCGATAAATCAAGGTGTTCCAAAATTAGGATAGAAACCAGAGTTGAACAAGGTAAAGAACCTGAATCAAAAGAGCGTTAAGGGAACACGTTAGAGACTAGTCCAGAATAAAGAGGTACGTTTAAATCCAGCGGTTAAAAATTTACTGTAATAATCCTTTGAAAGAGCAAAGTGTTGAAAATGAAATAAATAGATGTGAAAATGTTGGATACAAAGAGATAGTAAGAGAACCTAACTTACGACAGAGGGGGTAAGAGCTTGTCCAACAGAATAATTAGGCAAGGCAAGGAGGGAGCTGTGGTTCGCTTGTCGAAAAAGTACTATGGCAAGGAGGAAAATGCAAATATTGCGGGAACGTCAGAGGTGGGACGTCCCCGGAATTGCACAGCGAGTACGACCGTGTCGAGACCGACAGTCACAATGATAGGCTCGATAAGTTGGCCCGATTTCAGTGAATTCCGCTAATCTGGCGGTTGCAACGTACTGCAAATAAAAAGAAATAAGCTCTTAATTCCTTTTTTTCAGTTTGGTGCAGAAGAATACAGAGCAGGAAAGAGCAGGTTGGAATGGATATAGTTCATCAGATGAGGTAAGCCGTCCCACACAATACAACTAAAGACCGGAAGGAAGAGTAGAGTAAAGGAAGCTGTTGGAAAAATCCCACGAAAATCTCAAACCAAAGGAAATAATCGGTTACACACAGACTAATTGACAGAGATTTGGTCATGGTGACATCGGGGGGTGTTCTAAAGCATCGGAAAAGAGACACAGAGACATGTTGGTTTAGGAAATCCTATAAAAGCTGGAGATTGAAGGACTTTAAAGACAGTTTAAAAAAAAAAAAAGTCCAAGTCGACTGCACAGAAGGAAAGGAAAGATGATGAGAACTTAATGTTTCTTTAAGGGATTTTGAATGGCATTCACTATTAAAGATGCACTTTTGCTAATTAAAACTGCATTGACTGAGGTTCCGCGGCGATGCATAAACGTTGTGTGGAAAAATAAAGACCCTCAATTCTGTCATGCTTTTGAATGCTTTAGCGTTAAGGTTAGTATTGTCACAGCTATTAAGGATGGTTTCAGAATGGCCGTAAGAGCTGGCTTAGATGCAGTTTAAGAAAATGAAATTGTAAATTTGCTTGATTCTCAGAAAGTAGAACTGAGCAGAGAAGATTTGTTGGCGCTGCAGAAGATCACAACGTAAGAAGTAGACTCAGCAACTTGCACCAGCCAGCGGTAACCACCAGATTGCCAACTTACGATGAAGCGATTCAAGGAGGCCTCCAAATTCTTGAATCCTGCCGTATGATCTTTGAAAATGATCTTAACATGGACAGAGATTTATGGTCAGGGGGAAATGAAGGAATGTGTTGCTCCGTACCAAGAACTCATCCGTGAGCAGAGAAAGTCACAAACTAAACTCTAGACACTTTCTTCAGGAAACAGTTCATTGCCATCTTCTTCATTCAGATGACACACCATCCTACCCCTCGTTGAATTAGAAGTTGATGAAGAAGGTAATGTGTCAATGTATATGTATTTTATAGAGAAAAATTAGATTTATAATATATAATAATATAAAATTTAGTTTAAGTTAATATAAATAATATAGAAGAAAAAAGGGGGATTAAAATATAAATATATATTATTAGTTAAGTTAAAAAAAAATATAATAAGGGGGGGTTAGTGGAATTTAAAGTATAACATAATATGAGAATGAGTATGTTGATTAGACTCCGTACAGAGATAGCTGTTTAGAGGTATAAAGAACTCATAATTCCATAGAATCTATTCATACATTACATTGTTTTCGGGCCGGATTAGCATTTTAATCATTAGGCTGATATGTCAGTATTAGAATCTATGAATAAACAAGGATATATTGCTAAACAAATTAATTCTTGAGTATCAATATTCGAACTTGATAAAGTTACATATAGATATGGACCAGTTATTCCGGAAAATATATATGAGACATTTAACTCCAACTTATCCGTTATCTTTATCATCCCACTAAGTACTTGAAAGGATAGAAGATAGTAGATATAATCCTCTATAATTACTTTTTTTTCCTTTGTCTCGATGGAGAAGTATAGTATTTATCTGTTCCATAATTCTATATCTCTGAGTCAAAAGGTTATTGATAATTTACTTAAATAAGTCGGATCATTACCTCTTATGATTATTTCCTCTTTTTTTTAATGGTCCGAGAAAAAGTTTTTAGAAAGTCATATAATAATTGCTATGGTAATTCTTTTCCCGTTTAGACTTAGGATATACTACTTTTTATCTGAATGCCTGTTATTAAAAAGACATACATTTGCAATAATTAATATTAGTCGTCCCCCCTCATCTGTCTATCCGTAGGCATTTGGTCAGACCAAATGTCTCAGCATAGATTATTTGTCCTAGAATGTAATATTTTAGAATATTCCATCATTATAGTTGAGATACAATGAATTTCAGTTCATTATGCCAGATGCTAACGGGTGAATTTTTTTTTTAATTTGAGATATATGGACTATTAGGAATTCTTCACTAATATATATGTAAGTGGATAACTTGGTTGATCTAGCTCGCGCAAAGATGAGGATCATGGTCTGTGATAATGAAGACGTAATAGGTTGCATTTAGGCCATGGTATTTAATGGGATATTATGCGAAGGTAGTATGGAGCTTTAGCTTCCACTTCTAGAATAAGAGCGCGATATTTTTACTCTTAAGTTATTAAGGAAGTGTGGTGAGATCTGCTGTTTTTATGACTGACGCTATCAAGACTAGAACATTTATACCGAGTCATGTTAGCCGATAAGTGATCGAAACTGTTCACCAGTAGCAAAGTATTACACGGGGGAGGTCTAGGCCACCACGGATGTAGAAACAAGCGATTGGAATGTTAATAGAACATTGTTATTGTGGAAAATTGGACTATTATCGTAGGTTTAGAATTGGGGGAGAATGGGTTAAATTTAGATATTTTGAATAGGAAGGAAATGTGTTAATATGGTAAAGAACAGGAAGGAATGTATTAATAAGAGAAAAGGAAAAGGTTAAAGTAAAAAAAAAGATTTGCGTATTAGATAAAACAATTAGTTGGAAGACTGAAAAAAGCTGTAATGACGGGAAAAATGGAATGAAGCCTATTGAATGAGTAATGTTAATTTAGTTAAGGAGTATTCTATGCTGCTATAAAGTATAAAGGATAAATAAACATGTTATTGAGTTTGAAAAAAGTAGGTTTAAACAAACAGGTATTACACTGAGATTCCTAAGGGAAAGTTATGACGATAACTATGAAATTGGAGTAATGTCATGTAAAAGAGATTAGAAGTGATAAAGGTCTGAGGAAGTCAGAAAATCAAATCGCTATACAAAAAATCAAAAACAAAGTTAAAAATGTTATCCTGCCGATTATAGGAGTATGTAGAATTTAAATTGAGTTTTCTAACCAATGGATCAGTAAACTGGAAACATAATGAGGTAGCGTACGTTTGGTATGTAGAATCAAAAAATACGAGGGAAGACCAATTAGGAATAGTGATTGCTAATAGACTTGGTACATTACAGTAAAATAGTAGGACAGTAGCGTTAATAGACGATTATGGCATCCAATTACAGTGAGATATACCCAGGTACCTTGACGGAATGTAAATGAGGTTGAAAGGCTTGGGAGCCAATTATTTTAAAGAAAAAAATAAAAAACCCCCCATTCAGAATACCCCCCGGAGCATAGGAATAAAATCGAGCTTTTCCAGAAGCGAGCCCAAAACACCAATTCCCATACATGGGCCAAACAGTAGTGGTGAGACCCAACTAGACCAACCTAACCCCACAATTGATTGAAGCGATACCAACCTACATTCCATTAATAAATCTAAGAAGTATTGACATGGTCATACCTTTAGCACTAGGCGAGCCAAAAACAGAGTTTCAGGACTACAACCAGAATCCTAATAGAAGAAAACAAAAAAAAAAAAAACACATAGAGGGAATAATGCAGAACTATCTTTGGGAGAACTTAAAAACATTACTGGGCAAATACGAATACTAATTATTAATACAAAAAAGGCAGGAGCCGAATAACTATTAGGACGTAAAACAATGCTACGAGTCAATGTTTGTATGATAAAACTACAATTACGAATTAGGCTACTGAATTTAGAGAAGTTAACAGATTATGAATAACTTTATTAGTTGGTATAATGGTATTTGTGAAAAGGGATTATGGGATGAATAGTGATTGATGGTAATAGATATAAAAAAAAGGAATTAGAATTTATAAGGGTGTATGGAGCTATGTATCAATTAAAGACTAAGGAGAAATTGAAATATAGTTAATATAGCAAATTATTAGAGTTAAAGATCGATAGGGAGATAGTATTGAGGATAACGAGTATTATGAATAATAAATTAATGGGGCAAATTAAAAGGAAATCGTGAAATTAGTTTACCCGATAAGATTATTAATTATTAGCAAAGAAAAACATTGAGAAAAGTTATATAGGTAAATTATTAGAAAGGAATTTTCAAATTAGAAGATAGTAGATTAAAAAGAAGTTCGAAAATATGATAATTATTTAAAATTAAATCTGTAGCTCTGTAGATAAAATTAGGGACAAATTTTGATAAAAAGGCTAAAGAATGGAATTAGAAAAAGAAGTAGAAAGACATGCGTAATTAGCCACTTAAAAAAAAGTGCCGGATGAATATATAGGAGAAAGGAAATAATTAATAAAATGATTTAGAAGAAAATATAAGAAGATTATAATATATATAGAGAAGATAAAAATACAATAGTTTATATATTTTGATTTGTTTAATTTAGATGTGTAGACGTCCGGACGCGCTACAGCGGGTGTAAGTTTATTTGGCTGATAGAAAAGAGTCAGGACAACCCTCGAGTAATTTCTGAATACGCGCACTCTGAAAGCGAGTGTTCTTTTATTAGCTCTCACTGTTGCTGATCACTTATTCAATCTATTCATAAACCAACCCATGCTTCAATTCACCAAATAGAAACTAGGTTCAGTAAAGGTAATTTTAACGGAAATATGAAATTCAAATCATTCCAGACTGCGACTCGTCATGTTGAGCAGAGCCGTTAGACAGAGCACGCGCTGACAATCCTTCACGGTAAAAACTCTATATCTCACGGACGCCCGGAATGAACACGCTGTGCAACACATAAAGAGTTACCACTCGGACAATGCAAATCCCACGGCGTCAACTCCAGGATGTTGAAGAAACATCCACTTCGCGCCGTCACACCACACAACATTTAGAAGACACATCAGGTTTCCTGGAACACACAAACAGACACTCATAAATAAATATTTATATATAGATTTATATATATATATATATTTATAGTTAGATGAATATTTAGATAGATAGGTGGTAGGATAGGTAGGGAGGTAGTAGTAGGTAGTAGTACGAGAGTATAAAAAGTCCCGGACAAAATTTGAATGCATAGGTTAAACAACAGTACTCCGAAAACGAACTGGCGTGTTAAAGTACATGCGATTGGACATATGCACCAAATAGTCAGTGCGTCTGACAAGGGTGGAGCCACGTGCCCTTTCTCTCGGCTGGTTGCCTGCCTTCGTTGTTGGTGCGACCCGCATTAGACGATCTGGACAGAGGTCACGGGGCAACTGCGTAACGAGATAATAAAATGTCGTGTTTACTTTTGGAGAGGCTGAATTTGCTCTACTACTTGAGTGATGATTAATCCGGCGTTAATTTTGCGTAAAGCGAGACGAAAAGGTTAGGAGTTAAACTGTAGAACAAGACCAAACATGGGTGTCACATTACAACAAGTAGAATAGGCTGAAAGATGTTTAAATTGACGGGGTTGTGATAGAGTGGTGTGTTTGTTGCATGCAAGTTATTGACACTAATTACACCTCAAGCAACAGCTAACAAATTCTGAAAGCAGAAGGAGAAACCGGCAAAAAGGAGAGTAAATGGGTTTTGGGTCCAAGCGTGCAAAACAGGAATATTGAATCAGGAAAGGGCAAGGCCCAAATGGAAGTACCCGGATAATAAACACACCCAATGTGCCCCCTAAACAGGAACTAACATGTATCGCAACATACATCTCGATGGTCAGTAAAATGATATGTCCATGAGTAAAACGAATGTGCAATTAATAGATATTAGGTGTTTTTAATTAAATTACCTGCTATTAAAATGAGCCTCACTCGGTTAATTTCTGGCCACGCTCCTACGCAACAACGCCTAATTTGCTCACACCGAAATGGTCGCGTAATGAGCAGGCTCACTGCCGGGTGGAATAAAGGAAGCGGGTTCATGTGGGGTGGGGGGGATGCGAGTTATACGGAAGATCAGAAGTTTGGTATATATTTTGTTATCCTGCCTTTTGACTAGTTACCGTAAGGTGGGGGGGTCCTTCGCCTATGCCGCCTAGAGAGTTGTGTTAACGCACTAATCCTGTCTGCCAGGGCGATTGTATTGTAGCCGCAGGAGGTGTGTTGCCTAGTCAGAGGTATGTCGTAGCTGTTGTGCAAGTTATATCAGAGATGGAATAATCAAACCAGGCAATGAATACGGCAACTGCTTCCATGTTGTAAGAGTGTAACTTTTAATAACTCTCATATATCAATCATTAACATCAAAAGGCCATCGTGGATATCAGGAGGTTTTGCATATATACAGCAATCGGTAAATTCATAATTTCAGCAAATGCCGTGGACGCGCCTTCGCGGGTCCACGGTGGCACGGAGGGTAGTATCCTTCGGGGCGGGGTTTACACATGGGTGCGCAGCGGAGATTTGTGGGGTTCTGGGGTCAAGTGTGCTTGTAACGGCGACAGTCCAAGGGGTAAGATCGTGCCAACGACGGTTGCCTCCGTTCCTGAGAAGGCGTGTATTTTCTAGACAGGTCTCTTTGCGTGCCGGGCGTTCGGGCACGGCTTTCAGCTAGCGGATAGGGCGAGAATTAAAAGAATAACGTTAAAACATACTTACAAAATGGTTCGAATTCACAAGAAATGCACACATGCGTAATGTAGCTGCCTAGAATCATCACAGATCATAAAAGACCTAGTGGATTGCCGCAAAACAGGATGTACACTACGGAAATAGGCGCCTTCTGCGCGCTCTTAATGTCGGACGCGAATAATGCGATCCGCGGTCTGTTCCTCCGGGTTGCGTGGAGCTCGACCATGGGTGAGGGAGCTCGGGACTAATGGTGACACTTGCAACGCGACTCGTAGCCTAATTGAAAAATGGGAGCCAGGATTGAATGGGTACTAATCTGGTTTCGTAGAATAGTAAGGTTGGCGAAAGCGGTTTGATTGTCGTCTGTAATTATACCGGTTCCCGAAGATACAACGTGTACACGCGACAATAACGACCGGCCCTGAAATGATCCCGTAGGAGAATCAGTTATACTAGCTGTCAAATTCGAAAATATAGCCCTATAAAGGGCCCAAGTTTTCTAAATATTTTGTGAAAAAAGGGATCTCGAAAATTTTCGAATCTAAATGATTCAGGAAAAGTAACTAAAGTTCATATACCTGTTCCGATGTATAAATGGACTGGCATTCTTTATGAATAATCAAAAACTTAGTAATGTCACCATTGTCAAAAATGTAAACGAGCTTTCAAGCAGGACAGGGTCAACCAATGTGAACAATTGCATCACTGCGAACAAAAATTGCGATCATCAATCTAATTTGTAAGGTCACCACTCAAAAAAGTACAGAGGTGGGAACATGGTAACCAACGAAACTATTATTTGCTTGACTGTGGGCAGAACACAAGTGGCAGGGTGTTTAAAAATATGTATGAGGGAACAACACGTGTTAGTAACTAGGTGGTAAAGAGAGAATTGTGATGTTAGCGCAGGGCCGTTAGCGTTGCCTATAATCATATATCTCCTTGACTTCAAAAAATGGTCAGTAACGGCTGCCTTGGCCAAGTACAGGGGCGTAAAATATTGGGTGTAGGTGTCCCATGTTAGGGGATATTTTCTAAAACCAGCCAAAGCGCCACACCTTATTATCAGGGAATTCCGTTGTTCCTGTATAACTAGTAATGCCCCGTGTGTTTCATCATGTGGGCGTGGTCTGTGAAGTAGCCACTTCTCATTATGTCATGTGAAATCAGCGACAAACTGGTTCAAACTTAATGTAACAATTCATTTTGACAAGCAATTATATTTACACAAGAAAAATATTCAAACCCTCTTGGTTTATCCCTATTAATTCGGAGCTGAAGCGCATCAGGTTTGATTTGTCGCCAAGTTGACGGATAGATCGGGTTCAAGGTTCATCACTGGAGAAAAATGTGTCTTTTTTCACAATATGCAATGGTTTGCTGCCATAATATAGGGTATTATACGCGTGTGAGCCTGTCCTATTACTCGGTGAGTGCCTATGCATTCATCGAGTTGATCCTGAGCCGCTGCATCTCTTTGTCTCCATGTGGTATAATTCAGATAGATAACTGCTGCTTTGGGGGGCTGCATAATCGCCTTAGTTTGACTTGTTACTATATATCAGACTTCAAAGACTATTCTCAATCATTTAACCAATCTGGTTACTACATGAGGACAAAGTGCAATATACAAGAAGAAAAATTAAATTTTCAAACCACATGAAAGTCACACTGGGTGCGGTTCTTGAGTGCGCGGGTAAAATAACTGCTTGTATTCCTTGGTCAAGATGGAGCCTAGTGGTCTCTCTCTTTGCAGCCTGGTATCAGTGTACCATTGGTCGGTGTGCATAAGTCGCATTTGAATCTTTGATGGTGCTTCCAATATGGTTACATACCAACGCCTGATCATCCCGTTGCCAGCACTATTTCGTGACGGAACATCAGCAAATGATGGATTTGCCTGTGCCCTAAAGACGCACATAGGCGGATGGGAAACAGGCAAAGAAAACCGATCTTCTGTTGCCCGAAGATGCCACTACGTATTGGCCACGGGACGGCGTGGACGGGCGGTGGCGATACAGATGGAAGAAGAAGATGAATTGGGTTTCTTGCAGGGTATCCTGTCTAGGCTGTCCTGTGAGCTCTAGAAATTCAACAAGTAGTGTCGCTTAGGGATCCTATCTACTATCACATAATCAAAACACAGCTAAACAATCAGTTTTGGAACATATGAACGGCGGAATGGCTAAGCGTAGACAACAGGATACTTTTATAATTGTACTTAAATCGGGGATCATTTAGGAGAGTAGTGGGCAACACCAACTCTTCGTCGCATGGGGCGAAGGGTGGTCAGAGTTAGTGGGGTTTTGTGTATACAGCCCTGATCTACAGCTGAGGTGGCTTAGGTCCGTCCCGTAATCTCAGTATGGCACTTATTTGGGGAAAGGTGCTTTAAGGCATATGCAATAGGGTCTCCAGACGCAGATTCTGGTATTTCCTTCAATGTGGCTGTGCTTATGGTTACAATACCCTTCGTGTGTATCAGTGACACGTCTGTCTTTGGCAACAGTAGTTCTTCCAAGAGCATTGGGTGAGCAGATTCTCGTGTGCTGTCCAAATGTATTGAGGGGGGGGGGGGGGGGGGGGGGGGGGGGGGGGGGGGGGGTACGAAATGAGTAAAGTAGTCACGAGCGTAATACATAGCGTTAATTCGGTTAAGCAATAAGCATTTGTCTAGACATCTATGTTCTTAGAAGAATAACTTCCTATAATGCGCGGATAATATAGGGAGGTAGCTTTGTCCAGGATGGTGCGGGTCACATCTTGCAAGTAGTGGTGTAGCTAGGAATCGCTTTTGTCCTGAACTCCGGTGGTTCCTGGAGAGTAGCTGATGCATTGGGCGCTTGTCCAGTGATAATTCCCATACAGTTATGGTGCTCAAGCAGCTATCAGTTCCTTCCGCCTATTGTGTGTTCGATGGACTGAGTAAGCCATAAAATTGAGTCCAGTGAGTTGGGTTCCCGTGCGTAGTTCGGGTTCCATACGAAAAGACTAAAATTAGTCCATCTTCCATTTACGATGGGGGCATTGGTGCAGATACCGCAGTACAAAACATCAGTTGGTCAACATAAATTGCACCATAACAGGGTGTACCTGATATAAGGGCATCGGCTGGCTATGCATTAAGAGGTGCTTGCGCTTCTCATGGGCCAGTTGTAGTTTTGCTGCAGGAAGGGGGTGGGTCATCTGGGTCAGCATAGTCAAATGCGACTATAAGTCTCTTCTGTGCAAGGGCTACCTTGCAAATGCTATGGGGCAGCTGCAATGTAGTTTCCACATAGTACGGCGGGTGTATCATCGCATAGGTCAGGTGTTCGTTCGGGGTGCTCTACCATCGTTGAGACTATCACTCGAAATCCCTTCTCGAGCTTCAGGCTATTATTAGCAATATGGGGTTCTGGGGGCACAGGGGAGTATACTCCACGTCCAGATCAATAGGCGTCGCCTTCGGGTACTAGTGGATATAGCATGTCTCGTGCCGATTCCGATCGCTGATCTTATCATCGTCCCATTCATGGAGGATAAAGGCACCCACACAAAATTTCGAATGGAAAATGGGGAAATATGGCTATCTGCAAGCATAATCACTCAGTGGCTCAACTCTTATATATCCCACATGCGGTCTCATGCTGGAAGAGATAGGATGGCCAAGGCCATATACCATTGGTGAGTTCCCTCGATTCTTTGATCAAACACTGGAAATGTGCCCTAACTCTAAATTATTCTTGTACGCTGGCATCCAAAAGGTGAGCCGAATAAGAGACAAATCGTATAGCTTGGATGACATGAATAATGGCTACGTGTAACGTATGGTACAAGACGCCCTAAGGCCAGTCATTCGCAATGCCGGGGGCCTAAATTTGGAGAGTTTAAAGCTGACAGGCACGCTCAGGATGCCAGTGGGCTCGTCTTAGGGGATGTCCCGGTCAATCTAAGTTTCTTCAATCTTTCGTTGGCCGCGTGAATAAGGACTTACATGCTGAGGGTCGATCTGTGGGAAATTTTCAAAGATGTAATATCCAGAGGTCCTCCCTTGAAGGCACCTATGCAGGCTGCAGACATTCCCATTCGGCCATTTCTAATAAGTGCGAAACAGCATTGGCCATTTAAGCGATAAAGGCGGCTGAGACACCATTGTTATTTGGACGTTGTTGATATATGTGCACACGTGGCCGAGAGCTGTTTGCCTCTAAAGAGCATAACTAACTGCTGATGTCGAGATCGCTTTGGTGTGAATAGTGTGGTTCTCGTCTGGGGTTTCCAGCAGAAATATTTATCCGACCATGTGTAACCCAACTCAGATCGGATACCATGTCTCAAGTAAAGTTGATCTCTGAAAAGATAGAGAGATCGCTGAGTAGTAATAAAGCAATCCTATGTCCAATGGGATGTGTTGGACACTGTTTGAGATTAGAACTCGGTAAAAACCTACTAGGTAAGATAACGCGAAAGATGCAACCACAGGATTGTGATAGAGGTTTTTAACCCGCGGGATCTTTTGCATATAGAGAGGACGCCAAACGAACATACATGATTTTGCTCCCTTTTGAACTTGTCGTGGCGCGAAACCACGTAGGTCCTATGTCCCTTACTTTGCATGACTTATAACTGCTGATATATATGTCGTATGACACTAAATCCTCTTAAGAATATGTCCCATCGCACTTAACACAAGATAAATAGTAAGCTATGCAAATTGGCAACTGCTTCTTCTGAAGTTTGCGAAACAAAGGGCAAGGCAAAATTTGCCAATAAAAAGAATGTTTTTGCGACAACTGTGGGTCCATCTGGACAAACATTGTGGTCTTGTCTAACCTTTCAAATAGAATATAGACATTCCTCATTAGAAACTTGGATAAGGTCCGACGATATAATATCAAAATTGAAACCGATGTTACGATATCGTCGATATTGAACGGGAAGCGTATAACCTCCCACATCAACAAAGCGCACGGTATTCCCATGAACGCCTGATGTATTTACAACTGTTTTGTCCAGGCAAACGGACGATTTCGCCAGTCCAACATGGACAGTACCAACTTCATCCTGTCAGGTAAACCTAGAAAAACGAGTTCTCGCGATGTAAAATTTACCTTGTTCAATAACATTGGCCTCTTCACTCTAATGATATCAATGGAAAGATGTTGCAATTTCTCCAGAACAAAATCAGCCAGAAGCAACTAACAGTTTCTACTGTGTAGAATTGGTTAGAGACAAGTCAGGATGGTCCTTACTGACATTCCCCAGGTCAAACGGAGATCCTAAGCATTGTCAACTGGACATTTATTCGTACGGACCATAGTCCTATAAGGAGTCAAAACCCGTGAGCCTATACCGATACATTGTTCAAGCACAGGGAGTAGAAAATTCAGTAGATGGAAATGATAAGTGTAAAAATGTATTGAAACTATCCACAGCTCATTCATGATAGGCTTCGCCCGATGTGATAGGTACGAAAAAAAAACAATAGTTACCTAGACGTCTTTGGAGCGGGGATTGGAGCGCAATTTGCAGAGTGCAAGGAACGACATGTCGAGCTGAACCTAGGGCTTACTTATGCCATCGTCGAATCCCAGTATATCGAAGAGCTACTTACGGACTATCGAATTCTCCAACTCTTTACTTAAACTCGATGTTGTCCTAAAGGATATTGCAAGTTCCACTAGCCGAACACGCCAAACCGGTACTGAGAGCTTTTTCCGACGCCTAGGGGTCAACGTTCCAATGGATTTGTCATGCCTGTTCGGTCTTACTAAACGCCCCTGCAAACATTTATTTTCTGACGCATGAATGCACAGCGTCGAATCCTATCTCATCGCGCAGATTCCAGAGCTAGCGTATCTTGATTACATCATCGGTCTTTTCAGTGATACTTTGGTACGATCACTATATTGGTAATAAATGAACAGTGGTCTATCTTACGCCGAGCATAACCTGACAGCGAAACCATCGTTAAGCCTGTACATTGGGTGTAGGCGACTCCTAGCTCGGTCTTAGGACACCGTGGTAGGGTCATGGGTTCCTAAAAAACAGAAGACCAAAATACAAGTAAGATACGTAAGCATTTTTTCTATCCTAAAGCTCTAAGGATAAGCAAGTACGAAGTCTCTTAGGTCGAATACAATTGTTATGACATTTCATCCCGAATCTGTCCTCCAGGATGTAACACCTCTTTCAGAAATCCTTGCTGAACTGTGTAAAGGGTCTCCTTAATGTAGTAAGTCCATTGGACTCAAGAAAATAAGCAATCCTCTTCTGGATAAGTTAAAACTATGTTTTCTGACGTTCTCCTTATCCTAGTCTTGCCTTCTAAGGAGAAGACATGTTAATTCTTCGTATGACGCTTCATACTCACCGGATTGGAGCGGCACTAATGCAAGAGTACTCTGAACTCTGCATCCTGGGTGATTTATGATTTCGTCGAAATTTAATGCCGCAAGAAGGAATTACTCCTAGACCGTGGAATTATTTGGCTATGGTTGGGTCAATCCTTAAAACTGCAAAGATTTCTTCTGCGCGGGGCATTCTCATTGTGGAAACGTGCTCAGAAAGCGCTTACGCTATCAAGTAAAAATCTAAAGACGCGAGAAGAAAAACCGATAACGCGATGGCTCAGACAGCCAGTTTCATTTTTCGTGCGAGCTATCGTGGTCCAAAAATTGATGGGCAGATATTATTTTGTCTAATGCCCACTAGGATGTCATAAACAATTGTTATACAACTTTTGATACAGTTTGTTGTCTATTTGAAAATGGTGACTACACATTATGATCATATATCTTAATATATATTAGTGTGAACACTACTTAGTCGGGTTCATTGATATTTATTCACCGCTGATCTTATCAATTTTTTTCGTCCGTTTGATGATTCATATGTTAAGAATAAATAGAAATGAAATTTATGTTAACTAATGGGGGAAATGGTAAGTCATGATGCTAATTAATTGTAATATGCGTGGGTGACACCTCTCTGGAAATATTTAATACTTAGAGAAGTACTTCTCTAGAGGGCTAAACTTAATCTGTATCATCTGCGCATTTGTAATTGTCGTGGTGTAGCCTAATTTATTCTCCTAAACTATTCAAAAAAAAAAATGTACCATTTGTTGCCCCAGGGGTTGGTAATCTGGTTCGCGTCATATTTACGCACATATTAAAAATCCATATGGGCTATAAAAAAAATATATGGAAAAAATAAATAGACATTCAAAAATTCATTTGGATATGAAAAGGCTGCTCTAAATGGTAAAAGCAAAGAATGCCATGTATAGATTCACACTGGATTAGTGGAGTAATCGTTCGGGAGGGATTATAATCCGGCGCAAAATTATTGCGCTGAATAAAAAAAACAAAAATAGAGAAAAGCTATAAAATAATATATAAAATAAAAAGCCTATAATAAACAAAAAATATAAGTTAATTTCTATAAAAAATAAATGCCGAATGGCTAAGCAAGAATTATTCATGACGTTCAAGTAAATAAAATCTTAGATTTAGATATAGTGGGTAAGGACATTCGAGTCAAAACGATTCCATCGAGCGAAGGTTTCAGTTGCCAAAAACAAATCGGATTCTAGACCGTGTAACGTAATTGCGGTAACAATGGTCAAAAAAAAAAATAAAAATAGATAACTAAGAAATAGAAGCTAATAAAGATGTTCTCTAAAGAGACGATATCATACGAACCAAAATCAGGGCAGTCTCCCTAATTTAACGTACCAAAATAATAAATAAATAAGTACTTCATGATGCCAAACACCTAAAAAAATGAAAATGCTAAGGAATAAATATACAATACAGTAGAATGAATAAAAAACTATAGAATCCAGAAAACGGGTGATATGTACCAAGACAAAATGAGGAAAAAAAAAACGAAACAAAAGTGTGCGAAATGGATCCTTTCTAAAAGAACTGGATAGAAACAAAAAATGTATTACCAAATAACATTAAAGACTATATCTATATAACAAAAATACTCTGGCGTACGATGTCCCTTCATAATGAAGGACGTGCGTAAATCTCATTACGCAGGTAACACACTGGGATGATAAATTAATCGGCAACAGAAAAAAATGAACAACTCCAAGAGATACAGATGATTTAACCCTAAAATAAAAAATGCCTACAGGGATATCGCAATCATAAAGTAGAAACCAATAGATTCGTGGGTCAAAAAAAATATCGAAATAGACAAAAAGACAAAAAAAATCAAAAAAAAAATCGTACTCCTTCAATAAAAATATTAATCCAGATAAAAATCAAGTAATTATATAGTAAGAGAACATTGAACTATGTGATGTACTGCCAACTATTGTCTGATCTGTGTCAGAAACTTCAGAGCTCGAATAAGACAAACCATAAAAACAATGAAAAAAAAACTAAAAGATTTCGCGAAATAAACAAAAACTACCTAAGAATCTATTAAAAACAAATAAAAACTAGCTATCTGCAGTGGTGCCTTGTAGACACATGTCAAAATGAGTGGTTATATTGAGTATCACACACGAACAGTACACCGATTCGCGGTTATCACAAGCTAACTAAACTTCTACTTCATAACTGAAAACACCTATGGCCTAACTCGGATTGAAGGTGGACCAATGTTAGGGGACTGCTTCCCTGGAGCCCTTTGCATTCCCCTAACTCAGGTCTAGGTGATTACCCATTTACAGCTGGGTAGACTGGACGCATGCCTGATTCTCAACAAACACACACTCTTCCTTTAAAAGCAATCAGATTGGAAACTACTTCATTACTGTGGGACAATATACAACTAAATTTACACAGCAAGTATCATTAGAGCAACGGCGGTATGGACTGGCAGAGGCTAAAAGTATGAACAAAATCTAGTCGAATAAACCCTCAGATGTATTATTTGTAGTTCTCGCGCTTTTCTTCTGATGTCAGCTCTATATATCAGGGGGCAGTCAAGGTGACTATGGCTGGGGCCTATCATCATGTCATTTATCATATGTGAAACAATTGTGTAATAAACCGTCAATCGGTGTCATCAAAATGTGTGAGGGTGGCATAATAACATATATAACATCATATAAAATTTTGAAGATGTTTGTTTTAATTTTCCTTTATGTCTTTTCTCTTTTTCAATTTCATTTCTTTTTCTTTTCATTTCTTTTCTTTGCATTCTCATTTTGTTTTCATCTTTTCTGTTTTGCAATTCTCTTCTATCAATATATAAAAATTTCAGTAGAATGAAGATAACCAGTTCACTAAAAATTAGAGATACTACCAATGCTTCTAATATCCGGGGTGTAGTAAATCCTAAACAATAGAGCTGCAAGCAATAGTTAAGTTCAGAAAAGGAATAAACATAGTAGTAGTATCTGTTGTCAATAAGTAGCAAGGAGAGGGTACTGTAGTGTCTTGGTAGATAGAGGAAAATTAAAGATCTCCTGATTACAACATTATTGTAATTCGAATGGATGGAGATGATTGGGATAGAAAAGTTCACAAGTCTAGAATGTCTTCTCAAAATAGTGGAAAGGAAAACAGTAAGTGAAGGGGGTGTGAGAAGTGGAGTGAGGAAAATCTTAGAATGGTGAGTCAAAGGTTGGATATGCAATCTCTTTTGGAAAATGTCTAAAATCTTAACAGTACTAATTTACATCAGAATCTAAACAATTTAACAAGATGGTTTAAGTTAACAAAATTTTGGTGTACACTGGAAAATAAATAAACCTGTGGATGAAAATAATATAACATGCAATAATAATTTGGGTATAAATTTGTTATAATGTGACTAAATACAGATGTCATAATAGGATCAGTGTGATGGATCAAAGTGATAGGTAATAGATGAGTTAACATAATTGGGAACAAAGATATTAGTGTCAGGTAAGAAGAAGATCACTCGTGCAAGGTGCCTGCATGAAGGTGCACTAAGATGCATGTAAAAGAAATCACTGGGCTCTGGAACTGTAAGGACATGAAGTATAGTGAATGAAGCGTAAAATATGATCAGTTACAAAAGTATAGATCAATGTTACAACAGAATCAGTGTGACACATGTGATAAGTGGTGTTATCTAAATAAACATTCAACGTCTGTAATAAGTGTGATTGCAAAGGATTCAAGACCCTATCGTGGTGTGTCCTTTTTATTAGTACATAATCAATAAAATTCGTAATTAATATCATCTGTGGGCTGTTTCTTGAGGGGTCTTAAGTAATAACATGTTCGGGGAAACAATTTTCTGGTTAGGCTTTGACATCTCACACTGGAATAGGGCGTCTAGAACCGTCAATTTTGAACATAGTCTGAAAATAGAACAGTCCCAATTAAGATGGTTTGGCCATGTCTGCAGAATGGGAGAAGATCGGATACCACGACAAGCATGGGAAACAAAGAGCCAAGGATCCAGACCCCGAGGACGACCCAGAGTCCGCTGGGAGGATAACATTAAACAATCTTTGAAGGACCGAGGACTAGAATGGAACCAGGCCAGGAGGAAGAAACGTTAGAAACGTTTAGAAACGTTAGTACACAATGTTCACTTTCGCGTTGACTGTGTTTGGAGTGGCGAACACATAAACACCTGGGCGTGTTTCAGCAAAGCTTTTTCAGTCCCAGGGAGTCATAACTGATCTCCTCATAGCTCCTACCAGCCCTTTGAGTTTATTCTCCAGTTCCAGCAGTGTCATAAGTTGGACGGTTGAACTGGGATCATGCTGTATAGTGGTGGGCACAGTAATGGAGATGGCGTTGTTGACAGTGGGTACAGTATGTAATACGTTGTTGACAGGGTTGACAGTGGGTACAGTATGTAATACGTTGTTGACAGGGTTGATAGTGGGCACAGTATTTGACACACTGTTAATGTTGACAGGTTGGTGGGAAGCTGAAGAAACTGGTACCGACTGTAATGTAGTTGGAAAAACTGGTAAAGACTGTAATATAGCTGGACTTGGCATGACTGGCGGGTGTGGCAGTTCTACAGACGTGACAACAGGAGGCGATTCCTGAGGCTCAGGGAAATACGACTTGACAGTGATGTGGACTTCTGAGGGCGGGGCGCTGTCTAAAAGTGGGGCGCTGACTACGGATCCCACACCGCTATCTGAATCTGATAAATATGACATTGTGTCGTCATCATGTTCGTTTGAATCTGTTAATACTGCACCAGGGTTAAAACTCTGTTCTCTTATTTCTTTTTCAGCTTCGTCTCGATTAAAATTGCAAGTATATGGTTCAACGAACTGCTTGGATATGGTTTCTTCCGGATCTGGTTGTTCAAGAGGGACGATTTTATCAAGTGCGTGGTGGACTAATCTCGTAATTTCGTCCTTTCTGGTAGATAAATCCGCGGCGGAGTTGCTTTGCAGTGATAAATATATTTTTCGTATCGTGAGGGTGTTGAGATTTCCGAATTTCACAAAAGCATTGATTGATTTCTCTGGCTCTGCTGTTGTAGGTTGAACCATTCTGCCAATTTTCTTTGTCTTGATTTGCTTTATCTTCTCCATTTTCGGCCAGAAATGCCTGTAGCCTTCTTCGTCTGTTGTATGATCGAGTTCGTCTGTCAAGTAGCCTTCTGTAGTTTCATCAGCGTCTACCGTATCGTTTTCTGTACTCGACAATTCAGTGTCGAACTGGTACCTTTCATGTACTGTGGATACTTCTTCTTGTCTTTTCTGGACTGTTTGTTGACTAGTTTTCATGTCTGGTACAATCTTTGTATTAGTTCTTGTTGGAATTTTGGCACACATCATCTTTGTTTGAGTTTCTTGCTTTGTTGGCTTGGGTTGATTTATCGTCATGGGGGTCAACTGTGTCTTGTTCTTATGGACTAATTTTTCTTGTTGGTGGCTGTTGTCTTTGTTTCCTGACCTTATTGGACCTATTTGTACCCTCCATCCATCTTCTGTTGACATGAGGCAATTTTGTCCTTTCTTGGACGTTACGTTTTTGAATTCCCATAACTTTCTGTTTTGAACCGCTGTAATGAAATTTCTTACTTTCATTCCTTGAACTCGTTTATTCAATGTGTTCCAGTGTTTGTTAGCTGCCGTCCTGCGCCTTGTCTTGTCATTATTCCTGATCGATGATAGTATACCTGGTCTGCTTTCTGTTTCTTACTTACTTAGTCGTTCCCCTTCTACCGTGAGGTGTAGAGGTTTGGAAGAGAGAGCGCCAGACTATCCAATCGGCTGTCTTCCTCCTGGCCTGGTTCCATTCTAGTCCTCGGTCCTTCAAAGATTGTTTAATGTTATCCTCCCAGCGGACTCTGGGTCGTCCTCGGGGTCTGGATCCTTGGCTCTTTGTTTCCCATGCTTGTCGTGGTATCCGATCTTCTCCCATTCTGCAGACATGGCCAAACCATCTTAATTGGGACTGTTCTATTTGGGTCTGCAGGGGGTAGGATTTAAGGCCTTGACGTATCGTCTGGTTGCGTACCATGTCTCTTCTTGTTACTTCAACCACCTTCCTCAGATACCTCATTTCTGAGGTTTGGATCTGGCTTTTATGGGTTGTAGTCATTGCCCATGACTCGCATCCATATGTCAAGATTGGGACATAGGTGGAGCGGTATACAGCCATCTTCGTTTTCTTGCCAACCTCTCTCTTGCTGAGGAATCCTCGATTTATGGCCTGAAAAAGTCTCCCAGCTGCTGCTTTTCGAGTGGCCAACTCTTCTTTGATGCCTCCCTTTCGGTCTATAATAGCTCCGAGGTATTTAAAGTGGTCGACCTGCTCCAGGACCGGTTCTCCCAGCTTAATCTGATGTCTTCTTTCTTCTCGTGATATCACCATGGATTTTGTTTTAGAGCAGCTTATGACCATCCCTCTCTTCTCCAGCTCTTCCTTCCAGACTTGCAGGTTGGATTGGAGATGTGCCTCTGATTTAGCAATCAGGGCAACATCATCAGCAAATACCAGCTCCGAAATATAGACCTGGCTTTCTGTTTCTCCGTGGCGATAATAGGGAGGTGGTTGTCTCATGGGGGCATGGGATTTTGTGTGACGGGGATTCGAACGGGGAACAGTGTGGATCGGATACCTCCGTTTCTGCCATGTGTTATGTGGTTTTTCGTATGTCTGGTAATCAATAATGCGTCTATCTCTGTCAAGCTGAGGACGACTTTTACGTTGATATATGTTGTTTCTACTGTTAACACTGTAACTTCGCCTATCCGCATATGTTACTCTACGATGGGGTGAACAACTGTCATCATCTTCATCTAGGATGTAGGATTTTCTGTTTCCTTCATATGAAGGGTTTTCGCTTCGTCTGTGTACGTTCTTAGAGGTATAGTAACCTCCCGTTGTAGAGTTGTACAACATTTCTTCCTTTTCAGTAGAACATGCATTAGGTTTCTGTACAGCATAATAGCTTCCAGTATGCGAGCCATATACATATTTATATGGGGCAGTGGGATGTGCGTCTACTTTAGGATAACCTCCTGGCAGACAATATTCATTTCTCTTGTTGAAATTGGGCGGGTGGCGCGGAACGTGTTTGTTGAGCATTTTCCAGGTATTTTCATAGCTAAAACTATAGCTGTATTGGCTGGCCTGCCTATACCTTTGTTGTAGATGCATTTTCCAGTGTTATTTATTTCGTGTTAATCGTGGTTTCCTTATGCTCTGGGGTTGATTATAGTGGTCTCCTTACTCTACCCTGAAGGACTGGTGCACGGCATCAATTAGAAGTGTATATGTGATCTCATAGATTTTTCTGGTTTTCAAATTTTCTTTTAACTTCTAGGCATTCCAGAGTTTAATATCTTCCAACGTACTTTGCTCCTTCCCTATAAGGCTTTGTAGTTTTCTAGATCATGTCTCTTTGCGTTCCGTGTTCGAACGTGCACCTGCTTACAGCTATGGCTGAATGTTCTGATAATTGAAAAGCATGAACGTTAAACATACTTACAAAATGTTCGAATCAATAAAATCACACATGCTAATTTATCATCCTAGAATGCATCACAGATCATAAAAGACCTAGTTGATTTCCTCAAAACATGAATACACTGAGCTGGACAAAATGCGTCCTTCTTCATCGCTCTACATATTTGGACTGCTAATGGCTCCGCGTTCTTTTCCGCCGGGTTAAGCTTTGAGCTCTACCATTGGGTGTAGGGATCTCGTGACTAATTTTTGACACATCGAACGCGACTCTTAGCCTAATTAAAATTTATGCCACTGAATTGAAATTTATAATCTGTTTCTAGGAAGGTAGTAATTTATGCTAATCTGGGTTTTATTTGTCTTCGGTTAGAATATAGCCTGTTCCCGAAGAAACAACGGTGTACACGGCTACACATTCACAGATGGAGAAATTAGTAACAAATGAGTTTTCATTATAAATTTTAATTGTGAAGTTATATTTTTAATACCGCTGGCGCGTCTTTCAATTTAGGAAATAGTGGAATGTACAAATTCTCCTCTCATGTGCCTGCTGCAGGTCTAGTGAGTCAGTTGATGTTTCAACAATATGTTTCCTAACAATGTGGAGAAATTGAGATCGCTTACGTTTTGTTGGCATTCTGGTGACTAATGTTTCTTTTCTATGTTTAATTAGTTTTTGTAGTACAATAGGCTGTCCTCTGGATTTGCATTTTATAATATTATTTTTTGCTGTTTCTAGTTTTTTTTTCTAACAATGGATGTGAATAGGGGTTCTTCCTCTTGTGTTAGTGGTTGTGAAGGTGGCTTAGCAAGTAACTGTTGTACTGTGATGTCGCTTTTGAAGACAGGCTAGGTGGATGTACTTGTCGTATGTATAACTGACTTGGTAGGTGTAGATGTGGCAACAAAAACTGGCATGCTAAGGTGAGTAGTGTTATCCACCTCCAAATGAATAATGGTATCGCTTTTAATGTGAGCTGACACATCAACCTCCAGTTGAACAATATCATCATTAATGTGGGCAGGCACATCAACCTCTTAATGTACAGAGCTATCCTGACTACAGCTAACTGACTGACTACAGCTAACTGACTGACTACAACTAACTGACTGTCTACAACTAATTGACTGACTACAACTAACTGACTGACTACAACTAACTGACTGACCAGACATGGAGGGGTCAGAAAGAACATCACAGGGGATAGAGCAGCTTTTTGTTTTTAAAACACCAAAAGATGTCTTTGCAAAATAATTGCACAGTTGACATTCACTTATAGTTAAATTATGCTCATAGTCTTTCCAGATGTGCAGACTATTTTCCGATAGTAACTTGGCTGTTTCAAGACACTTCTCATTATGCCTCCTTTTTGCGTTTTGTATTGGTAAGTAACACTTCCTACAAAATATAGTCGAATGCTCTGTCGGTTTATCATCTGATACGTTAATTCCAAACACAAAGAACAGATCACTAACGTAATTCGAACAGTTCAGCGCTTTCTGATTTGAACGTTTTGTTTTGGAAGTTAATGCTCTCTTGCCACAGGCTCTGCACAGTGCACTGGCACAATTCATATGATGCAAAACAGTATGTTCCATTTCATTGTTACGTAGTATAGTTTACTTGTGTATGTATAAAGATAAAGGAATATTTGGGACTATCAAGTAGAATGCTTTATCTGTGAATGAAAGAAGATATACAAACAGTTACTTAGAATTCTTTGGCAGCCGTCGTGTGCACAGGATTGTCTACCAAAGAACACTAATGGAACAGTCGATAAAGAGAGAGGGATAGTACCTCACGGTGAGAGACAGCCATGTCCTTTTTAGGATAGTCAGGATCCTATTTGGTTCTCCTCTCTTTATCTAGCTCATGTATGGCTCCTCGAATACCGCTTGTGTACGGCGGTGGCCACATCCCGGGCAACAGTCTTGGCTGACTGGCTAAACTACATGGGTGGAGTAGGAGCAATCTTACTCAAGGGAATGTCCATCCCTAGTACACAAAGACTGAGACGGTGAGTGAGGCGGAGGAATCTGAGAAGATCAACGGCTCGCAAAGCGAAACAGCAAAGTGTGTGGCGCACTAGAGGCATGTCGGACATAGAAAAAGACAATGGCTAGCCACCGTGGAAGAGATTGGGGCCTTACCACGTACTTCCTACAGAACGTAATGAGATCAAAACAAGTCAAGAGCTACGTATATCTTGGTCATATAATAACAGAAGATGGCAGATGTGAAACAGAAATCAAGAAGAGAATAGGAATGGCCAAAGCTACATTCAACAACATGAAACATACTGACATCCAAACAGTTATCTCACAAATTAAAACTGAGAATCATAAAGTGTTATATATATTCTGCATTTCTGTACGGTGCAGAAACATGGACGATGAATAAGCATTTGGAAGAAAGAATTGAGGCTCTTGAAATGTGGATATATAGAAGAATGCGCCGTATCTCATGGAAAGAGATGAAAACAAATAAGGAGGTCCTAGAAAATCTAGGTATGAAAAGAGAATTAATGAGGGAGGTCAAAGTTCGGCAGCTATAAACTCAAACGAATGGGCCGATTTTTAGATATTAAATTAATAAAAAGATTACTTATTTTATGAATTTCCTCAAATGATGACGCTGTTTTCAAAAGTCTGTAACTCCGTCAAAACTAATTTCAAACAAATAAAAATGCAATCAAAAATAGAACACAGAACAAAGTTATAGTGCACAAAAGAATTTTAGCGCTATGTTTATCCAGAACGAGTGTGTAATGATTTATATTTTACTGATTTTACACACACATCAGCTGATTTTCCCCGCCAAAAACTTCAATAGTCTTTTACGGTGCACATGAAAATTGTATACCCGGTGTCAAACTTCCGGTCACCGAAATTAAAAGAGCGCTCTGGTATAGGGCACAAAAAGCCGTGATCGGCAGTTGTTCATATTATTTGGAATTGAAAACAATATATATCATAATTATAACCCATAGGAGGTTGAACCGGATATTTTCTTCATTAATATACATTTTTTAAAAGTTGCTTTTGATCATAAATAAAGTTTTTAATTACAATTTGAAATTTGTTGGCACATTTAGAAAAAGCACACTGAAATAAAAATAAACTATGTACGCTGTCAGTTTTCCAGTCATTGTTAAAGTGAAACTATTTTGACTCATGGTGTTTGGCAAAGCAGTCATTTGTGTGCAGGTGTGGATGATTTGTTATTTTGTATTACTGTATGAATGAATGAATAGTTTAAAATGTAGTCTACGAAAGCCCCGTATTCATTTATTCACGCACACACCATACTTATACATATAACTCCATATAAGTGCATAATTTTATGCCATATCACTATTTAAAAATTTGTAGTCGGAGTCAGATTTTTATAATTTCCGGAGTCGGAGTCGGATTTTTAAAAATTGTCGGAGTCGGAAAATGTCTTGGCCAACTCCAAAACCCTGCTAGAAAGTATGCATGTTCCCTACACATAAAGGGCACACCAAGAATACTGAAGACCAAACGACCGGATAGAAACATCCCACATGGCAGAGACTTGGATTACTACAAGTTCTTCAAGCAGACGTGCTATATAGTCTCGAAACCACCCGTTTCTCGCGACCCATCGTTGTGAGCACGAGACACAGCGTTTCACTTCAGAATCCAATATTGTAAACTTAAAGTGAATAAAAACAAGTGGTCGTAGAATCTTCATTCTTTTACTGGGCAATGCGGATTTAGTCTGGCGATGAATGTTTCATATTATTACATAATACATTTTTGCTGGTGTCTTTGATCTCTTCATTCATTCGACAGGATAATCTTTAAATAGAGAGCAGCGCTTCTGTCGTAACAAGTTAAACAGGGTCTACGTCGTTCATTTAGGCTGATTAGTTAGTTATTATTGTGGTAACAGAAATATGTGAAATATTGAATCTGTGTGTGAGCGTAGCGTAGTCACAAATACAGTATAATACAAAAGTCGACACACCAGGTGGAGTTTACTTTTATTCTGTTACGGGTAAGTAGACTCTAAAGGTTTTTGTTTTTAAACACTTTGTCTTTTATGGCTGTCTTTATTTCTGTTGTTGTTGTTGCTTGGTGGCTGTCGTTATTTTTGTGTGTGTTTTAAAATAACATCACTCTTCTTTCTTTCTTTCTGTTTCTTTTTTTTTCCTTCTGTCTCTCGATCTTTCTTTCTTTATAGCATTGTGATTTTTTTCCCCCTGTCGTTATGGTTAAAGTCTGATTTTTTTTCTCGTTATTGCCACATTGTCATGAAATACAAAGTCGTTAAATTGTCACTCTCCTTAATATTATCTTCGTGTTATCAATTCTCTTCACATTGTCTCAGATATGTAATTCTGTGGCTGCTGTTATTTTTACCGCTTGTTGACTTTGAAACGTTACTTTTTTATTTTTATTCGTCCATACTTCAACTGTAGTTGTTGAAGTCTTCATTCCATCGTACTAGTTTAATATTCCTCCGATTCTTTCCATCTTGGTCTTGTTTTAACCAGACTACTTAGAGCTGTCATTCTATATAACTTTCCTTTAATTCTGTCCAATGTGTATTTTGTTACAATTATCGAAAGTGTCCAGGAGTTTTTACAACTCACGTGTTGAAGAATCAAACCACATATAACACCGGTTGTACTGCACATACTACGATAATCTTTATATCTGGACATAGATCAAGCTGTCTAGTATCTAAACGTGAGGGTATTTTCAGTTATAATCTATCCTATTGTTTAGAACCCCTTTGGAAAGTTGGTACCTCTAACACAAATCGTAGTAAACACATTCATCCATCTTTGTTACAGTTCTTGGCCATAGCTCGCTTCGTTTTGTCATGTTCACCTCTTTTCATTGGCTGACTCGTCGCGTTGCGATATCGACTCCACTAATGTATTGAGACTACTTATGTTACATAGATATCATTATCTATAAGTTTACCATTGTTCTAGTGTCATTGTAGCCACACTGCAAGATATCATTATCTATAAGTCTACCATTGTTCTAGTGTCATTGTAGCCACACTGCAAGATATCATTATCTATAAGTCTACAATTGTTCTAGTGTCATTGTAGCCACACTGCAAGATATCATTATCTATAAGTCTACAATTGTTCTAGTGTCATTTTAGCCAAGCTGCAAGAAATTATTGTGTGACCGCTGGGCATACACTACAATTAATACGTGTTAAAAACCACATAAAATGAGAAATAACAACGTTAAAAGCAGTTAAGACATTTGTGCACAAAATACAGTATCATGAAAAGTTCACAGCTTCGAGAAAAGCTGTCCCAGAACAACAAAATAGTAAATGCATGTTTATTGAATGGAAAGTTTTGGGAGAAGCTGCTAATCTGGGTTTTTTCCGTTGCTAGAGTGAGAGTCGTGTGAAAAAAGTCGAAAAGCTGAAGAAAGCGTGTGCAAATGTAGATGTTTGGTATCGTGTGAAAAATAAAGCATCGTGTGAAAATTGGCGAGAAAAAAAGAGTGGGCTGTATATAAAGAAGAGACGTGGGCGATTGAGAAGGCTTGTACAGATTTTAGGATTCGTTAGGCGAGAGGATTTTTACAGAACTTCGTCTTTGAGATTATCAAGACAAGTTGTTTTTAACTTGACAAGTTTTTTCAAGTTAGACAAGTATTTTCAAGTAGACAAGTTTGTATTTTACTCTATTGGATATATTATTCCTGTGGATTTACATTTTCATTTTTGGATACTCACTACTTTGTGTAAGAAAGACATAAGTACTTCACCATTGTGCCAATAACATTGCTGTTCCAATCACGTTAATAAACTATATTCTATTTTTCTACATTGGTGAGTTTTCGTTGGAATATTACAGTTGGATATATTGACAAAACCATTATTCGAGATTGCTTTTCACTAAACATAAAAAAGTACGAACGAACTTTGGGAAGGAAGAATAAAATAAGGTCAAGAATTTCCATCTCAGGCGGACATGCCTGTAACAACTTGAACCAAGAAACGTTTAAGAGTTAGCGCACTTCCAAATATTTACCTGCGCTCAACCATTAACTGAACTGACCCGATCAGCTGACGGACACACACACATTCTTTCATTGATGTTGTAATCAGTCCGGTCACACGATACTAATTGATGCCGTGACCTACGCACAAGTAACTGCACTGCCACAATTGTATATCACTCTACCACGTTCTAGTGTGACTGCAGTCACTTCATGAAGTCGAATTAAATCTATTATTTTCCCACTACTTTTAATTAACTCGGAATGCAGTTTATATATTTGTGGTGTTTCAAATTCTTGACGCTCAAAATCTCTATGCTTCCCTTATGATAGAGAGCTGAAACGTTAGGTGCATCTTCCCATGGTATTTTTTAAATCTTTCATGTTTTTAACGGCAGCGGCACAGCCGATTTTATATAGTACCTGTCTATAATGTTGAATAAAATGGATCAACTTCATTAAAGTAAGAAAAATAATACATCCATAACTAAAAGCCGCGGTCGTCGGATAGTGAATGGTCATGTGCTGATTAAGTCAAGACGTTTCTTCCATCAGCTATGTCAGTGTTTTTCAAAGTGTGATACGGGCACTCCCAGCGATATAAAAAAGCTTTTTCATCCTAAAACATTATCATCATCATGTGTAATTCCTAGCAGCATTGATGATAGATTCTCTCCACGACTCTCCTTTGCAGTACTTCAGATACCCGCTTGTCATTCTATCCCGCATGAACAAGTAACCCGTCAGAAATAACGGGAGTGAATTATAATGTGCCCTTTCTGCTGCATGTCCTGATGACGGTATTATTTCTCATGTGGTTATTTCATTCTTTTCCATCCCATGTCAACTTCATTGAATCTTTTTAGTCAAACTCATCATGACCGATGGTCAATAGTCAAAGCACCATGAAAAGGTTGAAATGCATGCTTGTTCTTTTAATGGGTGTTCAGTTCGTTTTCACGGAACAACTCTCAGTTTCCATATTTTTCCGAAAATTCACAAAATAAACAGAATGCAATGCATGTTTGTTTTTTTAAATTTATATTTTCGGTGCAATACGTGCCTGTTTTTGTATTTTCACGAAAATAATAACTAGATTGTTTCATGGTTGGTTACAAACGTGTCAATAATGAAACTCTATTTATAGGGACCTTTTCTCGGAATTTTTTCCCTTCTTGCATTTTTTATTGTTCTGTTTTCATCAGACTGTCTAGCACCTATTTCTAATTATTCGAATAATAGGTTTTTTCTGCCTTCATTTATTCGGATAATAAGTTTTGTCTGCCTTCATTTATTCGGATAATAAGTTTTGTCTGCCTTCATTTATTCGGATAATAAGTTTTGTCTGTCTTCATTTATTCGGATAAAAAGTGTTTGTCTTCATTTATTCGGATAATAAATTTTGTCTGTCTTCATTTATTCGGATAATAAGTTTTGTCTGCCTTCATTTATTCGGATAATAAGTGTTGCCTGTGTTCATTGCACTTTCTTTTTTACAGTCATCTTGTAATTTCATTCTCCTTGCGCGGAAAGTAATGATATCCACCTCATACGAGGTGGAGAAAATTTAGTTATTTTCACCTCGTTGGTTGATTTGAACGCTATGCTTTTATTAGTTACGTACGGTTTGCGTGTAGAGCGTCTATTTGGCCGTAGTGAGATTAGTCGATCATTCGTGTTGCTTCATTATCTCGTGGTTTGTTTCAGCTCATGCATACGTATGTTACTCTTGGATACGCATTAAAACTCAGGCTTACGCATTCCACCAAGGCATACGCTATCTAATGATGGATACTCATTAAGCATGACCGAGTTTAAATTAATACCAGCTTAGCTTACGGCTGTCATTTACTTGAGCCTTGTCAAATTATAAAAAAATGTAATGTTAATCTTCTTTCTTTCATATTTTTTAAAGCAAGCTCTCAGTACATTCAGTGGAATAAATATACTGTTCAAAAAAAGAAACGCAATATTATTGCAGTGGTAATGGACACCAAATTTCAAACTTGTACCAAAATTTTATTTTACGGAATTAATGTTTCAATCTTGGCATGAAGAAACTTTCAGACTTTAACAATGAAATGTTGTTCATTAAATTTGGTTTGGACTTTTATTCTTTGCGACTGAGGCCTCCGTTTCAGTAAGGTGTATGGCCTCCTCTGGCCTCTATCAGAGAACGACATCTCCTTGACATGGATCCGATTAGCCGTTAGATCTGTTGTTGTGAGATGGCTGCCCACTCTTCCCGCAGTGCAAGAGACAACTGTCGGAGATTGGCTGGAGCCATGTCTCGCTGGCGGAGTCGTCTGTCGAGTTCATCCCATAAGTGTTCTATGGGGTTCATGTCTGATGACATGGCTGGCCACGGAATGGTCTGGACGTTATTGTCAGCGAGGAACTGGGTGGTGAGTTGTGCCACATGAGGTCGAGCGTTATCCTGCTGAAAATCGACCCTCTTGCAGCCAGAAGTGGTAGGACGTGAGGACGAAGAATTTCAGCGACTTATCGTTGGGCATTCAGGCGTCCTTCAATTTGCACCAGGTCACTTCTTCCCATGAAGTTGATCGCCCCCCACATCAGTACACCTCCACCACCATGTGGAGAAGCCTCATCAACGCTGTTCTTGGCGTAGCGCTCATGGACTCTGCGGTAAACTCTTCTCCGTCTATCGTGTCACTGGAGCCCAAAAAATGATTCATCACTAAACCAAACCCGTCTCCAGTAATTCCCAACGGTCCATTGACGATGCTGGTTTGCCCACTGCAGTCGGTTCTGGCGATGCCGGTCCGTAAGAACAGGACCTCTGTAGTGTCTTCTAGCCCAAAGACCAGAGTCGTGCAGCCGGTTCCTGACCGTTTGATCTGAAATTCGATGAGCTGCTGAGATTGACTGGACTGTAGAGGATGCAGATGCAAGTCGATTCCTGAGGTGACGCAGCCGTATGAAGCGGTCTTCGGCAGGAGTTGTGACTCTGGGTCTTCCAATGCGCGGCCGGTCTGCCACTGAGCCAGTTTCTTGAAATCGCCTCCAAAGGCGACTAATGGTGCTTTTAACCACATTAAATTGTCTGGCCACTACACTTTGTGACTGTCCAGTCTGTAAACGTCCAATGATGATGAGTCATTGTTCTGTAGTGAGATGAGCCATACTTGCGCATTGAATTTTCAACTGAATTTATTCGAGGAGCGCCAATCTTGTATAAGCATTCAATAATATGGTCAGAGAGTTTTGTGTTCAGTAAGTTTCACGGGATTCTCATGAACCTGTCACGAGTTATTGTCAAAAATGTTGTTTTGACCTTGACCTCTTTCATGACCTTACGAATCATGAGGTGAGTACAATTCAGGTAACCACGAGAAGTTGATGACCAGATGGACACAGTCGATAGGTTGACTGATGTCCAATCAGCGAATATCTTTTATAAAAGTAACACCAAAAAAGTTGCGTTTCTTTTTTTGAACAGTATAGTATGCGAGTCTTATTAGGATAACTGACAAGCAAACAGTCCGCGTAACGACCAGAGGGTCTTCGTTAGGGCAAAATACAGAAAAGAAAGTGAGAATATTTTTCCTTGTGGGTTATTGCCTTCTTGTAGCGAGGCATGTACCTTTCATCATAGATTGAAGTCCGTTAATTATATCAGAGCGCAATTACCATTAAAAGATAAGTGAACTCCGTCAATTATAGTACAATTTTGATACACAATAAGCCCCTGGAAATAACTTCAACTTGTAGTACGTGTCGATCATCTAGCATGGCAACGCCATGGAAAGGGATTTTACTCTGAAAGGGAGCGATAGCTCTAGTATCATTGGAAAATGTTACGTTCTGAAAATGACTAATAGTATCTATCCGCTGGCATGATTAAAGGACTAATAATATCCAGTGGCGTAGCGACAATGTATGCGGGCCCCCGGCACAAATTAAGTGAGGCCCTCCTTACTTTAATCAGTATACAGCAAACCTGTATTTAAAAATTCAACTAAATACTTCAGAAGTAGTATCTATCCCATCGCATGAAAAGGACTGCTAAGTATGCAAAAGCTACGTGCACTGCCCGGGCCCGAACTAACAAAGTGAGAAGTAGTTTAAATACACAGCAATGAAAAACTGAAACGGATTAAAAAAACAGGAGGATATGGATCGCTATAGATAATCACTAGTGGTTATCCACTATTATGTCCCTGTCGTAGATTTTGATTGCGGGATTATGACATAGATTGGTCCCCTCTGAATAGAACTAGAACAGGTGGTGACTCAGTGAGAGATAAGATAAGAAATAGATTTTTCACGTGTGAGATGATGAAAAAAATAGGTAAAATCTGTCCCTGGACTCGAGAAGATTCTCTAGTCCAGCCTATCTCTACAACAGAACTTAGTTTGTCAGATAGATTACCAATATATATATATATATCAAAATACAAATAAACATAGGTTAATGAATTAATCAAGAAATAGACCCATAGGTGTAACCCTCCCTCTGTTGAGACAAGATCCCGTTAGAAGAAAGTTATTAACCCCCAAAGAGTCAAAGATTTATACGCTATGGTCTAGGATTTCCCTCTACAGTAAAGAACAGAGTTTATACGTTAATCTATTCTGAAAGGGACAGTGTTAACAAAACTTACACATTTAAAATAACCAACGTGAGTACATGGATTCTACAAGATATAGATATAAGGATTACTCATTCATCCTTCCTCTCTTCTCAGACAACCGTGGCCACGTACATTCGTTCTTACCTAATACTTGAGTTGCACCTTCTGGAACAATCTTTAAGACACATACACACAGCAAATCCGGTGTTATTTTTGGCAAAGAAAACCCCAGCTCCTCAGAGACAGATTAAATCCACTTCTCCGGGGAACGTTCTCTTTGTTATTTTTATTTAGGACTACTGTTTATGCCACATCAATTAGACAAGGTAAGAAATTGAACAGTGCTCACAGTGTCAATAGCTTGAGATTTCCAGTACTTAGGAATGTCAGGTCGGTAACTTCTCTCAGTATAAAAAATTCCTTGTCACATCACAAATGGTCAAACGTCGGGAAATGTTAATGTTTGTGATTTCGCCACTACGGGCTGAATGTAAATGAAATTTGGGAAATATAAATCTGGATCTATAGGCCCAGTTACAATATTTATTCTTAATGTTCTTTGGGTTGGTACTCTGTCTCTTTCTGGGTGCATACACGAAGCCAGTTAGGTTTACCTTGAAGACCCAGATATCAATTAAGTAATGTTCTTTTGTAGGGTTACTCTCAGATTTATATGGAAGCCGCTGGTAAGGTTTAGGGTTTGACCCAATACTGTGTAAAGGAGAAAAAGTACAAATACTTAACCATAATATAGTATTCTCAATCCTATCCTTACCCCGCGTAAAACATAATATGTTTATCCACTTCGGTTATTTAACAAAAATTATAAACTACAAGCTTAGAACTTGTCTTATCGTTTAAAAACTCCCGTGAACTAAATTCTAGTCATTTAAAAAATTTAATCATCATGAATTAGAAATAAATATATATTTCGTCAATACTCATAATGAACAGTGCATTTACTAGTCGGTTAAAATATTCTCTGACTGGTTACTAGCTATTAATTAAATTTACTTTATAGCTGGAAGAGTTTAACTAGAAATTATTATTTATTCTGCTCGCCGATGTACCACAGTAAATCCTAGAGAAATATAAATGACGGACCTATCTAGTAAATCACTCTGCACAAAAATCTTCGAGAAATATAATACGGACTTAACTATTAATCACTCAACCTACTAGTAAATATTTACCACAAACACAGAAATAAACGATCTCCAATCGAAAATCACTAAGTAATTCCACTGTTATAAGGGATCTTAGACTTCGAAGCTAGATGTCTTTAAAATATGCTAGATATGACACCTTCACTCAGATCTCGGGCTTTTCCTCGTTCGATCTGCGAATCTGAGGAAATTTTCACGCTTTTGCCGCTCGCAGATTCTGCAATCGAGCGAAGCCCGTCCTTTGAACTGGCGATTCTCACCGTGTTTAATTACCTATCAAACTAACGGATTCAGGGGAAGGTAATAGAAATTGTTTCCCCTTGGTTCCAAATTATCTGCTCCTTCTACTCAAATTATTTCCCCTGATCACTGTCTAACGAAATATACGTTACAACTATTGTTACGTGCAGTCTTTGATATCTTACAATATTATACATTAGTATACTTGTTATGTTCGCAAATATTTTGTAAACAAAATAGGTAATTTTTTAGTGCTTAAGGGAAAGTCATTATTGAGTTACTTCCCTTGAAAGTTGTGTCGTCTCTTCGATCGAACTCCGCGGATGAATCCATTTTACTGCGATTTATTCGTTGTTTGGGTAGTAATAGATTGTTCTTGCTTCAGAATATCTATGGCCTGAATTTATGTGTATTGTTTGTCTGATTAGGACGAGTTTGTTTTATATCTGTATATCTTTACATATCTAAGTCGAACTATATGTTCTGTTGTCTCTAGAGAGGTCAAAGGCTATTCGGCGGATGTGCCGCTAGAGTGTGGGGTGATTTGGCTTCGTCCTGATGGGGACTGTGTTTTTTCTATGTCGGCTTGTCGCCGGAAAAAAGTGATCTCAGTATTGGTGGGGAAAGTGATAGTCGTCTAGACCTATCGTGTATGCTTTACCCCAGTGTTTAGTCTTATTGCCAAGGAATGGCAGAATCATATTTCTGATACCAAGGTAATCAAAGATACTCTTATGAACTCTCGTACGAAGCCACCATTTTCGATAGGTACGATTTGAATGTCTAAGAGAATATATTTGACTCGATGAAAACGACTTCGATTCCTAGCAGCACTATATCCTGTAGAATGCCGTCAATTGTTCATGATCAAATCTACAGAGCAATGAAAGTTTAATGAATGACTAACTTTAGGACAGATTCATTATCTGTATCCAAACGTGAGTGACAGCTCACGAGTGAAGCCATCTTGGAACCAAACATGTAGTGACTTTCAAGAAGAGAAAAGGGATACCCGTATTATCGCTTGATTAGTCCAGAGATCACTGCTACACATGTGAACCCTTTACTAGCGGTTCAATATTATTATATGAAAAAATATGTGCTGAACATTATGTTGGAGAATCGTCGCTAGACGAGATTAGGTAGAAGCCATCTGAAATATTGTTTATAAGCTGACGTGCTCAGTCAGTGAAGTCAGATGATATATATGTATGGGCGATACTGAGTGCTTGGCTACTGACAGTCCATTATACTATTATGCTGCATGAGTGCCCATGTAACATTGCAAGACCATTTATCCACTGTACTATGATGTATTATGCCAACCTGTGATTTGTCACTATCTGTGCTGTCGAGTGTATACGTCCAATTAAACTGTAGAAAGGTACACAGTCGTTGGTGTCGATGACTTCCAGCCATACATGAGTGTGAGAAAAGAACATTTGTCAACACCACGAACCCTTTTTGTCATTCGCACATTATACACTCAATCCATGTCTACACACCACTGCGTAGGTCAAGTTGACATTCCATACACTACAGTGGAGCAGACAACACCATAGAGATCTTATCAACTGATGATGATGATGTCTGTCTTCCAAGAAAAAGAGACGTTATCAACTGGTGGACCAGCTTTCTGGGTTTGACCTCGCAGAAGTTAAGAAGTCAACTGATTACCGATACCAGACCGTTTCCTGTGTGTGACGTACGTCTAGTTTGACTAGTGAATTTTCCCTGATATGATGGATGATTTAAAGGGACCTTTAGCTTTTCATAACATTAGAACCCCTGAACATTTGTTGTAACTTTTCGTTTGCCAGAACGCATTCCACCGGGACTCATGTAGGATACAGCGACGAGATCAAAGAGACAGACCGAGGGATTTTAGGGGAGACTATCGGCGCTATCAAAGACAGTAGTTTTCCCTGATACGAGACGCAGTTGCTTGCCGCTAATTTCGCGTCTCGGTGTCAATCGAGGAACCGAGCGAACGGGGGAAAGCGAAACGGGCAGCAGCGAGCGGATACGAAGACCAGGGGGCGGCTTCTTCTCTTGATTTGGCGGTCAGATCCCCAAAAGTTCGTGAGATCAAATAAGTTGTCAAGTTTATCATGTCCCACTCAACTTACATTTCATTTTAGCTAAATAGACCATGTAGAACTAGACACGTTATCACTCGCTGGCCAGACCTTTACAGAAGCACTAGCTTTATTGAAATCTTGTTATAGATTTTCCCCTGGATTTTATATACATTTGCAGTGATTTCTAATTCTGTGCAAAGCGGTAAAATATATATTGTGTAAAGTGATCAGTGGTCTAGTCATTCTATTTCAAGGGATTTTGTGTTAATTTAAATCTATTTAATTAAACCATCTCAAGAGTTCCAGTTTTAAATATAATGATCTATCTATTATATTATTTCAAAAGATAATAGATGCTTAAATTAACTTTTAAAGTCGCGAAGGAATTTATAATTAATAAATTCAGTTAAGTCTTAGTTTTATAGATGTGGGTTTTTAACCACTAGAATTTGCGCAGTGTTTATTAAATACATAATTAAATACTAGAGTGTATTATAGGCTTAACGGGAAATTCATCGCGCTTTAGAAGGTTATTTGTTTTCGGTATATTACATGTCTTTTTTTTCTTTCATACAGAGTGATCGTAACCTGTGCGATCCCAGCATTAAGAAAGCAATAAAGAAATCAATCTAAGCAAAGCAAACCATAAACAGTGTGTAGAGTTCCCCTGACGCAGAACTTGTTGAGACTGTGTAAATTTTTAATCTTTGAGGCGATTCTATGTTTGGAATTCCGCTATCTAACTTATAGCAAAGAAAGCACACCCAAAGACAAATTTAACGCACCATCAAACAACTTAAGTCGTAACGGGAAGAAGAACACTGGCCCGAGCTTTGTTAGTTTACTGACACAGAGAGATAATTCATAATTTCCTGAACAGTGATGTGACTAGTTTTCTCACTGGACTTAAACCATACCTCACGGATAAAGTGTACCAGCACGCGTAAGAATTTTATTATCAGCGGCATAGTCAAATAGACCACACCATCCTCACCCCGGTATCAGAGACCGTGCCCTCCCATAGAAACTGTTATTAAGAAAAGAGACACAACTACAGATTCATTTCCAGCGATTACGGGATCCTTTTATGTGCTGACCGCCTACCCGATAATCTGGGGCTAGAACTTGAACAAACACTCATACATTTAGTTGAGGTGTAACTGCTGTTGTGTTATTCTATGGAGTGCAAGATTTTTTCACAATCGGTAAGTGAGAGCAAGATGAGTGAAGGCCTTTGCTAGCGCGTGTATGAATGACAGGAAATTAATTCTTTTGTGTGACCATTTTGTTAACTTGCTTACCTGGTAACATATATCTTTTCTGTATACCCTACATTGTTCCTTTAAGTGGGATAGTTGATAATTTGTTAACTCTGTTTAAAACCACATCCTTTCCATTTGCTTAGTAAAGGGAAGAACAGCTGGGAAGAACAGGTTTTTTTTTTCTATCACTTATACCTAACTTGGTAACACCTCTTTCAGAGTAATTAACTTTACTGTTAGGTTAACGTACCCGTGTTCCTGATATTATCTATCTCTGGACTGGGTTTGTCTTTGTCTAATGAGCGGGAAGGGCTTAGTCGATACCAATCTTCTTCACACCCTCCCAAACTTGTTATTTGCATTTGTGTACTTATGATAATTTATGTAATATCTGATATTTTTAGTAATTGATGTTTAAAGTGAATAAAATCACCTAAACTCATTTAGTTCTGTGTGTTGGATATACCCAAAGCCCAACTTTTCCCCTATTCGTTTAATATAGTTTGTATCAACGTCGTGTGTGTGTTTGAAAACACCGAATCGGTGTGCGCGCAGATGCGAGTCTGGAAAACTGGCAAATAATTGTTTGACCAGGAGAGTGAAAGAGAAGATTGAGAGACACGATTTGTCATAAATAAGTCTGTCTTTACTCTCCTCCAGCACGCTGTGAAGTAACTATTAAATCTCTACATTTTCTATCACTGAGCTTTCCATCATCATTTTCCACTCTAAACCGGACCACTATTTCTACGACTCTTTTCTCTCAAAATAAATTTACGACACTGTGGCTGATACGACACACTTGCAGTATTGGTTTGCTCTTTGTCAACACTTCGTCACGTGACCTGTCAAGTGAATGCAGTATGTAGGTCAACGTTGTTGACATTTTTACATTAGACATTACAGAGTTTCACAGAACAGTTGGATCAATTCTTGTCAATATTAACAGGAAGACAGTATTTGTGAACTAAGAAGTCCTATTTTCATCGATGGATCTTCTTGTTTTCCATAAATGAACTTTAATATTTAAGGCCAGAATGTTTAATTGAATAAAGTGGCAGTTTGTTTATTTTCATAAAAATAACTTTGCCATTACGGTAAAACTGAGCCTATTTTGCAACACATACTATCATACACATAATTTATATATATTTATGTTTACATGTTATTTGTTTGTATAGTATGTTAGTTTCTATGTCAGCGGGTTGTGTTTAAGGTTGGGCGGAGTCCTCACAACAGAATATCCCACGTCATAGAGGGTCCGTTGTGGGCGTTTTCTATAGGTGCAATTTTCTTGATTGAAAATTTGCTTGCAACAACTGTTGCTTTTGTGTTAGCTGTGAAGTCTGTAATTATTGTTATTTTTGTAATATTTCTTTGTTCTTTAGTTTTGTTTTGAGTTGTTTGTAATTTGTTGGTCTACCCTTTTCTATCTTTCAGTTCTATTCACAATTTATATTCATATACTGTGACGTCATTTGTGTTGTTATTCTTTGCAGATTCAGTGATTATTTTCATTGATTTCCCTATCTGATTTATTTTGATTTCTGCAAACGTTCTTGTATTGTCAGTCCTATTTGTACTTTATGTATTCTGTTGGTTGACATATGTTTTATATAGGTATATTTCATAAGACACTATTGCCTGTGCACTGCACTTGGATTATGGTATAAACCAGTACCTGATTATTATTACTGTCATACAAGACCTTATTAAGGCTTGGGACCCACAGATATTGGGATAGTATACTGATTAATCAAGTCATTAAGAACTTGTGGTATTATTATTATTTCAGGTGATTAGTATTATTGTTAGACACCATGTCTACATTAGAATACTTCATTATACAAGGGAAAGCCCTTGATAAGACTGGTCAACAATTAGAACAATGGGCAGTTGCTCAATATGACAAAGCATTAGCTGCAGAAGAGAGAAGAGCTATGGCAGAAGAGAAAAGATTAGAAAGAGAAGCTGAGGCTGCTGCTGAACAAAAGAAATTGCAGATGCAGGTAGAGCAAAGGAGATTTGAAGCTGAACAAAAAAAATTAGAAAGAGAAGCTGCTGCTGAACAAAAAAGATTAGACAGTGAAGCTGAACAAAAAAGATTAGACAGGGAAGCTGAACAAAAAAGATTAGACAGAGAGGCTGAAGAAAAAAAAAGCAATAAGAGAACATGAATTTGAGTTGGAGAAATTGAGATTGACAAGTATGAGTAATGTTAATCAGGCATCTAGTGGTAATGGTAAACCTTCTACTTACAAGGTTAAGGTTCCACCGTTCAATCAGTCCAGTGACGATATTACATTCTGGCTGGATAGATTTGAACGTTCTTGTCGTACACATAATGTGGATAAATCACAATACGCTAATCAATTAGCAGAAAACTTGAAAGGTGAATCTTTGACTAGATTATGCCTTGTAGGAGAAGCAGATAAGGATAATTATGATGTCATTAGGGCGGCTTTGATAAAAAAATATCAGCTAAGTGAGGAAGGCTATCGCCTTTTATTTAAGACGATGGTACCTGAGACAGGTGTAGAATTCTCAGAATTCACTGCAAAGGCACGTCTCACAGTTGATCGTTGGATTGAGCTTTCCAAAACAGAAAAAAACGTATGAAGGACTTATGGATTTGTTGCTCAGAGATAAGATTATGTCATGTGTGAACAAACCATTCCTTGAATTTATACATGAGCGTAAACCCAAATCTCTAAAGGAAATGGAAGAATACTGTTCCCAATATGTCACTGCACACCCCGACGTGACTTTTGGCAACACTAAGATTAAGGAGAGTATGCCAGTTGCTTCAGCAACACCATACAATCCCAATTATTCACACAGATTTCAGGGACCTCAAAACAGATTTGATAAAAAAGGTAACCATAATAGTTATCAAAACCAAGGTAACCAATCATTTCAGGGTTCTTCTTCAAAGAACTGGAGACGAGCTGATAGCTCTCGACACAGGGGTGGTCATAATTATAGGAATTTCCGTAGAGGAAGTAATTATAGAAACTATCAGGGTTATCCGTCTTGGAGTCAACAAGATCATAATTACAGAGATACTCATTATAATGAATATGATAATGGTAACCAAGGGAACTATGACTCAAACCCAAATAGGGGTTACAATAGAGGTAACAATAACTACAGAGGTGATAATAACCGAGGTAGATCTCAAAACAAAAGACATAAACCACATTTTCAGGCAAACTCTGCACAACAAGAGTCCCATGAAGCCTATAAACAGAGTAAAGATAATAATGATGCTAGTAATATGGCATGTGCCGCTTTTGATTTTGGGAGAGCATCTCAGTGCCCCCAATGCAAAACGTTATTTGAGCCAACCACAGTGTCTACTTTAAGCTGTGGCCATCCTCTTCCTGCTCTTCCAGCATCAGTCGCGCATGATGGAAGAGGTTCTCTTGTCTTACATAAGGGTTTAGTGAATAACAATCCAGTCTCTGTGCTATTTGATTCTGGATGCACCACAATTGGTGTTAGGCAGTCACTCATAGATCCTTCCCGTGCCACTGGACAAGTAGTCAAATGTGTAACATTTGGCGGCACATTAGAGAAATACTCTACTGCTATCATTAGGATTGCTACTCCTTTCTTTACAGGAGATGTACACGCATGTCTTCTTCCGAATCCGATCGCTGACCTCATCATCGGTCGCATTCATGGAGTCAGAGAATGCACTCCGCAACAAATTTCCACGTGGGAAAGGCAAAACATGCAGATTGCTAACGCTGTAGTCACTAGAGCTCAGGCTCTTAATATGCCTCAAACTTCATCTACTGAAGATAATGAAGTGCATAACCAAGATAATCCCTTGGTAATTTCTCGTGACTCGTTTATAAAACAGCAAGAAGATGATCCCACTCTGAAGAAATTCTTCATTCTTGCAACTAAAGGTGATCCGAATAAAGACACAAGTCGTAAATCGTGGATTACAAAGAAGAATGGCGTGCTTGTACGTATGGTTCAAGACTCCATTACGTCAAGTCATTCTCAAATCCTGGTTCCCAAGAATTTGAGAGTTAAAATTTTGCAGCACGCTCACGACTCTCAGTGTGCTGGACACATGGGTTTTTTCCCGTACTAAGTCAAGAGTCCTTGCGGCTTTCTTTTGGCCATTGGTAAACAAGGACATACGGATTTATTGTCGATCTTGTAAAGTATGTCAGGAAGTTAAATCCAAAGGTCCACGGCATGCTGCACCCATTCAGGCGGCGGACATTCCTATTCGGCCGTTCCAAAAAATGGCCATAGACATTATTGGTCCATTTAAGATCAAGTCTGCGAGAGGACATCAGTTTATCTTGACGTGTGTTGATATGTGCACACGTTGGCCAGAGGCTATTCCTCTGAAGAGCATTACTACTGCTGATATTGCAGATGCTCTTTGGCTTATATTTTCTCGTCTGGGGTTCCCCGGAGAGATATTGTCAGACCATGGCACCCAACTAATATCAGATACCATGTCTCAAGTAATGTCTACTCTGCAGATAGATAGATCTTTAAGTAGTATCTACCATCCAATGTCTAATGGTATGGTCGAACGCCTTAATAGAACACTTAAAAACTTACTGGGGAAGATAACTGAGGATCATCCTCAAGACTGGGACAGAGTTTTACCTGCGGCCCTCTTCGCTTACAGAGAGGTACCCAATGAACATACGGGATTTTCTCCCTTTGAACTCGTCTTTGGCGCGCGTCCGCGTGGCCCTATGTCGTTGCTTCACGATCTCATAACATCTGACAATATTGACGATGACACAAAGTCATCCTACGAATATGTCATCGCGTTGAGACAAAAAAATTATCGAAGCATGCAAATTAGCAACTTCTTCTTCTGAATTTGCGAAACAGAAGGCAAGGCAATTTGCCAATAAGAAGAGATGCTTACGACAACTTTGTCCTGGTGACAAAGCATTTGTATTACTACCTTGTAGGGAAAACAGATTACTTATTTCTTGGAAAGGTCCGTACGATATAATATCGAAAATTTCCGATGTCGACTATATTGTCGATATTGATGGGAAGCATAAAACCTTCCACATCAATATGCTTACTGAATTCCATGAACGTCCGGATTATTTGCAACCCATTTTCCAAGCAACGGACAATTCTCCAGTACAACATGGTCATTACTCATCACTGTCCGTGATACAGGATGAGGAAACAAGTTTTTCAGATGTAAATCTTCCCCTTCCAATGATCCCACTTCATTCTAGTGAATCATGGAAGAACGTTACTGTCTCCCTGATTTGTCTCTAGGAGAACAGCGACAAGTTTCAACTATGTTGCAAACATTTCAGGATGTACTCACTGACATCCCTGGACAAACGAATGTCATTCAACATGACATTGTTCTAACTGACCATACTCCTATTAGGGTTAGACCTTATCCTATACCTATACATTTTCAAGCACAGGTCGAGAAAGAGTTGGATGAGATGATAGATTTGAAAATAATCGAACCATCCACCTCTGCATATTCTTCGCCGATGGTTATTGTGCGTAAAAAAGACAATAACATACGTCTTTGCGTTGACTATCGAAAATTGAATCAAGTAACTAAGTTCGATGCCGAACCTATGCCTTTACTGGAAGAGCTACTTACTCGACTCTCCAAATCTCATTTTTTCACTAAACTTGATTTGTCTAAAGGATATTGGCAAGTTCCTTTATCTGAACGCGCCAAACCTCTCACGGCTTTTTCAACACCTAGAGGTTTGTTCCAATGGAATTTTATGCCTTTCGGTCTTATGAACGCACCAGCTACATTCGTACGCATGATGCGCCGAATCCTATCTTATCGGTCAGATGTCATTGCATATCTAGACGACATCTGTCTTTTCAACGATACTTGGGAAGATCACTATTCAGGGTTAGATGAATTGCTGTCTACTTTGCGCGAGCACAACCTGACAGCGAAACCCTCTAAAGCCTATATTGGTTTTAGCGAAATTTCTTTCATAGGCCACCGAGTTGGTCATGGTTTCCTAAAGACAGAGGACCATAATACTAGTAAGATACTTAACATCTCGATCCCTAAGACTAAAAAACAGGTGAGAAGTCTGTTAGGTCTTATTCAATTTTATGGCAGATTCATTCAGAATCTATCCTCTATCATGGCACCTCTTTCAACACTTCTAAAGAAAGGTTCGCCTAATATGGTCCACTGGTCTCAGGAATGCCAATGCTCTCTGGATAAGATTAAAACATTGTTTTCAACACCACCTATTTTAGTGCTACCCACTAAAGATAAAACATTCGTTCTTCGTAGTGACGCTTCATCCACTGGGATTGGAGCGGCACTAATGCAAGAGTACTCTGGAACTCTGCATCCTGTAATGTATATTTCCAGAAAACTTAATGCGGCAGAAAGGAATTATTCGGTTTTAGACCGTGAGCTATTAGCTATGGTTTGGTCGATCCTCAAACTACAGAGATTCCTTCTAGGCGCACATTTCATAGTAGAAACCGACCAAAAAGCTCTTACTGCTATACAGAGTAAGAATTTGAAGAGCTCGAGGTCTACTCGATATGCAATTGCTCTTCAACCTTTTCATTTCTCTGTGCGAGCTATTCGTGGATCAGATAATGTGATGGCAGACATTCTGTCAAGATGCCCACATGATTCCACATAACTATTAGGGCTTAGACTTCTTGATATGTCTAGTTCTATAGTAGTTCCTTTTCTATATCATGATAGATACACATTTGTAATTTAATAATATAATGATTGTATCACTACATAGCGGTTCATTGATGTTTATTCACCGCTGTGCTTTGATGATTTTTTCTTCATAAATCATAAATTTAAGATATCTAATACGAAATGATGATATGAATTTTTTAGGCATTGTGTAATTGCCAGAATTGTATTATACTTTGATGACACCTTCCTGGAAAAAATATACTTGTAGAGAAATAATTTCTCTCAGTTTATGAGACACATTCTCACCAGTCGCTCCATAAGTCGACTTAGCCTCATATTAGGCGTTATAGGTATTCCTGATATTTTCATCTGCGCATTATTCATGCGTTGTGAGCCTATTGTACGTTGCTCCTAGATGTATTTCAAAAAAAAAAAATGTTCCATTTTTTTTTTTCCCGGGAGGTGTGGTAAGACTGTTACGTGCAGTCTTTGATATCTTACAATATTATACATTAGTATACTTGTTATGTTCGCAAATATTTTGTAAACAAAATAGGTAATTTTTTAGTGCTTAAGGGAAAGTCATTATTGAGTTACTTCCCTTGAAAGTTGTGTCGTCTCTTCGATCGAACTCCGCGGATGAATCCATTTTACTGCGATTTATTCGTTGTTTGGGTAGTAATAGATTGTTCTTGCTTCAGAATATCTATGGCCTGAATTTATGTGTATTGTTTGTCTGATTAGGACGAGTTTGTCTTATATCTGTATATCTTTACATATCTAAGTCGAACTATATGTTCTGTTGTCTCTAGAGAGGTCAAAGGCTATTCGGCGGATGTGCCGCTAGAGTGTGGGGTGATTTGGCTTCGTCCTGATGGGGACTGTGTTTTTTCTATGTCGGCTTGTCGCCGGAAAAAAAGTGATCTCAGTATTGGTGGGGAAAGTGATAGTCGTCTAGACCTATCGTGTATGCTTTACCCCAGTGTTTAGTCTTATTGCCAAGGAATGGCAGAATCATATTTCTGATACCAAGGTAATCAAAGATACTCTTATGGACTCTCGTACGAAGCCACCATTTTCGATAGGTACGATTTGAATGTCTAAGAGAATATATTTGACTCGATGAAAACGACTTCGATTCCTAGCAGCACTATATCCTGTAGAATGCCGTCAATTGTTCATGATCAAATCTACAGAGCAATGAAAGTTTAATGAATGACTAACTTTAGGACAGATTCATTATCTGTATCCAAACGTGAGTGACAGCTCACGAGTGAAGCCATCTTGGAACCAAACATGTAGTGACTTTCAAGAAGAGAAAAGGGATACCCGTATTATCGCTTGATTAGTCCAGAGATCACTGCTACACATGAGAACCCTTTACTAGCGGTTCAATATTATTATATGAAAAATATGTGCTGAACATTATGTTGGAGAATCGTCGCTAGACGAGATTAGGTAGAAGCCATCTGAAATATTGTTTATAAGCTGACGTGCTCAGTCAGTGAAGTCAGATGATATATATGTATGGGCGATACTGAGTGCTTGGCTACTGACAGTCCATTATACTATTATGCTGCATGAGTGCCCATGTAACATTGCAAGACCATTTATCCACTGTACTATGATGTATTATGCCAACCTGTGATTTGTCACTATCTGTGCTGTCGAGTGTATACGTCCAATTAAACTGTAGAAAGGTACACAGTCGTTGGTGTCGATGACTTCCAGCCATACATGAGTGTGAGAAAAGAACATTTGTCAACACCACGAACCCTTTTTGTCATTCGCACATTATACACTCAATCCATGTCTAAACACCACTGCGTAGGTCAAGTTGACATTCCATACACTACAGTGGAGCAGACAACACCATAGAGATCTTATCAACTGATGATGATGATGTCTGTCTTCCAAGAAAAAGAGACGTTATCAACTATCATTAGCTTATCTACTCTTGAGCCAAAATTTACGACTCTAATGAAATAGATATATGAAAGCTATTATCATAATGTGTCACAGACGTCCCCGCTTAAAGATATGAAACCATTTCATGTCTACTTTATGGAAATAGATTTCCTATATCAGTAGCTTCCGGGTGACTGTCTTCTTCTCTCTCATCTTCCTTCTCCGTCGCTGTCCAATTCCTACTCATGAAGTCTGCTCCAACGTTTTCTTTCCCTGGAATGCATTCCGTGAGCGTTTGAAAGAGTGTCGCCGCTTTTGACATCGTAGAAAGATTCCGTTTGTTTGCAGTGGAAATTCCCTGCCACTATGGTCATCTTCGTCAGTTTTGGCGACCGCCAGGAGATGTTCGGAGGACGGCACCGGTCTTTCCAAGTATTTCTTTAACAGATTTACATGGTAGACCTTCTCCTTTCCTTTAATAGAGATCTGGTAGTTAGCCCTTGAGACCTTTTTAAGGACGGTAAATGGTCCTTGCCATCCGATACGTAGTTTGTTGTTCCCGGTTGGGAGTAGCAACAAAGCTTTCTCTCCTGCTTGCGATTCTCTTTCTTTCGCAGCTTTCCTGCATCGGTTAGCGTGCTTTGCGCGTGCTCGCTTAAGGTTGGTCGTTGCTAGGTCTCATCCTAGTTTTAACCGTTCCTTTAATTCCGACACATATTTACTGGCTGAGACGACTGTCTCATCAGCCTTCTGGTCTGTCAGGGACCGAAGTAAGGCTTCAAGCGGCCCCTTAATAGGTCTGCCGAATAAAAGAGTAGCTGGGGGAAATCCTGTGGAAGTATGTGGGGCTTCCCTGTAAGCGAATAAGGCTGCAGGAATAAAAAGGTCCCAATCTTCAGGTTTCTCTTGTCCCAGTTTACTTAACATCATGTTGAGGCTTCCGTTGACACGTTCTACTAATCCACTTCCGGCCGGATTATAAGGGCTTGTGTAAATGTGCTGGTTCCTCAAGATCTTAACGATCTCATCCAGTAACAGGTTACGGTATTGAGATCCGTTTTCGTCAAAACTTGTTGAGGGAATCCCAACCGAGTAAAAATCTGCACTAGGGCTTCTGCGACATGCTTGGAATCCGTGCATGTTAGCGGTATGGCTTCTGCCAATAAAGTGCATGTGTCGACTAAGGTCAGGATGAACCTGTTCCTTCTCTTAGTCCTTTCTAAGGGTCATAAAATGTCGATCACAACCCGTTCAAATGGTGTTCCCACTATTAGCATTTCACCCATGGAAACTGGGGGTGTCCGTTGCTTGGGTGCCACCCATTGGCACTTGGCGCAGGATTTCACGTACCTGATAATATGAGAGTTCATTCCTGGCCACCAATAGTGAGTCTGAATTCGCTGATTTGTGGCATTCTGTCCCATATGTCTGCTAAACGGAAGAGAGTGCCCCATTTCTAAGATTTGGCTTCTGTACTGTTTCGGTACTAGGAGCTGGTTATGTCCTTGTTCAGGGTAGCCCGTTCTACGATAAAGTACGCCATCCTTAGAAAAAATGTCCCCGTTGTGTCTGGGTTCCTTAGCCATGGGCAGTTTCCTAAAGCAGGGCTCCAAAGTATGGTCCTTTTGTTGCGCCTCTTTAAGTTCCTTAGGTAACAAATTTGGCGCAGGCTCCCGTTCCTTTTTGGTTTGCCCTCTTGTGGTTACTGCTGCAACAATTTGCTCTTCCGGTTTCACAATAAACACATATCTACCGCCAAGTATGACTGGGTAGATCGGGTCATCCATAACAGCCGCTTTGATCACACCTCTGACAAAATCAGAGTGTATCTCTACCAATGCGATGGGAAGCAAAATGGGTGCATCACTCTTATAAACTCCACAAAGTTTGACAGTTTCTTCTGTCTCTTGACCAGGTTTGACCAAATGCCTTGCGACAATACAATCAAAAGAAAGCGCGGTGTCAAAAAGACAATCAGTTGAAGTCCCGTTCAAATTAACAGTACCTCGCGTAGAGGGCCTCTCTCCCTCAGGTTGAGAATCACTGACAATAATTCTTTCTTGCGAGGCTGTTTGCAAGCATCCGATGCGTTTAGGCTCGGTTTGCTTGCCCTGATCAGTTGTCCCGTGCGCAGGGGTTTTCCCTTTGTCACCCTGTCCTTTCTGGCCGTGCTGCCATGTAGGGCGGTTGGGTTGATCGGAATTCTTATTGTTGGTGGGGTACCTGTTTTTATAGAACTTAGTTTTTTCAGGAGGGGGATTCTAGGGTCCAGTTTTTCTGTGGTTATTTTGGTGAGAAGAGTGGGAAGACTGCTCTAGATTATTCTTCCGAGAAGGCTCTTCTGTCGGTTTACGTTTTGTGGCCGGCAGTTCGGCCAGCGCATTATGATATCGCTCAGACTTTTCCAAAATATCTTCCAGCTTTTCTGCGCCTTGCTCAGACAGAAATCGACGGGTGTCCCTTGACAAAGTGTTCTTTATCTGTTCGCTTACTACGAATTCCTCAAGTCCTTCATAGTTAGAGGGAAGCTGCGAGAGCTCCAGGAACTTTGTCAAGTATCCCTTCAGATGAGAAGAGAACTGCTGAAATGTTTCAGAGCTCAACTTTCTGCTGTTACGTAACAGTTCTAGAATTTGCGAGCGTTCATTTCAAAACGCTCAAGTAAAGCTTTCTTCAACATGTCGTAATTGTCTTGTTGGCTGCTTTCCAGTTTTGCATACGCATCATACGCAGACCCTTTTAAAGCCTGGGAAAGTTTCATACACCAACGCGACCTCTCTAAACCGTACAGATTGGCCATTTTCTCAAATTTTTCTAGATACGTGTCAATCTTCTTATTAGGGCATGGGAAAGATTCTAGAGCAAAAGACATAGCGGTGAGTTGCGGAGATTGAGTGTTATAAGGATCAGTTAGCTGTAATTGAGGTAGAGAGTCACCATTGCTGGAGGTAGAGGCAGCCCCACGACTTTGGACCTATATAGCTTTAAGAGCCAATTCATGCTGTCGTCGTTGCTCATTTTCTCTTGCCTCATGCTGTCTCTCCTTCTCTCTTGTTCGCCCTGCGAATTTCTATTTCCTCCTCAATCTTCTTCTGCTCTCTAGCTTCGGCTGCTTTTTCCTTCTCCTTCGCATCATATCTGTCAAGTTCGTCCCTGACAAAAGCTTTCGCTTCTTCTCCTTCCAATCCCTCGTCCCTTGCTTCCTCTCTGAGCATCTGCCTAAGCTTTGCACGCTCAGCCTTTGTAAATAACTGACTGAGACTTACCCGAGAAAGAAGGAAGAAAAAGGATACACTGGTTCCCTACCACTTACGAGAAAATACAAAACAAAAAATAAATATGTTATTTAACTGGGATACCTCCTCCTTATAATTAGTTATCTAACTATTGCTGCTATTAACTGGCAATAAAGGCTCCTAATGCAGACGACTACGCCAAATAAATGGTAGTACAGATTAATCAACTAACCCAAAAACTAAGTTAGTACCGTGGAAACAAAAATAATTTCCCCAAAATTTTAAGGAGAAAAAAAAGAAAGAAAATGCCCTTAATTTTTAAGTCCACTATCAATTCACCCCTGAAGTCAGTTAGGGTAAGTTAGGCTATTAACTGGACGAGATAGTCCGAACGCGCTCCTTAGCTTTGCTCAAATACCTTCTGCTTAAAAAAAAACCCTGCGATTGTTACACAATCACACACTACCAGCGGCTTTGTATTACAAAATCAATACATAACATAACTCCGACAAAAATCACCCTGTAAATCTAATTGTATATACTCAACAATGCTGTGGAAAAAACAATTAATATTTTTGTGTGGTCAGCAAGCCAATAAACAGATCGTTTGTCTAGGGCATAATTATTTTTAATGATTCTAAAAAAGTCCCGAGACAACCACACTCTTTCTCTATCTAGAATATAAAGATTTTCAGATCAAAATCCCGATAGACGAGAAAGTTTCTGCCGTACTTGCTCAGGATTAGAGTTCAATTCCCGGAAAACGAGCCCTCATTTGTCGTAGATTTTGATAGGGGGATTAAGACATAGATTGGTCCCTTCTGAATAGAACTAGAACAGGTGGTGACTCAGTGAGAGATAAGATAAGAAATAGATTTTTCACGTGTGAGATGGTGAAAAAAGGGAAAATCTGTCTCTGGACTCGAGAAGATTCTCTAGTCCAGCCTATCTCTACAACAGAACTTTGTTTGTCAGACAGATTACCTATATATATATATATATATATATATATATATATATATATATATATATATATATATATATATATATATATATATATAAACCACTCACATACACACACACATAAGTGACGACAGTTAGACGCACAAACGTGAAAGAACTATATCAATAAGGTAAAGGTAAAGGAACCCGTTACACGCCCATTGAGGCATATTAGGAATATGGTGTTAGGCCCATATTATCTTGACCGTCGGCACACTAGGGGTGATGTAAACTATATCAATGGAATAGGAATATTTTGGGACGAGCTGACCAACACATGTAAATAACGTTTATGTAAATTTTATTTACCATAAAGAAACTTCACAACAGCAATAATTTGAATATCAATCAAAATACAAATAAACATAGGTTAATGAATTAATCAAGAAATAGACCCATAGGTGTAATCCTCCCTCCCTCTGTTGAGACAAGATCCCGTTAGAAGAAAGTTATTAACCCCCAAAGAGTCAAAGATTTATACGCTATGGTCTAGGATTTCCCTCTACAGTAAAGAACAGAGTTTATACGTTAATCTATTCTGAAAGGGACAGTGTTAACAAAACTTACACATTTAAAATAACCAACGTGAGTACATGGATTCTACAAGATATAGATGTGAGGATTATTCATTCATCCTTCCTCTCTTCTCAGACAACCGTGGCCACGTACATTCGTTCTTACCTAATACTTGAGTTGCACCTTCTGGAACAATCTTTAGGACACACGCACACAGCAAATCCAGTGTTATTTTTGGCAAAGAAAACCCCAGCTCCTCAGAGACAGATTAAATCCACTTCTCCGGGGAACGTTCTCTTTGTTATTTTTATTTAGGACTACTGTTTATGTCACATCAATTAGACCAGGTAAGAAATTGAACAGTGCTCACAGTGTCAATAGCTTGAGATTTCCAGTACTTAGGAATGTCAGGTCGGTAACTTCTCTCAGTATAACAAATTCCTTGTCACACCACAAATGGTCAAACGTCAAGAAATATTAATGTTTGTGATTTCGCCACTACGGGCTGAATGTAAATGAAATTTTGGAAATATAAATCTGGATCTATAGGCCCAGTTACAATATTTATTCTTAATGTTCTTTGGGTTGGTACTCTGTCTCTTTCTGGGTGCATACACGAAGACAGACAGGTTTACCTTGAAGACCCAGATATCAATTAAGAAATGTTCTTTTGTAGGGTTACTCTAAGATTTATATGGAAGCCGCTGGTAAGGTTTAGGGTTTGACCCAATACTGTGTAAAGGAGAAAAAGTACAAATACTTAACCATAATATAGTATTCTCAATCCTATCCTTACCCCGCGTAAAACATAATATGTTTATCCACTGCGGTTATTTAACAAAAATTATAAACTACAAGCTTAGAACTTGTCTTATCGTTTAAAAACTCCCGTGAACTAAATTCTAGTCATTTAAAAAATTCAATCATCATGAATTAGAAATAAATATATATTTCGTCAATACTCATAATGAACAGTGCATTTACTAGTCGGTTAAAATATTCTCTGACTGGTTACTAGCTGTTAATTAAATTTACTTTATAGCTGGAATAGTTTATCTAGAAATTATTATTTATTCTGCTCGCCGATGTACCACAGTAAATCCTAGAGAAATATAAATGACGGACCTATCTAGTAAATCACTGCACAAAAATCTTCGAGAAATATAATACGGACTTAACTATTAATCACTCAACCTACTAGTAAATATTTACCACAAACACAGAAATAAACGATCTCCAAACGAAAACCACTAAGTAATTCCACTGTTATAAGGGATTTTAGACTTTGAAGCTAGATGTCTTTAAAATATGTGGGTACTGGATAAATTGAGTCAAAATGCTGGGGTTTATATATTAAATCTCCAGAAAATCGCTCGTACTTGCTAGATATGACACCTTCACTCAGATCTCGGGCTTTTCCTCGTTCGATCTGCGAATCTGAGGAAATTTTCACGCTTTTGCCGCTCGCAGACTCTGCAATCGAGCGAAGCCCGTCCTTTGAACTGGCGATTCTCACCGTGTTTAATTACCTATCAAACTAACGGATTCAGGAGAAGGTAATAGAAATTGTCTCCCCTTGGTTCCAAATTATCTGCTCCTTCTACTCAAATTATTTCCCCTGATCACTGTCTAACGAAATATACGTTACAACTATCATTAGCTTATCTACCCTTGAGCCAAAATTTACGACTCTATGAAAAAGTCGCCCCTTTCCTACGCGTTCCGTCTCACTCTGTTTGATCTTATTACGACGATTTTCAATCGCTGGCGTTTAATTACAGGTAACCAGCTCAACGTTAGCTAAATAGGTCTGTTTGTAAACATTCCTAAGGAAATAGAGAACAGAAAATAAAATAGACGTGCTAAATTAGAAAAAGAGACATATCTCTGAGTGTAGGAGGGTTTTATTGTAACAAACTTGCGTAGGTGAAAAAGAAAAATGAAGATAATGAAATAGATATATGAAAGCTATTATCATAATGTGTCACAGTCCCTGAATAGTCAACGACTTGGCCTCTTGGAACTTCGCTTATATAACATATCATCTGATCACTGAGCTGTCTAGATTCAATTTATGGCCAGAGTAAAAATTAATATGTTATTGTTATCATCATGAATCTAATGATTGCATGAACGTAAAGAATGAATTCGAGCACTAGCATTGGGACTTCATGTACTTAGTAGTAGGATTTTTCTCAATACATATACTTACTTTCTTACTTAGTCGTTCCTCTTTTACCTTAGGATGTAGAGGTTAGTCAGAGAGAGCACCGTGCTATCTTCTCTGCTGTCTTCCTTTCGTCCTAGTTCGAGTCCAGTCCTCGGTCATCAGTTAATGTACCTACTCATAATCGAGGAAGATGAAGAGGACTGCGGTAAGACGTGGAGTACAATGGATGGGTATGAAAAAAAAATCGAAAAAACGGTGATTCGTCTTACGAGGCCAAAAGACAAAGAAAATAGCCAACGTTGCGGCCACAAGGCCTTCGTCAAGGAAAGGAAAGAAAGTGAGGACTAGATAGGACACATAAGAATCTAAATAAATATAAAAATAAGGCCTGGGTACTTCCCTAAAGGCAGCTAAGGCCTAGCACGCCTGCCGGAGAGATAGCGTCACCAGAGAAGGAAATGACTGCCACTTCCGGTTGTAAATTAATCTTGACCTATCACCTTCACAGCACTGCAATCCAAAAGATCCTTTTCCGCCACTTACCAATCCTCCAAGCAGATTCTGTGACCCGAGAAGTATTCGGTGAGGTACCTTTGGTGGGACATAGACGCGACAAAAACCTGAAGGATCTTCTTATTCACAGCCGTCTCCCAAATGAGAATGTCACTCACTTTGGCACACTACCCTGTGGTCGGACACGATGCACGACGTGCAAGTAGGTCATCCAAACCCACAAGGTATCTTTTCCTAAGGCCACGTTCACCATCACTAGTAGCTTCAAGTTTGAGTCGCGCAATGTCATCTATACAATCATATGTAAACGTTGCAGCAAAACCTATTGTTAAGAGTCAGTTTGTTTTAATGTGCCCTCTTTAAACTTCTTTATATATTTGTGGTCTAAGGGAGATTACCAGTAGTTTTATTTTCTGGTATAAGGTTGATTTAGTGGTTATATCCCCTTGGTCTTACTGGTGTCCAGCTATATGTCCATGTAAGGTTCTGTTCGTAGATTTTATGGGAACAGTTTCGAGAACATTCCTGTAGTGAGACGAACTCTGGTCGCGCGATTGATTTGCGCATGCGCTAGGATTTAGGCGTGGAGAGAAAAGGCTGTTGTTCGAGGGAGTCGGCCGGGCATCTTGGAGCTGAACAGTGGTTCAGCGATTCTTCTCTGACCCTGTGAACATATTACAGTGTCCTTTGTGTGTTTAAAGAAAGGGTTGAGATTACCCCTTTGATGTAATTCTGATATTTTTGGAAAGCCTAGGATGGCGTGTGTTTTGTGGTGTTATTCTTGAAGGCAGTCAAGGTAAAGATACCCTTTTGAACTATATATTTTAGCAGTCAGGTACTTTATAATTTAATGCTATCAGCCTAAGTTAGTGGGCTGATGCTGAGGTGACTTTCTCCCAGTGCGGAAGAGAGTTCGGGAGATTATGGGTATCGTTCTATAGATGCACCTACCGTGTTTGGTCAGAGGAAGGACAGAAAACATTATACGACATCTGTTAAAGCGCCATGGAAGGCAAAAAAGAATATTATTAGTGCCTAGGCCCAGAAAAACATTATACGGATTCTGCTAGAGCGCCATGGAAGGCGGCAAGATTATTATTAGTGCCTAGGGCCAGAAAATTGTATACGACATCTATTGTGTCGCTGGAGAAGAGAAGGTGGAGAGTATAGTCAGTCATACGATGTGTTTCCTTGTAACTCGTGACAGTAGATTGTTACCATGTACCTGAGCATTGTTTGTCAGGATGTCCTTGTGACTGTATTACGTTATTAAAACAGTGTAGAATGAGAAGAAGTTATACCCTTTATTGACTTCTACATGTGTGTTGATGTGTGTGACTAGTATTGACTTTCCCGTGCCTGTTTGATCCTGAACTACACGCATTCGTGTCTCTTGACAACACACACACACACACACCCTGTCGGCCATCTGTGTAAGCCCGACCTAGCTGAATGCCTTCATCAGCGTCTATCTACAAACTGCCCAATTCTATCACTCAAGTTCAACAGTAGAACGAACTGTCCACCCACCAGTATTTCTACAGTGATAAACAACCCACTACTTGTTACAGCTATGATGAGGAAGAAGTGTACTTGTACAGCGATGGCCAGTATGGCCAATGGCCAAGAAATATACATTTTACAGTGGTGTCTACAGTATGTTACTGTGGTTGGAAATAACAACACGTTACACCTATATTGGCCAAACAGGCAAACGACTTGGGGACAGATTCAGCCAGCACCTTAATGACATCTCTCAGCAAAAATCCACACCATTTGCCATACACTTTAATGGTCCTGACCACCATGGTCCCATCGACACGGGGATCAGATCCTGCTCCTCTGACACTGTTAACCGAGAACAGCTTGAGCAACGTCTTATCCATCGTATGGGGTGTCTAAAACCAGCTGGTCTTAACATCCTACACACATTTGTCTGAGGTCAACTTTTCCACTCCTATTCTATTTTGACCCTTTCCACTCTTATTCAGTTTTTCTATTTCTCCGTCGCCTACAAAATATCTCCAACTCTAATTTAATTTAATCATTCCCTCTAATTTAATGACCTATGTTCCCTCTAATTTGTAATGGTTGGCGTTCCCTCTAATTTTAATGCTCCATTTACCCTCTAATTTTAACGGCCCATGTTCCCTTTAATTTGTAATCGCCCATTTTACCTCTAATTTGTAATGGTCCATGTTTCCTCTAAGTTGTAATGGTCAATGTTACCTCTAATTTTAATGGATCATGCTCCATCTAATTTATAATGGTCCGTGTTCCCTCTAATTTGCAATGGTCTGTGTTCCCTCCAGTTTGTAATGGCTAATGTTCCCTCTAATAGTTAATGGTCCATGTTCCCCCAATTTGTAATGGCCAGTGTGCACAAAAACTTCAAGCTATGCAATATTTTTCCCCGTGACACACACCTGCGAGCACTAAACCGATCATACTGGATCCACTTTTGAATGAACGACCGTATTCGTTTTATTATCATACAAGCATGTAACCCATCACGGCATGGCGGGAAATAATACGCTTTTTTTTGCTGCGTGTTCTGATGATGGCAATTATTTTTCTTGTGGCCATTTAATTAATTTCCATTTTCCTTCAGAAATAAATCATCTTTTCTATTTTCCTTCATAAAGAAGTCATTTTTTCCATTTTCCTTCAGAAATAAATCATCATTTCCATTTTCCTTCAGAAGTAAATCATCATTTGCATTTTCCTTCAGAAATAAATCAATAGCGCGCAAAGAGTGATTTGAAAGCTTCATTTATGATGAGCAATGATACTTCTCTGGTTAAATATACAAATATAAGATGGTGGTGCATTGTACGATGAAGTATGCTCAATATAAATGGGGGAAATTTCAGAAATGTTGTCAAAAATAAAAGCATGACTATTACTTACACACTGCCATGAAGAAATAGAATGAAATGAGCGGTATTTCAATAGGCGCGCGTATTAGTCTCCAGGCAGCAATGTGCGCGGTTTGTCCCCATTTTCCCAAAAAGCACCATGTACAGATTGCATGTTTATGGGAATTCTTTAGCAGGCAGGACACTGAGAAAATAAGAACATTATTTATATGGGGACGGCACGAAAGGAACCAGTCTAAATCTGTATTACCCGGACGCGCTCTGCAGCTATTATTTTTAGACGTAGATAAATGCGCGTCACTGTGGAAATTTGGTAGTGGCAGAATGACAAACTTTTGTGTTTGTCGACATGCACAGAAATACAGGTGATTCTGGGCAAAAGGACAGTAGTAGCGAATATTTCTAACATCTGTTGTATCATAATATTTGGCGATAGAGTCGCTAGGAGATTTTTTTTTTCTAACCAGCGGCACTCGCGCTTTCCAGCCCTTTTGGCCCAATGACATGTCATTGCGAGGCTGGGGAGCCAGTGGATTTCCCTTCCAACCCGGTCAGGAGCTTCGCTCCTTCCCATCCACAGAGAGTTTATCTGCAGGAGCCGTTCAGGTTATTCAGTCAAATTCCCGGTCGATGACACTCCTACAAATGCCGGCGCACGGGCTTGAACCTTGACAACCTGGTCGCTAGCGCAAAGTCTTAACCATTACACCAGCGCGGCTCCCAGGAGATGTTGTTAGTAAGCACTCGCAGCACACACAGTTTCGTCAATTTTTTTTTTTTTTTTTTTTTGGGGGGGGGGGGGGGGGGCGGGGGGGGGGTCTCTTTTTATAGTTTGAGGTGACTGAGACGTATAAAGTCAATGATTCTTGTAACAGCCGTTGACGTTTTTCTTCATTATTTATTGTGGACGCCACAGTGACAAAATGGTTACGCGAATATGTAGGCACATCAAACAGTCATTATCACAGCAACATTCAATACAGCAATAGACGGTAGACAGCATTACAATGATGAGTCAGATGCATGTTATATTTCATAGTGCTGTAAATGTAGTCAGGTGAAAAACTCCATCCTTTTCTATAACAGCCAGGAGATAACCAGATGTATGAGATCAGTTCACTCTCCTTAGTCTGACTTCAGCAAGACAGACACGTCTGCCGAAGTATAAATAATGTCCTCAAAAATATCCTCTAGATAATAAAGGTTTTCCAAACCTAGTTCATTTAACAAAGTAGCAAGTAATGGTCCTTGGGACATGCATCAACCGATGCAGTACCATACAGCGACATGTGAGCTGGGAAAACATCTCGTGACGACGACTTTCGAAGACAGGCTATGAATCGAAATCGCTCACGACCCAAAATCGATAGAGTTAATGAAAAGTCAATTTACCTTGCCTTCAGGAACTACACAGAAATATTATGCCTCCCGGCATGTGGGAAACACTAGAGGTATTATCTCGAATAAACGAAATATCCATTAAGAGGACTACACATCCCTGACAGAACAAAAAATAGCGGAGATCCCCTCTTCAACGAGGCATCTCTTTCGCCATTCAAATCGCTCACTCCACTAGTGGTGGGCGGAAACCGATCGACCAAAAAACAAGACCAGTCATGCGCAGTCCAGCGCAAAAAGACCACAGCTCAAAACTTAACTGCATTCAATACCAACGCGAGAAGACAAATGCTTACCGAGAAAAGTGACTATAAATTTCAAGCAGTTGTTGCCCTTGCGTTATAAAATAGATATTGTAATAAAACGATGTTGCGAGAATTTATCACGCAACATATCACCACCTCCTCCCGATTAAAAAAAAATGTGGAACATATTTTTTTTTTAAATATCAAAGAGCATGCGATAAGCGGCTCAAAACGCACGAATTATGCGCTGATAATTAATTAAATTGCCTAACATGAGGCTAAATATAGAGTGTCTGGTGAGGATATACCTCAACAGAAAAATAAATATGTCTCAAAAAATATTCACATCGGGGAGGTGTCACCAACACACATCACGTTAGCATGTAAACACAATATACGTATGCAAGTTACCATAATCATCATTAAACAGCATACTCTAATATTGTCTTTAAAAATGGATGTACAAATCTGATAGGAAAGTTTAAATAGTACATTCTTTGACATGTAATGACATAAGTACATAGTAAAGTTAAACTACATGACGATCCAGGACATATGCTCTGGTATTCCGAGGGTAAGTACACAATCTAGAACTCGTCATGCTTGATACTAGTAAGGTAAGTCCTCAGCTCAACAATGACATTCTGAGAAAGTACAAGCAATATAATGCTAATTAATAACTAATATGCTTCATAAGGTACAATACATTATTAATAATTGTGGCTGTTTAGTAAACTAACGGCCCTTATATTAACTACTCAGTCCTCCTCTATCATCTTAAAAAACGAACAGAAGAAGATGACAACAAAGCACGATAGTGTGTACATATAAAGTAAGTACAGATGTGCTAATCTATTGTAGAAATATAGGTGTGTTATGACTCTGTAATATATGGAAATATAGGACAGAAGTATTAGTTGGAGTCATGTGGGCATCTAGACAAAATGTCAGCCATCACATTATCCGCACCACGGATAGCTCGTACCGTGAAGTGAAAAGGTTGAAGAGCTATAGCATATCGAGTGGATCTCGAACTCTTCAAATTCTTAGTCTGAATAGCTGTAAGAGCTTTCTGATCAGTCTCTAGAATGAAATGTGCGCCCAGGAGGAATCTTTGTAGCTTTAGAATTGACCAAACCATCGCTAACAACTCACGGTCTAAAACCGAGTAGTTCCTCTCTGCCGCATTTAGTTTTCTAGAAATGTACATAACAGGATGCAGAGTATTTGCATATTCTTGCATCAGTGCTGCTCCAATCCCAGTGGATGAAGCATCACTCCGAAGAACAAAAGTCCTATCAAGAGTAGGTAATCTTAAGATGGGAGGAGAAGAAAATATATTCTTGATTTGGTCTAATGAAGATTGGCATTCTTCAGACCAACGGACCAGATTAGGCGAACCTTTCTTAACAATGTTGAGAGAGGTGCCATGATCGAAGATAAATTTGGAATAAATCTCCCATAAAATTGAATTAAACCTAAGAGACTCCTAACTTGTTTCTTCGTTTTAGGAACGGAGATGTTCAGTATTTTGGAAGTATTGTGGTCTTCTGTCTTCAAGAGACCATGACCAACACGATGACCCAGGAAAGAGATTTCACCAAAACCAACAAAAGCTTTAGAAGGTTTCGCTGTCAAATTATTCTCACGTAGAGTGGACAGTAAGTCATATAACCCTAAATAGTGATCTTCCCAGGTATCACTGAAGAGACAGATGTCATCTAAGTATGCAATGACATCCGAACGATGTGACAGAATTCGACGCATCATGCGAACGAAAGTGGCAGGGGCGTTCATGAGACCAAAAGGCATAACATTCCATTGAAATAGACCCCTAGGTGTAGAAAAAGCAGTAAGAGGTTTGGCATGCTCTGCTAAAGGCACTTGCCAATAACCTTTAGACAAGTCAAGTTTAGTGAAGAATCTAGAATTAGAAAGTCTAATCAGTAGATCTTCTAACAAAGGCATCGGTTCAGCATCGAACTTTGTGACCTGATTCAATTTGCGATAATCAACACAAATTCGTATGTTCTTATCCTTCTTCCGGACAATAACCATGGAAGAAGAATATGGTGAAGTCGATGGTTCAATTATATTTAATTGAATCATTTCATCCAATTCCTTTTCCACCTGCGACTGAAAGTGTATAGGAATAGGATACGGCCTAACCCTAATTGGATTATTGTCGGTAAGAATTATGTCATGTTCTATGACATCTGTGTGTCCAGGAATGTCAGTGAGAACATCCTGAAATGTTTGTAACATCGACGAGACTTGTCGATGTTCGTCACCAGAAAGATTAGGAGAAACAGAAACGTTTTTCCAAGATTCCGTGGAATGTAATGGAACCACTGGAAGGGGAAGATTAACATCAGAGAAGGTAGATTCCTCATCCTGTATGACAGACAGGGATGAATAATGACCGTGAGGTGCAGGAGCATCATCCGTTGCCTGGAAAATAGGCAGCAAATAGTCCGGACGTTCGTGAAATTCCGAAAGCATGTTTATGTGGAAAGTTTTATGCTTTCCATCAATATCGACCACATAGTCAACATCGGAAATCCGAGAGACTATTGCATACGGACCTTTCCATGCAATAAGAAGTCTATTTTCCCTACTGGGGAGTAGGACGAATGCTTTGTCACCTGGACAAAGTTGTCGTAGACATCTATTCTTGTTAGCAAACTGTCTTGCCTTCTCTTTAGCAATTTCTGATGAAGCAGTTGCTAGCTTACATGCCTCAATGATCTTTTGTCTAAGAGCAATGACATACTCATATGATTTAAATAGCGGAGATCCCCTCTTCAACGAGGCATCTCTTTCGCCATTCAAATCGCTCACTCCACTAGTGGTGGGCGGAAACCGATCGACCAAAAAACAAGACCAGTCATGCGCAGTCCAGCGCAAAAAGACCACAGCTCAAAACTTAACTGCATTCAATACCAACGCGAGAAGACAAATGCTTACCGAGAAAAGTGACTATAAATTTCAAGCAGTTGTTGCCCTTGCGTTATAAAATAGATATTGTAATAAAACGATGTTGCGAGAATTTATCACGCAACAGTGACGTTGTGGTTAGAGCGCTTGCTTGTCACATTAGTCGCCTCGTATGACACGCCTGAAGGCACTGGAGGATCTATGAATGTTCCAAGGGAGGGGCGAACATTAGAATGATATGGCTCCCCTCACCAGCTCCTTATTTACTTATATTTTTAGATAGTTAAAAAAAACAGAATAACGAATTTTGAAAACAAATGTGAAAACTGGATATTTTTATTACACAGAAACTCAAAAGCATTCATTTTTATTTAAAAAAAAATAATAATATTTATAAATAATTACATAAAAGTAAGGTACAACTAGAAAGAGACAAAATTTTATAAAAATTCATGCATATTTTATATTAAAGCATAACATGTTTTGATTTGGGATTGGCCTCCCTATCCAGAAATTATCCGCCTCTTGTCACAAAGTTCTAAAATTTTTGTGGCTGGAGTGAAGTCTCCTTGTGTCGCCTGTCTGGCGCCGTCTTTTGTCACATATTGTACGGCGATTCCTATTATTGTCTTTCATTGTCCTGCCACGCAGAATTACTTGCAAACCACGTTCGTAACCTTTAGTGTACTTACTATTGTCCAGTACCAGAAATGTTTTATTTCGTCCGTCGTCCGACCTAACGATTACTTACATATTAAATTGGGGTGTGGGGGGGATACTGGAGCGGTTCATATGAAATAAAGGTTTTCAAAGTCCCAAGGGAGGGGCGATCGCCTCGTCGCCACCCCCTTGGATCGGCCAATGCCTGAAGGAATAGTACAGGTAGTTATATTCTTTGTTTATCACCTAGAAGATCAGCGGGACTACTGTGGCCGTTTGACCGACCACTTGAGCATTTATTCATGCTAGAGTCTAGTCATAATAATTAAATATAAAACTACCATTCACTATAATAAACAAGCATGATTTTTAAACAAATAAAAATACTCCAGACAGCTAAGAGCAGGGTAGAGCAGGGTGAAGCTAACTGTAAATTTTGGGTAACAAGCCACGTGACAAATTCGGCGGCAGTTGGCATAGAGATAGCTACAATCACGCGGTGAGAACGTGATGTTTGATCAATAATTTATTAAATAGAATGAGCCCCAACCAATAAAAACGTAGCCAGCGCAGCCACTACGAAGGTTGCCGGCAAGAAATTTTTTACTAGCAGTTCTGGAAAAACGTACCATGTAGAAGGACGTTCTATGCCTATTCCAACTCACAGTTGAGGTTCTCAACAAGATGATGATTATTCATCTATGTGTATTTTTGCACAAAGAGGTTTATCCAGCTAAATGTGCCAGTAAGTAGTTGACGATTCGCCTGTTGTTTTGTATTTTCAGTATACCTTGCTAAAGGTGGAAATATAATAACACAAGTGAGACAGAAAAAATGGAGGATTTGAAAATGAAAATAAACCAGATGGGTATTAAGATAAAACTGCTGAAGGAAAGCAAATGCGTAGATATGATTATACAGGACAAAGGAAAAGCTGGGGTTGGAGAAGAATTTTGCTAAACATCTTGGATTGTGTATTCTGCACGAAAAGAAGATTAGCCAAGATTTATATGATGTACCAAAGGCCTACTTTTTTTGTACATTGGTTGTCACTGTTTTGACCAACTTACAGTTGAATAAAATTCATCTTTTCGGACCAGGCAGTTGAAGAATTATTGTTGTTTGGATAACGTAGATGTCATTGTCATTTTTCACATATCACAACCACTAATGCTCTCCATGCATAACACCTTAAGAGGAAGGGAACGAGCCTAAAACACGGATAGGGTCTAAGTAATTAACACCTCTGGCGAACTATAAGCCAGTACTACCAAGACAAACTTAGACATGTATTAAATAAGAAAAGGAAAAGGAAGATATACACAAATATAAAACAGTCTTAAAGAAGACCACACGGTTACATAATACAAATTGGTACCGTGCCCAGTCCCACAAGGAAATAATACTGGGTGGGACGGTTACACTACGCTAGGCAAATAATGAACTTAGTGAATTATAAATCACTATTTCTAACAGTTTTATTTTATTTTTTGCTGTTTTAATCAGATTGCCTAGTTTAGTAGTATTTATAAGTATATAAACCAATAAAACGGTATTGAATCAGTTCGACAAATTAACGGTTCACATGAAACAATGGACGTTTCGGGTTTTACCCTTCATCAGCCACATTTATTTTGTTCATTAGTAACCCAATTTACGCGATACTTTCATAAATACATGGAAGGAAGAGTTCGATGTGCTTAATTTTCCCTTCAAGATACAGCCGGAAATAACTTAGCTAGCTGCAGTTAGGGAGGAAAACAAAATTTAGTTTCCAATAATCTATAGTGAAGAAAGTTCAGTACTCCATGTCACACAAACTTATTTTTATTTCTTCAAATTTCCAAACTAAGAAGCAGCTCTGCTACAAGGCCAGAATACCCTGCTCTGAAGTAGTTATTGATTCTGATGAACGTCGTCTATTTTTTTTCTCTCTTCCGAAATCTTGTAGGCCTTATTCCCTATTCTATAATATTGTATGCCTTTTTCCCTCTTCTAAAACCTTGTATGCCTTTTCCCTTTTCCGACATCTTGTATGCTTTTTTTCTCTCTAAAACTTGTTGTGCCTTTTTCTCTCTTACAAAATCCTGTATGCATTTTCTCTCTTTAAAAATATTGTATGCTTTTTTTCCAGTTCTATAATATTGTATGCCTTTTTCGCTCTTCAAAATCTTTTACGCCCTTTGTTCTCTTCGAACATCGTGTATGCCTTTTTCTTTCTTCCAAAATCGTGTATACTTTTTCCCCTCTTTCAAAATCTTGTATACCGTTTTCTTTCTTCTAAAATCTTGTTTGTCTTTCTTTTCCCTTACTTACTTAGTCATTCCTCTTCTACCCTGGAGTGTAGAGGTTTGCCAGAGAGAGCGCCATACTATCCTATTGACTGTCTTCCTTCTGGTCTGGTTCCATTCTAGTCCTCGGTCCTTCAGAGATTGTCTAATGTTGTCCTCCCTGGATTTCTGGATCCCTGGCTTTTAGTTTCCCATACTTGTTGTGGTAGCCGATCTTCTCCCATTCTGCAGACATGGCCAAACCATCGTAGTTCGAACTGTTCTACTTGGATCTGCGGGGGCTGGGTTTTGAGGGCTTGCTCTAGCGTCTGGTTGCGAAATATGTCTCTTCTTGTTACTTGAACCACCTTCTTCAGATATGTGGTGAAGTGGGATGTTATTAATATTTATAGGGGACTTAGTGTACTGACTGAGATCAGCTGTGAAGGTATATATATCTAATAAGAGTAGTGTATTATATATAACCTTACTTGCTGCCACATATGTATACCTCAGTCAGAATTATTCTGGAATAGTGTGATGACTACGTTATATGTCTAGGGTATGTGTATGATGAAGTGTAAGTCAAAACAACAACAGACAGATAAACAATTTAATTTATTCCACTACACTTGACAACACTGTGACACTCACATACATAAAACACTCTACAAGGATATCTTAAAGGAGTCACTGATAACTTTTCAAATAACAATATGTATTCATTGCTGTCATGAATGTATATGTGTCCTGATTCAAATACAAAGGGAACCAGGAATCACAATCAATTTTAATTACAAGTTATATGTACAGAATTTATCAATATGAATATTGTAGTGACATATATTATTAAAAGTATCCTATGTGTGTCAGTTGTGTAGTAGTAATATGAAGTAATACTGGTTTTGTTTTGTTCAAGCTCTGTTGGTATTTGTCATCATGACTTCAATAGTTTGTCTTTATTGGAACTAGTATTGGAGATGTTCTCAGTTCCTGATATTAAAACAATTTACTTCCCCTCTTAAGTTTATGTTACAATGTTATTTTAAGATAGGGGGTACATAATGTTGAGCTCAGCTGGCCACATCAGCTTATCTTGTGTGATGGCGGCAGGAAAAGACTCCTCTGCTCGATTTCTCCCCTGGGCTCTGGAGACACCTCACTGATAGCTAAATGGACCAAGGAGTATGCTGTCCGACTCTGGATTCAGCAAAGCTCTGACCAGGTGCTGCTCAATAACGTCAAGACCACGGTCCCTGAAAACAAGAAGGATGTACCTTCTACTTCATAACTAATTGATACTCTAGTTCTACACTGAGCACAATACATCACAAACATTGAGTTCAGAGCGTTAGGCCAACTGTCAGCTTCATCTGAAATACTTTATACCAGTATTAACCTCCTTAATGGTTACTACGCCTCTGCACTTCCAGCATTATTTCTTTCTAGTCAATCATCTAGGTGTCAGTGTACTGTTTGGCCATTCCATGCTGTTTTACTTTCCTCCGACACCTTCTGTTCCGGCTGGAGCATTATAGGCTTTACATCATGTTTGCTACTGAACTACACATATATACAGGCATAAATTAACAATTCACATTCAATTTTCATTAAAAGATACTGAATGTTTCAAGCTTACCACAATTCATGGAAATACACACAGATACGTTGACTAGCAATGAATTCTGGCACAAATACTGGCACAAATTCCCATCTGCTTATGTTCCAGGCTTTTATTTAGCAAAAAATATGAGCTGGCTTCAACGCACTGTTGCTTCATCAAGCTTATTTGAACTAGTGGTCTCGAACTAACGCTCCTAAGTGAGTATATCAGCGAGTCTGGCCAATGGAGCCACGTTTCGACAAGTGTTTGAAAAAATTTTACCTTCCTACGTCTCCCCTAACAACCAAGGATAGCATTTATAGTCCGACTAATCGTGTTTAGCCTTACATATCATTCCAGCCAATCAGTTCAAATGTAACTTGTGGCCCATTTCCCGTACAATGGTGGTTTAAAAAAAATCTACCACTGAGCGATTCTGATTTTGGGTGTTGTCTGACAGCACCATCATTTTATTTTGGCTATAACTTGTTAATTCCTAGACTATTTGCATAACGTTGTACATATTCTTTGTCAGCAAACCCTAAGGAACCCAAATATATATATTTAATAGAGCTAATATGCTGCGTTCAAAATATGCAATTCCTTCTACCTCCTGTTTCGAAGATGTGCTGTCTGGGTACTGTAATGTTTTCAAACGTAAACCCATCTATTGTCATCTTTTCTAATAAGAGTTTTTCAGGATTTAAAAAACCTAACTCTGGGAAGGGTAGTGAATTTTATCACTGTCGATTTGAAATAAAGTTAGTGCATGTGGCCTTACACGCGTGATGGCAGCAATTGTGTATCGCGCGACGCGTGTTTAGTGTTGCACGTGTTCGGCTTTATGCCTCTCCCTTCTCTCTATCCTTTAGTCCATCTGTCTTTAGTTACGCCGTGTATAAAATGGAATGAATGAAATATTAAAATTAGGTCATGGTTCAGCTTGCGTATCTCAATGTTTTTCCAAGAAATACAGCACACGTTTCATTGAAGAAAGCGGGTAATAATACAGTAGGCTTTTACTATCAACGTGAAAGCGTTACAATTTGCAGACGAAGCAGAAAACAAGGGGATTTCGAGTACAGTCATTGTGACAGCACTGTTCTCTTACCATTTTTCTGTTCGTTATTAAATGTATTTGTTAGGCTTTATATTTACCTGATAATTTATATATGTGGATTAGAATATTCCACGACATCTCCCCTCTTAAAACAGACATTATATGTCAGTCCTTTATTCTATATACACATAGAGATATTTATTATTATTTCTGGGGTTTAGGGTGATTCTCATCACACGGATGGCGGCTTAAAAAATCCGCTCCCAAATTTGTTTTTCCAGATATATACTCAATGCTAAAATTATATGGAGCCAAAAGTAAAGACCATCGGAGTAACCTAGAGTTCTCATGCCTAGCCTGTGCTAGAAACGATAAAGGTTTGTGGTCTGTTTGCAACTTAAAGGCCTTCCCATACAGATAAATATTGAATTTCTTTATTGCCCATATTACTGCAAGACATTCTTTTTCGCTAGTTGAGTAATTGATTTCAGCTTTATTCAATTTTCTGCTAGCATATGCCACTGGGCTTAATTCCCCATCCAATGCATCTGATTTCTGTAGTAGAGTTGCACCTAACCCAATATTACTTGCATCCGTCCTTACTATGAATTCTTGACTTAAGTCAGGTAATTTCAAAATGGGTTTACTTGTGAGCTTTTCCTTCAATTCTTGGTAAGTCATTTCACATTGTGGTGTCCATGTAATGCGATCTGGATGTCCTTTACGTGTCAAATCAGTTAACGGTGCACATATGGAATTAAAGTTTTTGATATACTTCTGGTAGAAACCACATAATGAGACAAAGGATCTCACGTCCTTCTTGGTTTGTGGTCTTGGGGCTTTCTGTAGTTTCTCTAAATTCTTTGGGTCAGGGGTCATGTTTCCCTGATAAACTGTGTGTCCCAAAAATTCCAATTCTTTACATCCAACGCAACATTTGGTTGGTCGGGCTGTTAAATTTGCCTCCCTAAGTCGATTAAACAGCATGTTCAGAGAGTCAATGTGTTCCTCAAATGTTTCTGTTGCTATCAGGATATCATCCATGAAATTTGTTATACATGGATTATTCAGAGGGTCCAATAATTTTCTCATCATTCTAGAGAAGACACTAGGCGCATTCTTCAATCCAAATGGCAATCTATTAAACTCATAGTGTCCTTCTGAGGTACTAAAAGCTAGGTATGGTCTAACCTCAGGCTTTACTGGAATCTGATAATATCCTTTACTCAGATCCACTTTGGAGAAATATTTAGCTTTATTTAGTCTGGCAAACAGCTGATTTGTATCCGGCAATGGATCCACCTGTCCTTCTGTAATAGCATTCAGTCTCCTGTAATCTATACAGAGTCTATGTTCTCCAGAGGGCTTCCTTAAGAGTACAACACCGGAACTATACGAAGATTCACTGTGTGAAATAATTCCTTCCTTCAATAGATAGTCTATCTCTTCCTTCAAAGCTTTCTCCTTAGCAAACGGAATCGAATATGGTTTCATACAGACAGGTGTGGGGTCTATCAGTTTCATATCATATTCCAATAGGTTTGTATGCCCTGGTCGGTCTGTTAACACCTCTGCATGATTATTTAGAACCTGTTGCACTCTCTCTTTCTGAGTTTTCGTTAAATGTGTACTGATTTTCACCTGTGCTGCTGTCTCACAGGGGTGTAATGGATACTCAAATGATGAAAGTGGTTCCTTTTTCATCTCCATGGCGATGGACAAGGTCAACAAGTGTGTCTCCTCCTGATGTTCTCTTTCCAAATATTTCTTCAGGAGATTCACATGATAGATTTTTTCTTTCCCCTTCTTATCTATCTTATAATTTGTTCTAGATACCTTCTCTAAAACTGTATATGGACCCTGCCATCCAATTTGTAACTTATTCTGACTCCCGGGCAAAAGAAGCAGTACTTTCTCTCCCACAGCCAAATTTCTGTCTTTCGCCTTCCTGTTATAATAGGCAGCATGTTTCTTCCTGGCTTGTTTCAAATTTTCATTGGCAAGTTTCCAGCCAGTTTTTTAAACGAGTGGTCAGCTCATTCACATATTGGTATGAAGATGTAATGTTTTCCTCTGCCTTTTCATCAGTCCACGTTCTTAACAAAGCTTCGAGTGGACCTTTTATTGGCCTTCCAAACAATAATGTTGCCGGGGCCATACCGGTTGAACTATGGGGTACCTCCCGATAAGCAAAGAGGGCGGCGTGCAGGTACTGGTCCCATGTATCTGGTTTTTCGTGTGCCAACTTTCTCAGGATCGACATCAATGTGCCGTTAAATCTTTCCACTTGGCCGTTCCCTTGGGGATGATACACACTACAATGGAAGTGTTTGGCCTGGAAGATCCTGAAAACTTCTTCAGTTAGTTTCCCCTTGAACTGAGAGCCATTATCAGTCAAGATTTGATTGGGAAAGCCTAACCTTGTGAAAATTGTGAGCAATGCCTCTGCCACATGTTTAGAATCAATCGATGACAGGGCTACTGCCTCTCCCCACATAGAACAAGTGTCCACCAGAGTCAGAATGTAGCTGTTCCTTCTCTTGGTTCGGGTGAGAGGTCCCACAAGATCCACGGCAACTCTCTCAAAGGGTGTTCCCACTATGGGCATTTCCCCCAGAGTTGCTGGTGCAGTCCAATGTTTAGGTGCTACTCGTTGGCACTCTGGACAGGATTTTACATATCGTTTGATATCTTCAGTTATTCCTGGCCAGAAATAGTGACAAGCTATTCGCTGTCCTGTTGCGCTGATTCCCATATGACCACGAAGGGAATCGCATGCCCTAGTTCCAACACTTTAGTCCTATATGAAGTGGGAAGGACCAGCTGTCCGTGACCATTGGATTCAGATCCAGCCTTCCTATATATCAGTTTGTTCTTCATATAAAACTCTCCCTTGCCTGGAGGTGTATGAGATTTGGGCAACTTCTTGAAACATGGCTTGAGTGTTTTGTCCTCAGTCTGTGCCTTCCTCATCTCATCTGGATGAGTATTTATTGGATTATCCTCCTCCTTTTTTGACTGTGATCTGGTCTGCACTGTTGCCAATATCACAGGTCTCTTGGGATTCCCCAAGAAGACATATCTACACCCCAATATCAGAGGGTAGATTGGCTCATTTATCACTGCTGCTTTTATGATTCCTTCCACATATCGCGTTTTCACTTTTATTCGGGCGACGGGAAGTGTCATGGTAGCTACCTCCTTGGTTGCAGTTTGAATCTCCACTGTTTCTGTGGTGTATTGATCGGCCTGCACCAGGTGAGAACTCACAACGGAATCGTAATCTAAACCGGTATCATATAAACACCTTATAGTGACACCATTACAGATGACATCTTCACACACTGGGGGGTGGTATGGTTCCTGTAATTCTTCAGGTTTGCCCTTCTTTTCCTTTTTCCCCGATGTCATAGCAGCAAAATGAGGAGGTTTCCTTCTACAATGGTCAGTGTCATGATTGTTCATCTTACAATTTTTACACCACCTTTTTCCTTGGTTGAAAGATTTTCTTTCATCATATTTCCTTTCATCGAATTGTGGGGTTTTATTTTTATTTTCATACCGTGGCCTATCAAACTGGTGCTTACCTTTGTTTTGATCCCTAGGATCAAATTTATTAAAGTTCTGTGGTGCCCTAAAGTTATCCACTTGTTTCTTTTTATTACCTGTTACCTCTGCTTGAGCTGCTTGATACCTTTCAGCAACATTTAGCAACTCATCCAGCCTCTCTGCACCTTGTTCCATGAGAAACTTTCTCAGGTCTGGAGCCATGGACTCTCTTAATTGCTCTATAAGGACCATTTCCTTAAGATCTTGGGTTTTCCCCAGAGAAGTCCATTTCTCCAAGTATGTCTCTATTCGTGCAGAGAACTGGTGATAGGTTTCACCTGACAGTAGTTTAGCATTCCTAAATTTTTTCCTATAAAATTCTGCATTCTTTTCATATCTTAACAAAAGAGCCTGCTTTAGCATGTCATAATTTTCCTGATCACCTCTGCTCATTTTTGCAAAAACTTCATAAGCTGCCCCACGAAGTCCTTGAGATAACTTTAAGCTCCACCTTTCTCTCTCTAACCCATACGTGGTAGCTAATAGTTCATACCTATTTAGATAGCTCTCTATATCATCGTCTTTCTCAACAAAATGATCTAAATGAAAATTCATAGCTGAGGTTGAGGCTCCTTGGCTAGCAGTGGCATCAGAGGCAAAGGGACTGGCACCATTTTCAGGAGCATGGCCTTGAAACTCAAACTCCCTTAGTCTTAACTCATGTTCCCTTTGTAATCTCTTCTCCTCCTTTTCTGCTTCCCTTTCTGCAGCTAATCTCTTCTCTTCTCTTTCTGCAGCTAATTTCTTCTCTTCTCTTTCTGCAGCTAATTTCTTCTCTTCTCTTTCTGCAGCTAATTTCTTCTCTTCTCTTTCTGCAGCTAATTTCTTCTCTTCTCTTTCTGCAGCTAATTTCTTCTCTTCTCTTTCTGCAGCTAATTTCTTCTCTTCTCTTTCTGCAGCTAATTTCTTCTCTTCTCTTTCTGCAGTCAATCTTCTTTCTTCTGCTTCCAATTTCTTAGCCTCAGCCTCAATCTGCAACCTCTTAGTCTCAGCCTCAGCCTGCAACCTCTTAGTCTCAGCCTCAAATTGTAACTTCTTAATTTCCCTTTCAGCCTCTAACTTTCTTTCGGCTTCAAACCTTCTTTCTTCGCGTTCAATAAATTTGTCACATTCCGTAGTGACATAGGCAACCATAACTTGCCCATCTAATCCTAACTCTTTTGCAGTCTGAACAGCAGCAGATCGAAATTTGGCCAGGTCCGCCATTGTCTATCAGGTAAATTTATACAATGTCTAACCAACAATTCAATCTCTAAATATATATCTAATGGACAACACAGGCACCGTGAGCTCAACCTTATTTAATTCCACCCAAGGATACCTTTTAATTCTTATATTCCCTGAAGTGAATTACCCCCACTATTTTTAATAGGTAAAGATTCAAAATCCCAAGAGCGAGACCCCATTATATGTGGTGAAGTGGGATGTTATAAATATTTATAGGGGACTTAGTGTACTGACTGAGATCAGCTGTGAAGGTATATATATCTAATAAGAGTAGTGTATTATATATAACCTTACTTGCTGCCACATATGTATACCTCAGTCAGAATTATTCTGGAATAGTGTGATGACTACGTTATATGTCTAGGGTATGTGTATGATGAAGTGTAAGTCAAAACAACAACAGACAGATAAACAATTTAATTTATTCCACTACACTTGACAACACTGTGACACTCACATACATAAAACACTCTACAAGGATATCTTAAAGGAGTCACTGATAACTTTTCAAATAACAATATGTATTCATTGCTGTCATGAATGTATATGTGTCCTGATTCAAATACAAAGGGAACCAGGAATCACAATCAATTTTAATTACAAGTTATATGTACAGAATTTATCAATATGAATATTGTAGTGACATATATTATTAAAAGTATCCTATGTGTGTCAGTTGTGTAGTAGTAATATGAAGTAATACTGGTTTTGTTTTGTTCAAGCTCTGTTGGTATTTGTCATCATGACTTCAATAGTTTGTCTTTATTGGAACTAGTATTGGAGATGTTCTCAGTTCCTGATATTAAAACAATTTACTTCCCCTCTTAAGTTTATGTTACAATGTTATTTTAAGATGGGGGTACATAATGTTGAGCTCAGCTGGCCACATCAGCTTATCTTGTGTGATGGCGGCAGGAAAAGACTCCTCTGCTCGATTTCTCCCCTGGGCTCTGGAGACACCTCACTGATAGCTAAATGGACCAAGGAGTATGCTGTCCGACTCTGGATTCAGCAAAGCTCTGACCAGGTGCTGCTCAATAACGTCAAGACCACGGTCCCTGAAAACAAGAAGGATGTACCTTCTACTTCATAACTAATTGATACTCTAGTTCTACACTGAGCACAATACATCACAAACATTGAGTTCAGAGCGTTAGGCCAACTGTCAGCTTCATCTGAAATACTTTATACCAGTATTAACCTCCTTAATGGTTACTACGCCTCTGCACTTCCAGCATTATTTCTTTCTAGTCAATCATCTAGGTGTCAGTGTACTGTTTGGCCATTCCATGCTGTTTTACTTTCCTCCGACACCTTCTGTTCAGGCTGGAGCATTATAGGCTTTACATCATGTTTGCTACTGAACTACACATATATACAGGCATAAATTAACAATTCACATTCAATTTTCATTAAAAGATACTGAATGTTTCAAGCTTACCACAATTCATGGAAATACACACAGATACGTTGACTAGCAATGAATTCTGGCACAAATACTGGCACAAATTCCCATCTGCTTATGTTCCAGGCTTTTATTTAGCAAAAATATGAGCTGGCTTCAACGCACTGTTGCTTCATCAAGCTTATTTGAACTAGTGGTCTCGAACTAACGCTCCTAAGTGAGTATATCAGCGAGTCTGGCCAATGGAGCCACGTTTCGACAAGTGTTTGAAAAAATTTTACCTTCCTACGTCTCCCCTAACAACCAAGGATAGCATTTATAGTCCGACTAATCGTGTTTAGCCTTACATATCATTCCAGCCAATCAGTTCAAATGTAACTTGTGGCCCATTTCCCGTACAATGGTGGTTTAAAAAAATCTACCACTGAGCGATTCAGATTTTGGGTGTTGTCTGACAGCACCATCATTTTATTTTGGCTATAACTTGTTAATTCCTAGACTATTTGCATAACGTTGTACATATTCTTTGTCAGCAAACCCTAAGGAACCCAAATATATTTTTAATAGAGCTAATATGCTGCGTTCAAAATATGCAATTCCTTCTACCTCCTGTTTCGAAGATGTGCTGTCTGGGTACTGTAATGTTTTCAAACGTAAACCCATCTATTGTCATCTTTTCTAATAAGAGTTTTTCAGGATTAAAAAACCTAACTCTGGGAAGGGTAGTGAATTTTATCACTGTCGATTTGAAATAAAGTTAGTGCATGTGGCCTTACACGCGTGATGGCAGCAATTGTGTATCGCGCGACGCGTGTTTAGTGTTGCACGTGTTCGGCTTTATGCCTCTCCCTTCTCTCTATCCTTTAGTCCATCTGTCTTTAGTTACGCCGTGTATAAAATGGAATGAATGAAATATTAAAATTAGGTCATGGTTCAGCTTGCGTATCTCAATGTTTTTCCAAGAAATACAGCACACGTTTCATTGAAGAAAGCGGGTAATAATACAGTAGGCTTTTACTATCAACGTGAAAGCGTTACAATTTGCAGACGAAGCAGAAAACAAGGGGATTTCGAGTACAGTCATTGTGACAGCACTGTTCTCTTACCATTTTTCTGTTCGTTATTAAATGTATTTGTTAGGCTTTATATTTACCTGATAATTTATATATGTGGATTAGAATATTCCACGACAAGATACAAACTTCTCTTTTACTGAGGAATCCTCTATTTTTGGCCTAACAAGTCTCCCAGCTGCTGCTCTTTGGGTAGCCAACTCTTTGATGCCTCCCTTCCAGTCTATGATAGCTCTTCGAGGTATTTAAAGTAGTTGATCTTTTCCAGGACCTGTTCTTCCAGCTTAATCTAATGCCTTCTTCCCTCTCGTGATATCACCATGGTTTTTGTTTTGAAGCTGCTGATGACCATTTCTCTCTTCTCCAGCTCTTCCTCTCAGACATGCAGGTTAGACTGAAGATGTGCCTCTGATTTATCAATCCGGATAACATCATCAGGAAATGCCAGCTCTGAATTACAAACCTGTCTCATCTTCCGGTACCACGGAGGATTACAAATTAGAGGGAACCCATACGACTATAAATTAGAGGGAACATGAACCATTACAAATTAGAGGGAACATTGGTCATTTGCCATGTTCGCTTAAGTCCTCAACCAGATTTTCTACTGTTGTATACGCAGAGTTGTAATTTATCGGGCTCCATTCGCATGAGATAACCAAACCACTTAATTTTCTGTCTCTCTATATACTTGATATAAGAGTGTACTACCAACAATATTTCTGATGTCATCATTTCTCATTCTGTCTCTCCTGGTAACATTAATGGCTTTTTAAAGCATCAAATCTCACAGGATGTGATTTTTCTCTCCTATGCTTTGGTTAGTGACCATGTTTGACACTGACAGCAAAGAGATGGTAAGAATACACTATTTATCAGCTGTCCTTTAGTTTCCATAGTGATATAATGATGTTTGAGTAGTGGCAACAGTTGATAATTCACTGCACTGGTTTTGTTACATCTTGTTTCATTTCTGTGTCAAGTCTTCCATTTTTTGTAAAAATGTTTCCTAAATATTTGAACTCTGGAACCTGATTAAGCTTGCTGTTGTTGACAGCAAAGCACACTAACACGTCTAATCCAACTATGTAGTTTCATGTTACATTATTAATTGGAAATAATCGTCGATGTTTCCTACTAGCTTGGATTGATTTAATGTTATCCGATATTTCGCTCCAAGCGCCCCGTGTCAGCAGAGCGCTGATTGTAGAAAAGAGACACGAAATTCACACTAGTGGTCCACATGTACTTGAACTTAAACTGTTTAGAGATTTTACCTGAAAAAAAAACCCCACTCATGCGTCATTACAGTAACCTCCATAATTAATTGATGTTCTGCCAGAGATTATTACAGCTGTCAGGCTTGACATAAATCTCCCACATGTGACGAAGCATTCGTTAAGAAGCTTTAAGCTGTGGGAAATACATAATACGTGGTTCAACAGGAGAGAGAGAGAGAGAGAGGAAGAGAGAGAGGGGGGGAGAGAAAAAGATAGATAGATAGATAGATAGATAGATAGATAGATAGATAGATAGAGAGAGAAAGAGAGAGAGAGAGAGAGAGAGAGAGAGAGAGAGAGAGAGAGAGATTGTGCATGTGTGTAATATTTTTGCGTTATTAACATTGTAAACTCAACATTAATCACTACTTGTTCATTTTTTAGTTGTTATTGTTATATTTATTTATATATATATAAACATTATACAATCAATGGGCCAGCTACGCCATGCTGTTGAAAATTCAGACCACAATCAATTCAACAATATGAATATGTCAACTAAAGAAAATAATTCAACTCAAACGTCCAAGACAGAAAATGGCCCTCTAATAAAGAGGCTTATGATGCAACCAAGTGAACGCTGAAAGCAATCCGGGTCACTGAATCACCATTTTTCTTCTAGGAAAATCTCCAGACTTGGCACCTGGTGTGTTCGTACATTAAACGAACTGGGGAAGCACGGAGAAGAAAACTGAATACAGAAATGAAAGAGATGAAAAAGAGATGGAATGAAATTGTGCTGATGATACATGGTAGAAGGACTTGGCATAAAGGCTGTGCTCCAAAGGGAGCTAAATATATAAATTAAATAGTGCAGTTTTACAAATTAATGATACACAGGAATGAATGAATACGATCAACGTGCTTAGTTGCATATAATCTATATGCGCGAACAGTTTCTTGTTCACACTTCCACCTTGAAAACCAAACCAAACGCTTACGCGCCATTTCATTTACACACGCTACTTTTTGTGTATTTTATCTCTGTAATAAATCATCTTTTTCTCAATGTCCCTTGCTCGTCTGTTCTTTTCTGAAAGCAGGAAGGACAAGTTAACTCGCCATTCTGAATTAGAAGACGAGGTGCATAACATACAGCGTGCATAATGACTGAAAATATTTTGTTGTTGTGGATTCTTCCTGACACCAAGAGTTTAACGTTTAGCTGTCTATCTATCTATCTATCTATCTATCTATCTATCTATCTATCTATCTATCTATCTATCTATCTATCTATCTATCTATCTATCTATCTATCTATCTATCTATCTATCTATCTATCTATCTATCTATCTATCTATCTATCTACCTATCTACCTATCTATCTATCTATCTATCTATCTATCTATCTATCTATCTATCTATCTATCTATCTATCTATCTATCTATCTATCTATCTATCTATCTATCTATCTATATCTGGCTGTCTATCTATCTGTCTGTCTGCCAGTCTGTCTGTCTGTCTATCTATTTTTTTGTAGTCAAAATTTTCGCCTGCCCTTAAGTTTTAATTTACATGTAAAAATTACTGTCCGAGCTATTTCTTCAATAAATAAAAAAATATCTTATTAATAAGACATTAATGTTAGGGCACGGTCGGTATGCAGATCTGCAGGCAGAAGTGCCAAAGTGTGAATTACTGAGAACTGTGAAAGGCAAATAAAGTATTAATTTCTTTGACTTTCAAATGTTCAGTGGGTCTATAGATTCTACACATCTTGATATTTTTGCTGTAGGGCTAAGTAATTTATTTTTCAACACATGGTAACAACATGATCCAGGATAGACACAATGAATAAGTTTGTATGGACGTCTTGAGAGGATAAATGTTTATCTACCAGCCGCACGTGCATGTAATATTGCAGTAGAAAAGCACGACACTGAAGATAATGGACCGAGAGAGGACATAAACGGTAAAGAAAAAAATTGACAGCATACCATGATTGGAAACCAACAATCAAATTCATCTGAAATACATGCAGTAAAAACAGATTAAAAAAAAAGCACCACCATGTGGAGCTCGCTGGGAATAAAAATGGAAAAAACAAAGAGAAGGTATCGAACAGTGCTGCAGTATGATACACAAGATAGTGACAAACAGAACTGTTAAAGAACAGTAAAAGTTGGAAGGTCGCAGTAGTTTCTGGAGATCTTGGGAGGAATAGAAAGAACAGGCGTGCTACTTCCTCATGCGTGTCGTAAGAGGCTTGGAGCCTCATGATGTAAAAGAAACTGCTACATAAACCACCGTTACAAGAACGCGGGTGGAGCTGGGATGTGACGCAGGCGTGTCCTGCTGTAGGAGGTGGATCCATACTTCATGAAGAGTCAAACAGAAATAAATGAATGGAACATTGGAAGTTGTGACGGAACCATGGTGGGGGTCTGTGGGGCGACAAACACAAAAGTCAACTGTTCCTTCCAGATATGTTGCAAGTGGGACTAAGATGATACTGTAAAATGCATGGAGGCATTTCTGGAGTCATCTGTATATGACCACCAGCTATGCACAATGTTACAATATACATATGTGGAAGTAAACCTCGGTCTGTGAAGCTAATAACACCCTCATTGACTCTTGAAATCATCCACACACTTCCAGGGATTCCCCCTGTGGTAAAACTTGTTGAGAGCCCAGCATTTTACACTTAGCTTGGAGAAATCACTTGAGCCCTAGACGTGATTCTTTGGCTTTGACCTGGTTGACTGCATGCAGGAGGATCTTACTATGGACCCAGTGATAGGCAGGGGGAGCTGAGAAGTGGCTCTGTGTAGGACGTAGCAATTCCCTGGGAGAGCCCAGAACCAGAGCATAGCATTTTAGCTCTGCATAGTTGGAGAGCCCGCTTGGATGGCGGGGAATGTGTCGTGAAACGAGTGTAACCCACTACTTTGTTAATCACTATGTCGAGATACAGATTTGCTTCAACCAATCAACGAGCAACGTTCACCAGTCTCTGAGACAGAATAATTAACGGCCATCTTGTTCACGCAAGATGGCGATATAAAACTGAATAAAATTAGGCCGTTTGAGACCAGGTACCAAACCGGAGGAAACCAATCATTTTGCTCCGCCAGGAACCAACCGAAAGCCTTGCTTAAGAATTCACCTACCTATATAATCGGGCGGATTTTATGCATAATCACACATCACCGAGACGACGCCAGAGATACCGACCGACTGAAGAGGAAGAAGCTGTCACCTTGATTTAGAGCTTACCTGAGGGCATCGACCTGCAGCCTACTTCGCTAAGTCGCGTCAAAAACTGGCCTGTTTGAATCTTAGAGGGTAAATATGTTTACGATAACCTTTAGGAAAATAGGCTTTCCGCAGGTCTATAATGTTGGTATTTGTTGTGTGTCATTTATACTACCTATCAGGTTACTGATTGTATCTTGGGGAAATTAAGTATAATGATTGTATTTCCTATTATTATTGAATAGACGAAGGCTAATAGGACTCATACTTCAACCTATTGTCTCCTATACTTCAATCTATTGTCTCATCTAACTCCAACTGTAATATAACCAAAACAGTCCTTGTTAGGACTCAATCTATTGTCTCCTATAACTCAATCTATTGTTTCACATGATTTCAGTCTATTGTCTCAGATAAAACCAACTGAAATATAACCAAAACAGTCCTTGTTAGGACTCAATCTATTGTCTCCTATAACTTCAGTCTATTGTCTCCTATAACTTGTCTATTATCTCAGATAAGACCAACTGCCATATAACCAAAACAGTCCTTGTTAGAACTCAACCTATTGTCTCCTATACTTCAATCTATTATCTCAGACCAACTGCAATATAACCAAAACAGTCCTTGTTAGGACTCAATCTATTGTCTCCTATAACTCCAACCTGATATATCACCAAACAGTCCTCGTCGCATATACTCCTATCATAAGAACATAACGTTATTGTTAGGATATATGTTACCAGCTTGTATAGCACTCGTCAGAGAGGGCCTGGTATATTATAGGGGGAAGGAAATGGTTGTATCACACCTAGGTGTACATATTATTGGATGTATTCATGTATTGAACTTATATTATGGGATGTATTCATGTATTGAATGTATTCATGTATTGAATTTATATTATTGAATGTATTCATGCATTGAATTTATATTATTGAAAGATATCCATGTATTAGTTTATCAGAAAGAATGTTTTGCAAGTAGACACCTGTCTTGTCTCGCTATTGCTAAATCATACTGAGCCATGTTGTCATTCATCCTACATGCAAACACTGAGGCACACGCTCATTTCATCCACATTAGAAATAGGTGGGCTTGAGGACAGAAATTAGCCCCTATTTTTGCTTGTTACAGGTTTATACGTGTCATAAAAACTGAGATCGTGGGTCGTCAATCCAGCTGCCTGGAACTCCGCAGGAGCATAGAGGTTGTCAAGACTCTACATCTTTAGTCCCCCTCAGTCTTGGGTGGGCTAACGAAACGATCAACAGCTGGTGTTTTGTGTCAACCAAACCAAGTAGGACAGCACTTCTAAGAGATGAGTACACATTAGTACCATTTCTGTCTGCATTGTGAGCAAAATCTAAGTCAATGAAGAAAACGTGAATTAGCGTAGCAAGAGACAATAATAAGATCATAGTGGATAAATTATACGAAAATAACAGCATAGCTGATAAGTGTTATATCCTTAATTAACAGCACAGCTGATACATGTACTATAATTGAATAACAGCACAGCTGATATAATTTTTTGTTCCTATAATTGGAAAACTTGTTGTAATATTTATTTACATATCTATATAAATATAAATATTTGTAAATCATATGTAAACTTACAAATTCATTACATTCCATTTTTCAACATTCACCTTTCAGCACAAGAGTAGATAGTGTATATACTAAATAAAATATAAGGAAATTGTATTTTGAACGACTTGTCAATTTTATCATTGTTAAGTAAAAATCTGTTTCCTTGTTTTGTTTAATATCACAGTTAGTTACACAGCGGAGGTGGCACTTTATGTCGGTCTCCTCTCTACTATTGTTTCGAGATCAGATCATTCACAGCCGTAACTAAGTTGTGATACCAGTAGTTCTCTCAGACACTGGGACTTCACCATTTTCTACAGAAATTCTATTTCTGTAATTTTCAGGACTATACTGATCCTACAGCCAAATAAAACCTCTCGCCACAGAATGCACAGTATGCCACACACTTCTTACTCCTAGCTTGGAACCAGATGTGACGATCCTTTAAATGCAAGCCAAGCTTGATAAACTGGAGCTCATGACTTCAACTCAACACGTTTTGGAATTTCGGCAGAAAAGCCACAGGAAAAGACAAGATCTTCAGCGTAGTCTGCAACTTGGTGTTGCTCGCAAAAGAGCGAGAAGCTCAGCAGCCCTAGTTAAACAACAATAACAACAACAATGATACTGTCAATGGGAAGGATCTTATCATAGTTATAAAAAATTGCAACAGAAACCAACACTGCTAGTGTACCTGAAATGCTTTGGCGATGGCTTTCTGGCTGAAGTCCAACTACTGTTGCAGCTTAATACTTCTTAACTCTTTGACTCCGGAACAACGCTCAGAGCGTTGGTCAGATTTGACACCCGTGCCAAAACAACTCTCTGAGCGTTGTTTTTAGTCTATCACGAATTAAAATTATGGCACAGGCTGGAAACTAACTGCGGAGTCAAAGAGTTAATGAGGAAAGATGGACATTCACTCATTCGTTCACTCATTCATATTTTTTCTCTCAGCTATAACTGTCAGTATTTGGTATTATAGGGAAAAAACAAACAAACAAACGCACTCAGTGTTTTATGTATGAAGTTCCTAAAACATTTTCTCAAGAAATGACCAGGCACTGTCAGTGGGAGTTCTTCATTTGATCAGACTGGATATAATAAATTACTCACTTAGTCGTTCCCCTTCTACCGTGAGGTGTAGAGCTTTGGAAGAGAGAGCGCCAGACTATCCTATCGGCTGTCTTCCTCCTGGCCTGGTTCCATTCTAGTCCTTGGTCCTTCAAAGATTGTCTAATGTTGTCCTCCAAGCGGACTCTGGGTTGTCCTGGGGGTCTGAATCCCTGGCTCTTTGTTTCCCATGCTTGTCGTGGTAGCCGATCTTCTCCCATTCTGCAAACATGGCTAAACCATCTTAGTTGGGACTGATCTACTTGGGTCTGAAGGGGGTGGGATTTTAGGCCTTGATGTATTGTCTGGTTGCGGACCATGTCTCTTCTTGTTACTTCAACCACCTTCCTCAGATACCTCATTTCTGAGGTTAGGATCTGGCTTTTGCGGGTTGTAGTTATTGCCCATGACTCGCATCCATATGTCAAGACTGGGACATAGGTGGAGCGGTATACAACCACCTACCTCTCTCTTGCTGAGGAATCCTCGATTTATGGCCTGAAATAGTCTCCCAGCTGCATAATGAAAATATTTTATTCAGTTTTAGTTCTTGCATTTTAATTAAATTATTTCCTTATGAGGAAAGATGGACATTCACTCATTTGTTCATTTTTTTTCTCTCAGCTAACGGTCAGTATTTGCTATTATACGAAAAAAAAAAAAATAACAAACGCTCTCAGTGTTTTATGTATGAAGTTTCTAAAACATTTTCTCAAGAAATTACCAGGCACTGTTAGTGGGAGTTCTTCATTTGATCAGACTGACTACCGCCACGCGACCAACTCGTCTACTAACTTAAACATGTACCTTGGAGTTGTGTTAGCTTTGAGTAAATGTTATACTACTGCCCGTGGGTCCTGGAGCGGTACTGAGCAGACGCGTAGAGCTTTAAGAGTCAATACCAGGATTCTCATGTCTCAAGAAAATGATGTTAGAGGCTATTTTTATGTCTTCATGAAAATATCCTAGAGGCATCGCAGTTAACCCCCCCCCCCCCCCCACCCCATGAAAGGTCCAAACTTAATGCAGTGTCAGTCAATCTTGAGACAGACTTGTAAAAACTAAGACCTAAATTCAGACATGTCTTGTATCACCTTATAGAAAAACTACTGAAAACGAAAAATGTATTGTAGGACAAAAGAACAGTATAACGAAATGGAAGATTTAGGATCCGTGTTTATTTTTCTGCATTTGAGATAGAGAGATTGACGAACAGACAGAGTTACAAGCATTACTGCTCTATGCAATCATCCGTTTATGGATATCGGTAAATTATTGGTTATTTCTTTTTCATTACTTTATATTTCACAGCCATACAATAGAACTGGTCTGACATTTCAGTTGAAAATTAAAAGAAAAATTTTTGCACAAGTAAACATTTATCAAATTAATCGATGATAAGTTTTTATTTTTATTTTAATACAGCAAAAAATGTTATAGTTCCGTAAAGTTACAGAAAGGCTACGTCCTGAACTCGACAGTCCTTTATTTCTTCCTTTCTAGCTACGTCATTCTCAATCCTCTACTTCCATAAACACGTGTCCTCAGTGGCTACACTTTCTGTGCTCACCATTTGCAAATATCAAAATTATAACGAAGTAAACACGTAGAACCAATTATGTATTCTACACAGTATTCTGAGTTTCAAAATAATTGTATAGTCTGTTAGATTTTAGAATACATCATCCGGTCACACATAGACACGGCGATTCATAAGATTGTCAGCCAGGCAACCAAATGGTTTGTGTCAGTTTTGGACATTTTAGATCAAACATGGTTCTTGTAAGAAATACATTACTGTCTTGGAACAACTTAAAAATCATGTTGTCCATGATTAACATATCTGCGGTAGAATAGATACATAGGGTCCTCCATATCCCAGCATTTTAAAACTTGAGTTGTTTGTGTTCCAAACTTTCTGATGCATCTGGGATGGACATGTATTTTACGTTTAAAATAAACGTTTCAAGTTAAGCAGAGAAAATATTTTCAGAAATACGACTAAAACAATCCTACGTAATGGCTATAAACATGAACTAATTATGCAGAGAATCAATTGTCAGAAATGTGACGTAACCTAGCATTTGTTACTCACTCTTGTTCAAGAAAGAGAGAAACGTCCAAGACCAAATGAAGAAATGAAGAAAGTAGGGCAGACGTCGGAAACTGCAGACAAGTAAAAAGATGAATCAGTTTGCTTAGGTAAAGATGGCTTTGATATCTCTGGTTGAAGGTCTTTGCTCCACAAAAGTCAACAGGCAAAGAAGGAAAAATGACATGGCTTGTAACATAATGGCTAACGAACAAGAACAATTTAAAAAAAAAAAAAAAAATTTTGCCTCGTTTTGGCGAGGCGCGTCCCGTTCAACATAGCCGGTTATATTAGGGCGCGTCTCCAAAAATAAAAGTCCCTTAGGTCTGAGATAGTGAACAAGAACAAACAAGTTAAGAGTATGCCTTCAATTCGCGTGATAAAAATTGATTTAAGACAATGAGGAGTTGCTAGTGAGAGAAAGAGATAGATAGATAGATAGATAGATAGATAGATAGATAGATAGATAGATAGATAGATAGATAGATAGATAGATAGATAGATAGATAGATAGATAGATAGATAGATAGATAGATAGATAGATAGATAGATAGATAGATAGATAGATAGATAGAACGTGCGTGTATTTGGAGTAAGTTCCAGCCTATATGAACTTGTGTCTCTGCCATGTACGCTGCTTTCTGCAATTCCAGCGACAGAGCGGTGACAAATTAAAATTCAATATGATACTGAATGTTAACTTCACTTCAAAGACAAGATGGCTGTCTGTATTATGTAATTCACGAATAAAATGAATTTTAGTACACTAGCTTGTGGATTTTCACTAGGAATGCGGTGAAAGTACTTTTAAACCCGAGGACACAGCACTTCTAAGTGCTGGGGGTAGAAAGCTAGGTCCAAAATTTACTTAGGTTAAAAGTTATTTTTTTCTCCTTCCTCCGCCTAGAGATCTACCAAACAATCTCATGGAGTCTACCGGGGAATTCAAGCTCGACCGCCTGTCGATTCCTGAATTAAACAAAAGACAACTATGAAGAATAAACAGCAACACCCCGAGAAAATTTTCACATGCGGAAAACACGCACACACACACACGTACACACACACACACACACACACACACACACACACACACACCCACAAACACCCACACGCACATACAGACACATACACGCACACCTACACACACAGACGCATTCACAATTAATTTTTAACATCATCAAAGCAATCGGGAAATTTGCTGCACACGGTAGTCCAATAGCACATACTGCCGTAGGGGAATGAAGTGTTAGAGACTCCACTATACTAGGTCCAGCTTTTTTATGAGGTGAGGTGACCAGCTCCCTTCCTTGCTGCCTTTTGCCTTCCCTAGCTCAAGAGCGGAGTCATGTACCCATTTACAGCTGGGTAAACTGGTCGTTTACCTGGTAAACCTGGTAACTTCACTGTGTGGGGGGGGGGGGGGGGGGGGGGGGGGGGGGGGTGGGTTGGGTTGAGTTTGAGTTTGAGTATTAGTCAGTTCATTGGGTATAAAATGGACAAATGGAAAATTCCTGGGGGACCTGGATTTCGCAGATGATGTAGCATTCTTAAGTTCAACACCAAGACAATCCCAAGAAGCAATAAATAATTTGTGTCATCTCTCGGTTAAAATTGGTCTCCAAATAAATGCCTCTAAAACTAAAGCTATGAACTTTTCTAACGAGACCTTTGATATCATCTTGAACGGGGAAAAACTACAGAAAGTTGAAAGTTTCAATTATTTAGGCAGTAAAATGACTCAGGATGGTGACACAACAAGAGAAATCCATACTAGAATTGCTTTGGCAGCTAGCGCCTTCAATAGATTATCTAACATTTGGAAATTACGATCATTGAATATACATACCAAGCTTCGTCTGTTTAATTCAAATGTTATCTCAGTGTTAACATACGGCTGTGAGAGTTGGAAAATAACAAAATCATTGGAGAACAAGCTGAATACATTCGAGAACAAATGTCTTAGAAAACTCATGAACATCAGTTGGAAAGAATTCAAGACTAATCGACAAATAAGAGAAGACTCTAGGCAGAAATATGTCTCCGACTATATAAGGAAAAGACGATGGTCATATATCGGTCATGTCCTACGAATGCAAAACAACAGAATACCACTACAGGCGCTCACTTGGGTTCCTGAGGGTAAGCGGAAAAAAGGAAGACCAAAAGAAACACTCAGAAGAACAATAATAAGAGAAGGAAGAACGTTGGGCCTAAATAATGTGCAAGAGCTAAGAGGAGTGGCGTCACAACGAACAACCTGGAGAGCACTGGTTTCTGCCTTATGCGCCGTGTTTGGCGCTTAAAGAATTTATTATTATTATTATTAGTCAGTTCGTTGAGGGGGGTTTTGGCTTTAGTCTTTGCTTGCGCCTTTTTAGTATACTAGCGATGCCGACTGGCGGAACAACGAAGTAGCGATAATCGAAGGCTGGCGATATAATTAATGTACTCCTTGCATTCCTTTCCCAAAGGAATAAATTATTCAACAAGATAAGATGCTCAATCCTAGCATCAGTAATTTAAAAGTCGACGACCCTTGGTTAAAATAGTTGAAGAGAAAATCTGCACACTAATATCTTGGGAGTACTTAAAGTCACGTCTTGCTTCTTCTTCTTCTTCTTCTTCCGTCCTTAGCCACCGACCGTCAAAGCAGTCAGTGGCCATTACGCCTAGTGGCGCCTTAGGGCAACAGCAGATAGGTTTTCTTTGCCATTGTTTCCCATCACGCCTATTGGCGTCTTTAGGGCAACGGCAAATCAATCCATTTGCTGTTGTTTCCGTAATCGAAGTGACTGGCAAACGGGTGATCAGCCCGTTGGTACGTCTTGCTTAGACGGAGATAATCATCAAAAGGGTCCAGAAAGACCGTTGTTATGCATTAGCATAACACCCTACAACGTCATCACTATTCATTGACGTCTACGCATAATCGCGTTCATTAATAAAAGACTATTGTGCAAAGCACCTCATGTTGGAATCAGATAAATATGCCAGCGCGTAAATTTAACTGGTGACAAATTTAAGTGGGGCCAACATGATACATACATAATAACATCGTAACATTCACTGAGACAGGAAAGAGATGTTTAGAATACTTTATTACAGTCTGCCTGAGTATTAAAAATTATGGACACATTTTATCAGTTTATCTTATCGGGATAGTGTGCTGTCTGCTTCTGGAGGCTCGTTATTGAAGTTTTCCAGTTCTTAATTTTTGGAATATTTTCTAGAGCAGTGGATCTCAAAGAGCGTCATGAGTTTGCAAGATAACGACGGCAATTTAGTTATGCAGCCGCTCTATTTATAATCCAGATTAAAGATTTCTCCTTCTTACCGCCCACTCCACTCCCTCAAATTCATAAAAGAAAACGTGACCACTCGGAGCTTCTTACAGTCTTAATTTCAGATAGAAATGAATTCACGTTGCTCGTGCGTGAATTCCTCGGCTAGACCACTACGACCACGATGCACCTCCACGTGGTGCATCCTGGAAGCAGACAACCTCAGAGTCTAGATTAGCCTGGTTAACGCTCAAGGATCGATTAACGGCACAAGAGAGGTCCAACACCACTATTTCCCCTGTGATGTAACATCCTAAGAACCCAAGATTGCTCTCTAAACTTGGGCGAATCTCTTGATACGGACTTAACAGTGGATTTTACCTAGGCGACCGCTTGCATGGCGGATCGACTGAGGCACTAGGTGATGACAAAAATCACCGTTAAATTAAAGTCATTCTTAAAACCACAGAAGTATGCTCGAAAGGGAGAAAAAACTGGAGATATTTACGCTGTATGGACTGGAAACAAAGATCTACAGAAAGAAAAGAAGGTAGATAGATGTATGAAGCCATACCCTCGTCCTTCTAGAATTTGAGAGACCGAAAACGATGGGTACCTCAAATTCACGCGCCGCACTTCATGGAAGGGATGCATTTTGGTGGAGATATAATATGTGTCAGATTAATTCGATTTGATAACCAGTGGACGTAATTCTATAGCTCATTATTATCTTAAGATTTGATTAGAAAACATTAACGTGCACTTTTCAATGCTACCAAGTCTGTCAGATATGTATGTAAATGTAAGGTAAAAAGGATTCTGTTACACGCCCATTGAGGCATAATGGGAATATGGTGTTAGGTCTATATTTTATTGACGGTCGGCACACTACGGGTGATGTGGTCAGCATCACGCCGGCAGCCTTAGCCTTCCCAGAGTTGCTCTGGTAACCAATTCATGAAGCTGGGTCGACTCTGGAGCCGTTTGCGGTCTAAAAAAATCCCACCTCAACTGGGGATTGAACCAGGGACCACCGAGCTAGGAAGCCAGTGCAATAACCACTAACATATGTAAATGTATCAATAGATAAAGTAACCATTCAACTTTTGCCGTGGTTAAATGTAGTGATGAAGTCAAACGCTGCGACATCATCCTCGTTTTCCTTAGCGCTCCTCATGAACCATGGAACCACCGCTGGAGCTGGAAGCCAGCACCAGTCACGTGTTCTTTCAGCTATAGTTTCTATGGCAATTAGTCTTACATGATCAGGTTGCCAATCCCACGCGCGAACTCTTATTTGTCGTCTTGTGTCTGTTCTTTCTTTGTCTCTTCGATGCGACAGATGGTTAAGTATTTCTCCGGTCACGACTGCAATACAATGGTTCACCTAGCTGTCCATTTGAAAAACAGAAAATGTGTACTTTATCGAAGACTGTGTCGCAGAAAAGCCACTAAACCTCCAAAGACAACTCTAGGGTTGTATCTTGCTGTACCGGCAAGTTTTGTTTGCATGTATACTTTTTTTAAATTTTTAACTTACCACAGGGTCTCACCTAGGGTAGAAGACCATCAAACTCGTGGAATTGCATCACCCGCCAATTAGTAGGTTTTGCATGATTTACCAATGTTGAATCGGATGAGTTGCGGAAGCTCACTGTGTTTGCAAGAAATCCCTGGAACTCACCACCACAATAAAAGGGTAGAGAGTGAAAACTCAAATCCTTGGGATCGAAATAAACAGAACACAAAACATTTACTTACCACACAAGATGCGGGAAGAAGTTACCTTGGCGAAACCAGCATAAAGCATATGTGTCTAATTATCCGGATATGCAGGACTTAACTGGATTTTAAACGTGCACCTAAACAACTCAGAGTAGTGTCAGAGCCACCTACTATTATGATGGATTTATTATGTTATTTCTTTACATCTCCTCATCTTTTCCAATACAATGAAAGCTTTTTTTTTCTTCTTTTTTTTTTCTTCTTATTATTTTTTAAATAAACTGAGGTCGGAGTGTCTAAGAGGTACGGCGTCCGTCTCGTTTCTAGAAGTACCGGGTTCAATTCCCAGTTGAGGAAATATTCATTCATTCATAACCCTCCACTCCCAAAGGAGCATAGGCCTTCAACAAACACATGCCAAGTCCTCCTGTCACGTGCCATCATCTCAAGTTCTTTCCACGTTCTCCTCACCATTTCCATCTGTTTCCAGCTCTCTTCTCCGTGTGCTTCTTGGTCTACCTCTGCCTCTCTTGCCCTGGGGGTTCCAGAACAAGGACTGCCTTGTAATGCTATCAACAGGTTTCCTCTGTGTTTCCTATCCATCGCCATCGTCTTCTTCTCATCTCTTTTTCTACTGGCACTTGTCTAGTTCTTGTCATCAGTTCCACGCTGGTAACCTTGTCATACCATTTTAATCCCTCTATTCTACGCAAGCACCCATTTATGAAAGTGTAGCTTTTTGGTTGTTGTTTTTGTTGTTTTCCGTGTCTCTGAGCCATACAATAGGACTGACTTCACATTTGAGTTGAAGATTCTTATTTTCGTGTTGGATCCGATTTCTCTTGATCTCCATATATTTCCAAATGCAATGAAAGCTCCTCTTGCTTTATGTATTCTTAGTTTGATATCACTGTCTGTCCCTCCAACTTTGTCTATATTGCTGCCACGATATGTGTACGATTCTACATCTTGTATTGGTGTTTCTTCAAGTTCAACCTTGTTATCATTACCTGCATTTATTCTCATTATTTTTATCTTTTCCATGTGGATTTTCAGACCCAATTGCTGTGACCTCTCATCTAGTGTTTTCAATTTGTCCTGCATCTGATTACGGTTATGAGACAGAAGAGCCAAGTCATCAGCAAAATCCAGATCATCCAACTGCTTAGTCATAGTCCACTGGATTCCATTTCTGTTTTGTGTTGTCGATGATCTCATTACCCAGTCTATTGCTAGTAAGAAAAGAAATGGAGACAAGAGGCATCCCTGTCGCACTCCTGTTCTTATCCCAAACGGTTCTGTAAGCTGTCGTTCATGAAGAACTCTGCATGTCATGTCTTCATATGTTTTCTTTATTAAATTAATGATCTTCAGGGGAACTCCATAATGCCCCATCAATTTCCAAAGTGATTCTCTGTCTACACTGTCAAATGCCTTTTCGTAGTCCACAAATCCGATGTATAGTGGTGAATTCCATTCCAGACTTTGTTCAGCTATTATTCTCAAAGTGGCTATCTGGTCTGTACATGATCTGTTTTGTCGAAAACCTGCTTGTTCATCTCTCAGTTTCTTGTCTATGGACTCTTTTAATCTCCCAAGGATAATCCTGTTTAATACTTTTCCTGGCACTGATAGTAACATTATTCCTCTTTAATTTGTGCACTCTTGTAAATTTTCTTTCTTAAGCAACTTAACCAGATATCCTTCCTTCCATTCTGCTGGTATATCTTCCTTTTCCCAGACTTTACCAAGTAATTTATATAACATCTCTGTAGCAGTGTCGATATCTGCTTTGATGGCCTCTGCTGGAATGCCATCAGGTCCAGAAGCTTTTCCATTTCTTAGAAGCTTTATGGCTTTCTTTATTTCTTCCTTCGTTGGTCTTTCACCGTTAATTTGTAGCTCTTCTTCTGCTGGCTGGATGTCCGGTGGGTTTTGTGGAGCTGGTCTATTGAGAAGGTCCTCAAAATATTGTCCACCTCTTCATGTGCTCTTGTATATTGCTGAGCAGTTTTCCATTCTTGTCTTTTATGAGGCAACTTGTTTGCTTGTATTTCCCTGTTAGCTTTTTTGTGCTGCTATACAGTTCTCTCACATTTCCTTTGGCTGCAGCATCTTCTGCCTTTCTTGCCAACTCTTCAATATACTTCCTCTTGTCTCTTTTGATACTTCTTTTTACTTCTTTGTTTGCTTCTGTGAACACTTCTTGAGCCTTGGCTTTGGAACTTCTGGTTTTACTTGTGTTTAAATCTGCTTTCTTGTTTTTTCTGTCTTTTATCTTATTGATGGTTTCTGTTGTTATCCATGCTTTTTGTTCTCGTTCCCTTTTCCCCAGTATTTCTTCACATGTCTCATTCCATACAGTTTTGATTTGCTGCCAATAGTCTTCTGTATTCTCTACATCTTCCAGCTGTTGAAGCACTTGGAATTTGTTGGATATTGTGACCGCAAATTTGTCTCTTGTTTCTTGATTTCTTAGATGTCCAACATTAAATTGGTGTCTATAATTTTGCATTCGTGCATATCTTTTGAGATTCATTTTTACTTTGGCTATCAGAAGGTGGTGATCTGATGCCACATCTGCTTCTCTATATACCTTTACATCCTGCAATGATGATCTAAACTTCTTGTTTATGCATATATGATCAATCTGATTTTCTGTTCTATGGTCTGGTGATATCCATGTTGCCTTCTGTATTCTCTTATGTGGAAACATGCTTCCTCTTATAGCCAGTTGATTTGAAGCGCATACGTTTAAGAATAGTTCCCCATTTTCATTCATTATTCCTAGCCCATGTTTTCCCATGACTTCTTCAAAGCCGGTGTTGACTGTACCTATCTTTGCATTCATGTCACACATCAAAATTGTGATGTCTCTTCTTTTTACTTTGTCCACAACTTCCTGTTGTCTAATATAAAATGCTTCTTTCACAGACTCTTCTTTGTCATTAGTTGGTGCATATCATTGGATGACATTTACATTTATTTTCTTTTTAGCTGTTTTAAAAGTAGCTGTTATTATTCTGGGTCCAACAGCTTCCCATTCAATGAGTGCTTTCTGTGCTTATTTAGATATCATAAGAGCTACCCCTTCAATGTGGTGTGAACTTTCATCTTCATGTCCTGAGGACAGCACCAATTCACCTATGATGAGTTTCTTCTTGTCTACCCCCTTCCACTTTGTTTCACACATTCCCAGAACCTCGATTTTATATTCCCTCATTTTTGCTGCTACTTGTGCCACTTTCCCTTGTTCGGTTAATGTCCGAACATTCCAGGTGCCAAATCTGGAAGTTCTCCTAGAAGAAAGAAGGTTAGTCAGTAACACAGACTCCTTTCGGCTTTCTCTGTGTTGCATCATACGCCTCCCTGCGAGAGGACCTTCCCCTGTCTTGGATGGCTGTGTTTTATTTTCCTTAATTTAACTTGTCCATATTTGTTGAAGTTTTTTGTGGTTTAAATTGTTTACAGGATGGGGTAACCAGCCCCATGCCCAACCCTCCTTGGTCGCTTTCTACGACATGCAGGGCAGGAAACTGTGTTACTATTCTTTGCTCCCCTTTCGGGCCCCGGTAACACACGGGTGTTGAGGAAATATAATTTATGGAAAATTGTTTTTTTAGAACTAGTGGTCCTAATGACGTCATTCTCCCCGTGGTCTCCTGGGTAGTGAGATCGGATGCCTAGCCTTCTTGGATAAGGGCGAAAAATAGGAGGTCATGTGTGCAAGTTGCGCACGTTAAAAATCCCAAGGCGGTTGGAAATCGTAAAGAGTAGGCCTATCATGCTGCTTCCCTGTCAAAATTTAAAAATTAGAAACCTACCCACCACAAAAATACTTATAATATGTGTGATTCCTAGATACACACTTTGGGATTCTCGCCGTTGCTACGGAGTTCGTGCACTGTGCTGAGATCCTCCTTGTGTGATTTAAGGTAGGATGTCGGAGCACTGATGGATTATCCGTGTGCAATGAAGATAGTCCTTAAAACCAAACCAGAAAAAACGGTACATTTTTTACAAACCCCCGCCCCATATCCTCACACTTCGTCACACAATTTTAGACCCCCTTCCCCCTCACTGCGTGACGTCATGTGTCACCTTATACTAACAGTGTATAAATCAAAAATAAGAATCTTCAACTCCAATGTCAAATATTGCAAACCTCTGAAACATGGTGAACAACAATAACAGCAGCCAAGCAGTTCCAGACATTCATTAATACGTGCTTATCTAGAATAGAACGGTTGACATGGACGACAAGGAAGGTTAAGTCATTGGGAGAACTACGCGACAGCCTTGGGACGGTAAAACTTGGGAGGCGGCCAAGTCGAGTGAACTTAGATATTGGTACAGTAGAACTCCATTTATCCGAACCCCATGGGACCGAGCATCGTTCGGATAATCAAATGTTCGGATAATTGGATTACATAATGTATCGAGTACATGTACACATATTTCTAAAAATAATTAACCATCACAAGGAAAATACACTATAAAACATATTTGCTTGTACTGTAATAATAATACCCACACTGTATTAGATCACTGTATCACCAAAATCTTTTATTACACTGCAGTGCATGTACTACTTGTATTAATTATTTTTGTTAAGAAAGAGAAATGTTTTCAAAATAACATTACAAACGATTCAAAACCAGGCGCAACTTACGTATATATGTACTTGCACAGATGTAGCCCACTATTTAAAATAATGAGAAATCCTCTTTTGCACCAAACTGGATAATCTCCCTTTGGCTGCTAAGTCCCGCATTCCCTTCAACAGCAGAAGCTGTGTAGGACAGCTGTCATCTTCTTGCTCGTACCAAGCCATCGCTGTTTCTAGTGCTATAAAGGCCTCTTCAGGACTTGGTCGACTTTTTGGTTTTTCTTCATAATCTACAAGTACATCATGTACTTCTGAGGAGTCTTCATCATCGGTCACTACATGTATTTGGTTTTCTTCTTGCACAAAAGACAAAATTTCTTCGTCATTCAAAAACTGAAAACCAGAATCATTATCATCTTCTAGCCACATGTGTGCATCATCTTTGTCACAGTCCGAAAATCCGGGCATTGCTTGAAACAGTTCCACAACTTCATTTATACAATCATCATTTGTGTCCACTGCAGTAGTTTCATTTCCTCCTTTTTTCCCAAGCAATCTACTCCAAGCCTTGTTGAGATTATCTTGTGACAGGGTGGTCCAAGCATCAGCTAACATATAGCAGCAGTCTTTGAGATTAAGCTTTTTGGAAAACGCCACCACACTTTCTTCATCTTCAGCCAACAATAAACGACGCAGGACTTCCTTCTTGTACATCTTTTTAAGCTTTGCTATAACACCCTGATCCATTGGTTGAATCAGTGCTGTTACATTGGGAGGCAGAAAAATTACTTTAAAATTTGCATCAACTGCATTCAGTGTATCCGTCTCTGGATGAGATGGTGCATTGTCCAGTAGAAGAATTACTTTTCCAGTTTTCTTTTCTTGTTCTCTCAACCTCTTCACATTTGGGATGAACTGATTTGTATACCAATCAAGAAATATTTCACTATTCATCCAAGCACTCTTCTGTGCTTTGTAGCACAATGGGAGACATGTCACATTCTTTAAACAACGTGGTTTTTTTGGCTTTGCCGATCATTAGCACCGGTAAACGATGACTTCCACTGGCATTCGCGGCTACCAAAATTGTTACTCTCTCTTTGCACTTTTTAAACCCAGGGGCAGCTGCTTCGCGCTGAGATGCAAGTGATTTTTGAGGCAATGATTTCCAGTATAAGCCAGTCTCATCGGCATTATACACATCATCGAGTGAATAACCTTCTTCTTTCAAAAAAGCCAAGAATGTTTCTTTAAAATTTTTAGCGGCAGTTGCATCGCTAGATAAAGATTCCCCTTGAATCTCCAATTCTCGTATGCCATGACGAGATTTAAAGTTTTTTTTTAACCATCCCTGGCTAGCCTTAAAGTCAGGAGGACCGTCAAGTTGATTGTTGAACTGAAGTTCCTTTTCACACAACAGAGAACCAGAGATAGGTTCCTCTTTGCTTCTTCTTTGCACAAACCATATATACAAAGCCTCTTCCAATTTCACATCTTTCGCATTTCTCATGGTTTTACGTTTCTTCGACCCATTTTCACTATCAAATTTCGATGCAAAACTCATAATTTTATCCTTGTTACTTTTGATGTCAGAGACGGTAGCTTTCCCAACATTGAAAATCCTCGCAAGTGAAGACACAGTTTCACCTTGTCCTAGTCTCTTGATAATTTCTGTTTTCGTTTCAATTGACAAAACATTGCGGTTCCTTTTATATGCTTTAGGCCTACTGGAAGATGCCATATCGCACAGAGAAATACTTGTACACCAAAATTATTCTGCTGTAGTAGCAGACACAATTATTTTAAGTTGAACTGTCTGTTTAGCCAGTGTTCTACCTAGAACGCACACGTACACTGGATTGGTAAACCAGATATTAACTGACTTTATGATCTAACTGACTTCCTGTACGTAAGCGACCGACCATTAGCCATCCCATTCTCTACAAATTGTTCGCACACATTTGAAGTTTGCCGCATCAAAAGATTCAGAATTTTAGTCTAACGTGACTGTGGCATCTGATTTTTTTTTTTTTCTGGAAAAAGTGTTCGGATAATTGGATGTTCGGATAATTGGGGTTCGGATAAATGGAGTTCTACTGTATAACGAAAGAAGTCGCGGTTCTGATGAAAAATTGTTTTTAATTTCTCTAACACTTGTAGAAGTGACTGAAAATAAGCGTGAATTATATATATATATATATATATATATATATATATATATATATATATATATATATATATATATATATATATATATATATATATATATATATATATATATATATATATATATATATATATATATATATATATATATATATATATATATGTATGTATGTCCGTGAAAATAAAAGAACATCTGACGCAAAAAAGACAGTAGGGGGCTGGCCAGTGAGAGCGACAATTCTGTGTTGAAATAATCTGTATATACACCGCCTGCCTAAAATACTACTATTTGTGTCCGCATCTGTTTCAACCCCAGTCTCTTCAATTCCCCATTCGTTTCCAAGACTAGACAGCAAGAGATGGTTTCCTTCATGTCAGGCTATGATTTCCCTGCCGTAGCCCACGAAAACAAGATTACATCTGCGGTTCTGGGGGGGAAAATGCCACCCCTAATTAAGTTACCCGGGACAGTTTGAGTTTCAGTTTTCTGTAACTGTGTTGTCTAAAGGCACTAGCTAGACAGAAATCGTTGAGAAGAGACTGGAGAAGAAACTGGAGACAGTGAATGTCAGAAAAATTTGTGCGTGGTGCATCAACGTTCGTGACAGAGATTTGACCTGTTTCCCTTGAGAAAGCACAGTGACACAAACCATTACCATAAATTTTCACTAAAATGCTACCATTTCTTCAGAGTTGAGACTTTCTGATGGGAATCAATCGTAGAAGTGAGATAGCAGACCAATGTTGCTACAGACACTTAAACAATTCATAGACTGCTGTCGACACAAATATTACTCAATTCATATAATAGTGTCACTGCAGACATTTAAACTATTTATGTACCAGTTTTTTTTACTGCAGCTGAGGTTCAAAGTTGTGCGCAAGAGAGACATGAGGGCACTGGACATAAATGTAGGATGAAGCTGCCAATCGCACCATGAGGTGATGCTCTTTACAGTGTCACCTCAGATTAGGCGAAAAGAAGCTCTCACAGCAAGCAGAAGAGAGGAGACAACGCCGAAAGGGACATGAGGAAAAAAGCAGCTGAGGGCTGTCACCTCAGGGGCGCATTCCCATAGTCAGTTATGACTGAAGGGCTATTATTATTATTATCAACATCATGTACCATTGCCGATACAAACATGTAAATGTTCACAAACCAATGACACTACAGCTATTTATACAATTCGTACACCATTGAGGCTACAGATATTTAACCAATTAATGTATCAGTGTCGCTAAAGATACCTGAACAAATAATTTACCAGTACTCTGGTTTCTCTTCGTAACGAATAAATCTTTCGCCTTTTTTTACCTGTGTCGCTACACACACACGTACACACACACACACACACACACACACACACACACACACACACACACGCACGCACGCACGCACGCACGCACACACACACACACACGACGACCCAGCCCTTTATTCTCGCAGAGAAGCCCCATCCTGATTGCTTACCATGCACATGCACACACTTATATATATATATATATATATATATATATATATATATATATATATATATATATATATATATATATATATATATATATATATATATATATATATATATATATATATATATATATATATATATATATATATATATATATATATATATATATATATATATATATATATATATATATACTACTTGTAAGTACCCGGCGTTGCCCGCGTTTTCCTAGTAACTGTTCAGGAAACTTAGGACATGTAAAAATATAATATTTTGATATTCGAGTGAAAATGAATTTTCGTTTAAATTAATTACTACTGCTTTAAGTGACTATCCTCGAGCCTTGTTTACAGTAGTGCAAATTCAAGCCGCTCAAAATACTGTTATTCCTTATGGTTCAACCGAAGAGTGATTTCATTTTGCTTCCGAGTTTTTGCAAGAAGCAAATTAATAAGGCATATTTTGCTCGTTTGATCTGGCACACCAGGAAAGAATAGACTACCACTTCGTTTTTTAAACGTGTTTACTACATATCTTTGTAGCACGCCCCCTTCAAACACATATATTGCTTCGTGAACCAAGACGCTTATTATTTTCTTTGATATCTTCCTTGATAGTTTATATTCTATTTGCTGCATTGTGTAGCGTTCCGCTTTTCTCACCGACTATTTCTTTTGTCTATTAATTTTTCCGCTCCAAACCTCTCCTATTGCTAGAAATGAAACCATTTCTCTTCAGATTTTTTTTCATTCTTATTTGAGAAAACTTTTCCTCTTCAATTCTTCTTTTAGAGGTACTTTCTAACCTTCGTGAATTCTCACGACCCACAGCAGATAAATTAATCTGAAATGGTCACTGGAGGACATTGCATTTCACGCCCAGTATTGCAAGCCCAGAAGTTGACATTTATAATCGTTAACGGGAAGCTTGTAGATCAGGGGGGAGGGAGGGGGTAAGCTTGACCGTCACCTGCACAGTGAAAACTCGGATCAGTTTAAAATTAAGTAATTGAATCTACCTGCAACAAAGTTCCCATACAAATATGTGTGTGTGTAAGTACAGGTGGAACGATGCCACCAACAGGTCACCCACCCCTGCAGTGGGAGAGGCCATCAGGAAATTGTTGAAGGGAAATTTTAGGCTTTCGCCGGTAACTATCATTCGAAACAGAAGTCAATGAGCCTTAACCGACGCTAGTTTGTGGTTGCTAAATCCGTGAGGGTTCAGTTGAACGATCCAACGAGGTTACAGGTACAAGGTACTAAACCAGGTTACGAGTTGAGGGTACAAAACCAGGTTACCTTACTGTCGTATGGAATGTAAATTGTTTTATTTGGCCCGTCCAAGTAAAGTGAATGTCGACAGATACGCGAGAACAGGTATAGAAAATAGATTTCACAGGCGGTAGATTGAGGGAAAGATATGTCTTTGGAGTGATTAGGTTATCTCCTCCAGCCTATCCGTACGACTGTACTATATTACCAGACAGCCTTTGCCCCCTATCAAGAATAGATAAGTTACTCTACACACACACTTCTATGTGACAACAAGACACACAAACGTGAAAAACTACGGATAAATGGGTGTGGGTCTGACCAACACACAAAGGTAAGTTTCTTTGTAGTTTATTAGCATTAAACTCGACAACATCAAAATATCTAAAGAAAAAGATCAAAGAGTCATTTACATACAAATGAAATAAAGCAGAAAAGTACACCCTCCCTGAATGGAGAAAAAAAACCCAAAATTATTAACCCAAAGGTTGAAGGTTTGCACTATGTTACAGAATGAACAGTATTGGTACTCTATGAGACCCAGTAAAGTAAACAAAATTTAGACAAATCAGATAAATGGATAGTTTCCAGCAAACAAGGAAAATACTCACACACTCTCTCAAACAGTGGCCACTTTCACACTTCTTACCTAATTGCCTGGTATGGTAGGTCTGTAATATCCCTAGGTAATAGAATTAGTCCATGAATATATTTTCTATTTCACTTAATATTCTGTCACCCCAGTTGTCGCAGATCCAAATTGGCCCCAGTTCATCCCCAGAACTAACTAGTGAGGTGAACGCCTAATATGGTGCTTCTCCTGGATAAACGAGAGTGTTACTACAAATAGTTAAAACTGTGAGAGTTCTTGAGGTTCACCCTTTCACGGGGAAAATACTTCCAGTATTGGGAAACATCTGGCTGCTAAAAATTTGTAACAGGTGATGATGATGGTTCTTCTATCGGCCAACTCTGTGTCAGAGCGCCGATTCTGCACAGCGTATGTATCTAGGGAGATACTCCACTGGAATTACGACTGTTGGGAGTCGGGACCAATAATAATGTTATATGTACACCGCTGTGGCTGGTAAAAATATAAATCTGGATTTGGTAAGTCCAGTAGTTAAATTTTATTGTTCTCAAATACCATTTGGCGAGTGAACGTTTCTAAATGAAAATGGTAACGCACAAGCCAAGTACAGGAAAAAAGTAACAAACAGAAGAAGACCGCTGGACGCCCTTGTGATCAGGTCTGCGAAGAATACAAGAAAACATTTATGAGAAAAAAAAAATGCTACTACTATATATACACCCAGATGGGGACAAGACGATATCTTCTCCACTCCGTCAGACCTGACTAGGTTTACAAAGTATCGTAGTTAGAAATGCCTAGGACATGTGTGAACAGTGCTAATAATTTCTGTTATATATGTGGTGAGGTGACATTTGTATCACAAAAACGAAATATAACTAAAGTGATTAAGAAGGCGTACAGTTTGTATTTTGGCTGCAGAATAGGAGATCAAGATAAGAGCTGGGCGCCACACATATGCTGCAATACATGTGCAGCACATCTTAAACTGTGGTTTACTGACAAAAGGCAAGCTATGCCTTTTGCAGTCCCAATGATTTGGCGAGAGCCCACTGATCATCTCAACAACTGTTACTTTAGCATGGTCCCTCCAATTGGGAAAGGCATATCAAAGAAGAAAAAATGGACTCTGGAATATCCAAACATCCCCTCTGCAATACGTCCGGTACCACATGGCGATGACCTACCAGTTCCCAAAGTGCCAAAATCATTTTCAGCTGCTTCCACTAATGAAGAAGAGGACATTGGTGGTCCTGAACCATCAACCTCAAGCGACCCAGATTTTGAGCAAACTACATCCACTAAACCACACTTAATAACCCAAGGTGAACTGAATGATCTTGTAAGAGATCTGAATTTACCGAAGAACAAGGCGGAACTTTTGGGTTCCAGATTGCAACAGTTGAGTCTCCTGGCAGAAGATGTTACAATTTCTGTGTATAGGAACCGCCAGAAGCCGCTTATTACATTCTTTTTCAAAGAGGGTGACCTTTCTGCGTGCCACAACATTTCTGGTTTAATGGCAGCCCTCAAAATAAATTACATACCGAAAGAGTGGAGGCTTTTCATTGATTCATCCAAGACGAGTCTTAAAGCTGTTTTGTTGAATAATTGTAATGTGTTACCGTCAATTCCAGTTGGTCATGCAGTTCATATGAAAGAAACTTATGAAAACATTAAGCAGCTTTTGAAGTGTATAAACTACGATCATCATCATTGGTCACTTTGCGGTGACTTAAAAGTGGTCGCTCTTTTGCTTGGACTACAGGGTGGATACACCAAGTACTGTTGCTTTCTCTGTGAGTGGGATAGCCGTGCACGAAGTGACCATTACATCAGAAGACATTGGCCAATCAGGCAGTCATTGCAGCCTGGCAGTAAGAACGTTGAGAACCCAGCACTTGTCGACACCAGCAAGATTTTGTTGCCACCCTTGCACATTAGGGAGCCGCGGTAGCATAGTGGTTAGTGCACTGGCTTCCTAGCGCAGTGGTCTATGGTTCGATCCCCGGATGAGGCGGGAATTTTTTAGGCCGCAAACGGCTCCTGGGTCGACCCAGCCCAAATGGGTACCAGAGCAACTCTGGGAAGGTTAAGGCGGCCGGCGTGATGCCGACCACATCACCCCTAGTGTGCCGACGGTCAAGATAATATGGGCTTAACACCATATTCCCAATATGCCTCAATGGGCGTGTAACGGGTTCCTTTACCTTTTCTACCTTTGCACATTAAGCTGGGTCTCATGAAAAACTTTGTCAAGGCAATGGAGAAAACAGATGAGGCTTTCAAATACCTCATCAGAAAATTTCCAAGACTGAGTGAAGCTAAAATAAGAGAGAGAGTATTTGTTGGTCCGCAAATTCGAAAACTTCTTCATGATGACGAGTTTCTTTGCGTGTTGCATGACAAGGAAAAAGCAGCATGGCTAGCATTTAAGTCAGTGGTGGACAATTTTCTTGGAAACAACAGATCTGATAATTACAATGAAATTGTAGAAAATCTCCTTCTGAAGTATAAGAGTCTTGGCTGCAACATGTCTTTGAAAATTCATTTTCTGGATTCTCATCTGGATTTCTTTACGTCAAACTGTGGAGCGGTCAGTAATGAGCATGGTGAACGATTTCACCAGGACATTGCTGCTATGGAGACAAGGTATCAAGGCAATTGGAGCCCTTCAATGCTTGCTGATTACTGTTGGACTGTGACAAGAGACACCTCATCGATTGACTACAAGAAGCAAGCAAAGAGAGCTCGAACAGCGACTAAATAATGTCGGAATGGGTTCAAATGTGCCTTTTTAAAACATGATATGTGAACTTTAAATAATGTTTTTATTTTTTCTATCTTTTTATATTGAAATATCAATTAATTGAGTATGTAACCACAATTTTTATAATGCTAAAGTAGAAAGACTAGCTGTTCACCCCAGAGAATTAAACAAGCATACATTATTTGTATTACTGTAATGTAAATTCATCATTTAAAAAAAAAAAAAACCAGAGCCAATTGGTGAATTTCATTATGATATTTGAAATCAGCATGTCAAAATCAATAAGAAATGGAATATTTAATTTCTGGCACGCTGAATCTCTGTGGGACACTTAAAATTTCAAGAATATTCAGCTTGCAGCTGTCCCAAAAACTTCTCTTAGTAATCCCAAGATCCACATAAATGTAAATTTTCTCAGCTCTGCTCGACATTTCGACAGCCTAGCACTCTAACACAATAACATGGCTTCCTCTTTGCTGACGTCACAGGAAGTCCGGAGTTGAGAAAATTACAGAGGGCGCTTGAATTCGATGCGTCGTGGCTCTTAACTCGGCCGTGCTCCACAGTTTTCAATGGATTGCTTTGTTTCCTAGTAGTAACAGTTCTCTGAATGCCTTTTTTTTTTTTTTTTTTTTTTGCTAAAATTATAGGACGGCCAAATCTTTCTCCTGAATTATACTCGATCCAAGGAAATTAAGGTCCCCATGTCGGTTGTTAGAGTAATGCATTTGCTTTCAGCACGGACTTTTCTATTGCAGGTATAAAGGTCATTGCTACCGCAGGTTTGAAAAAAAAGAGAGGCAAGTTAGAATTTATCAGATAGATAAAGTTTTCTCTTGTTGCACATTAAGTGCTGGGCGTGCGAATTTATCTCTTTTTTTGTATCGTTTTAAGAAGGTTTGGTAAAGTGTGTCGCCATTCAAAAATGGTTTAGAACCTATGGAAAAAGAAATTTCACACACTTAAATCACGACTATCCCTGTTCTTCTCTATCATAATAGGCATCCTGGGAGCTGTGGGATCTACTTTCGAAACTCTGAGTTCTATAACGATCAACCATGATAACATCGTGACTGTTTCCATTTCAGAGTATTTGTAAGTTGGAATAAATGCAGGCTATTTGTAATATCTAACAAACGATCTGCCTCTTGCGATCCCAGTGGAAAATTTAAACTAAAAGGTATTGAATCCATTGATAACTTCACTTCAAAGAAAACATCGGGTTCCCACCTTAATACAGTTCACGAATTTTAGTACATTTTAATATGCAAACATTATTGGAGACTTAGTCATAATAATATAGTTTTATCCAATTCCAGTTTCTTGTGTTTGTGTTTTACAGCATCTTTCTGGGGCCTATAATCTTTTAAGAAAGAAAGAAAGAATTTAAGAAAGAAAGAAAGAAAGAAAATAAAAGAATGAAAGAAACAAAACAACATATATTAATACCCTGGTACTTATCATTAATAAGATGCTGATTACTGAAATTTAACGCGTTAAGAATTAGGAAACACGCGACCGCGCAATTGTTCTAAGAATAAATAAACCAGGATTGTCAATCTACAGCAGCTGTCCTTGAGAATAACACATATTTTATATTTGTTCCCGGTAACTAAGGATTTTAAAAAAAATCGTGTTAAGCAGATGAGAAACAATTCCTGAAACTAAACAAGACCCTGGCGCGTGAATTCTTACAAATTGGTGATTTCCGGGGGCAAATAATCATGGGAAGTCAGTGAAGGGTGGGGTTGGTTTGAGGATTGGCAGATAACAACTCACGAATACAGTACTGGAATTATTTTTTTAGTCCTGAACCTACAAATACTTCCAAATAAGCCACGAGTTGTCTTCCTACTGAGGAGGTAAGGAAGTGACGTAGCAGATACTGATGTAAGAGACTGAACTGTTAGAAACTTCACTACTCTATGTCCAGCGTTACAAGGTGAGATGACCTGTTCCTTTCCTCACTGCCTTTACCTTCCCTAACTCAAGAGCAGAGTCAGGTACCTATGTACAGCTAAGTAGACTGGAGTGTGATGCTGCCTGGTTTCGATCCCGTAACGCGGTAACTTAGCCACGAGAAACAAGCGATTTAACCGCTCAGCCAGTCGGACCCTACTGAGGAACAAATTCCAGATAAGGCAGCAGTGTTGTGAGAATGTTCGCAGAAATAGAAGAAGGCCCAGAAATACACTTCTTCTTGTTCTTCAAGTACCATGCCTAGGGTCGTAGAAGATCATGTCACTCCACAACTTCCTGTCTCCAGTACAATTTATCGATTCTGTTGTTGACTTCTTTCCATGTCACGATGTCAAACTGTCCAGAATTGTGTCTCTTTGTCTTCCCTATCTCTTTTTCTGTCAATCTTACCTGTTGTTATGATATATTCCAGCTTTCCTTCAATCTTACCTGTTGTTACGATATATTCCAGCTTTCCTCTTCTCATAACATGCCCAAAAAATGGATTGTTTCCTTCTAACTTGTGAAATAAGTTTCTTTTGCGTATTGACCTCTTTCAGGACATCCTCATTACTCTTTTTGGCTGTCCATGGTATTTTTAAACATTCTTTTGTAAAACCACATCTCTAGTGCTTTCCCTGCATGTTCCCTACTAATTGCCCATGACTCACTCCCATTCTCAAAGAAATCCACAGAGAAGATAATTGGAGACAATATAGAAAAGATAGAAACAAAAAGAAAGAATGTGAATGGGTGGCGCAGTACAGGTGGGTGTGACATGAACTAGTTGAAGGTCTGTGTTCCACAGGCAGCGGAACGATAAAGATTCATTGTTGGAAGTATGCAATCATCATCATCGTCATGACACTACGGCTACCCAATCAGCATAAGCTTTCAACAAATTTTAAGTTGTTATGTCTCGTGCCATCAGCTCAAGGTATTTCCACTGTTTTGTCTGAAACCAGTTCTCTTCTCTACGTATTTTTTTGTCTCCCTTTACCTCACTTACCCTTGGGGTTTCCAGAACAAGGACTGTCTTGTAATGCCAAAATAAATTATGTAATTCCGACTCCTTGTTCATAATTAAATAAATAAGATACGTCATATTTTTACTTTCTTTTTATTATTTTCTTTTCTACTAGTGATTCTCTTATTCCTATCCTCTGCTTTGTTTTTCCCCCTTGTTCCTCTTTCTCTTTATGTGAATTGAGCTGACGATCAAGTTCCTCCAGATGGATCGGTTTCTTGCGTGCTGCAGCATACCTACTCTCCTGCTGCTTTTATCTTCATTTTTTTCTTTTTATTACCTAACAATTCTATTCTTATCTTATCTCTGAAATTCTTTCCTCCTGTCTTCAGACATCTACTGAGAATAAACTCGATCATCTATCTTTGGGAGAACCAATAAAACAATTTCATGTGTATGCTGTAAACGTCAGAGACAAATTTGCATATGCAAATCGGAAAGAACGTGCACTGGGAGGTTGATGCTTCTGGCAAAATTTAAGCAGAATATAACTAGGGAACAATCTTCTAAGTAAATTTGTTGATATTATGCGTTGTTCCGATTGGTGTGTCTCTTATACACACAGTTGTTATACACTACCCAGGTAAAAAAAAATACCAACACGTTTTGTATTTAAATAAATTATTATTTAATAATAGTATTAAACATTAGCTGCTCAGCTATTTCAGGGTACTGCAGTTATTTAAGCTTAGTCCTTTCCTACGACCGACCTTTCTTCAACCTGTTTCCGATCTTTGGACTCGAACGTACTTCATAGTAGATCGTATATTTTTCCATAACAGTGTCCTGTTCTTCACCAAGTGATCATGGAATTCTGTGAAATATATTTGCCTCATACTGTCCTGTATAGGTTTTTTTAAAAAATACAATTTTGCCTTGTTTTGGCGAAGCGCGTCCCTTTCAACATAGTCGGTTATATTAGGGTGTGACGTTTATGGAAATATAGCCTACAGTATCTGACAGTCTTTCGTGACCTCGTGGCGTTCTATGATTCGCTAGCAAAGCCATGCATTGACAGCCTTCGTTTACTCATTTTTAATCCACGCCTCTTTTCCTTGAGACGTAAACAAACGAAAAGTTTACCAACTTCCGTGACCTGCCAGTCATAACGGGGAGCGAATCAAGTTTGTTTACCTGAGGTTCTCACGCGAGGTGATCTGTCAATCATCGAATATCAGACAGATGCACGTAGAATAACACCGGACCTTTTGAAGTGAGTCGCTCGGGCAAAAATATTTTCCCCGAGTACCCTTTGATGTTCGTACATACAGGGGGAGATAACTCTGTAATCTCCAGAAGCGGGCCAAATCTACGGGAACCCGTTACACGGGTTAAGTCTCTGTTGTCGAGAAGCAACGGCCGACAGAGCGACCGTGAAAACGTTTTATCTTGGGAATTTAGGTTTCTGATTTCTCTGCTATGCACACGTGTGAAAATTAGCATCCTCTGGAGAGCAGATAACCGGGATGGTATATAAACTGTGTCTTCCCAAAACAGTTATCAGTTGTCGCTTAGAATGTTTCGGATAGCCTAAACACGTAGTCTAGAACCATTGTGGAAGGTGTGTTAATAGCCTTCGTGGGGATTTCATTCTGATTTTCTGGTAATATAAATTTGTGCTTAAGCGTGTTAAAGTGTTAAACTTTACCATTATAATTCATTTAAAGTCTAGCTGTTAAAGACTAGTGGAAAATAACGCGTAGCTATTTGTTTACCAGTTGTTCAGTTTAATGATAATTTACCACCCGCTCTATCACACAAGAAGAGGCGTTTAAGTTGCCTAATTAATACACTAGGCGCGACTGATAAGTGACAGAATAAAATTCACGTTATATTTCATTTTGTGTAATTTTAGTAAATGACTGTTATTTAATACCATACGACGACCCACAGACGCCGACAATCTAATAGCTATTAATGACCGGCGATATTTGTTAAGTGCGCGTATGGATAATTAAATAATAATAGACAGTGTACGCTGATCGTGACCGGGGCAGGAGGGAAAGGCTGCATACCTCAACCCAACCTGCACCCGCTAAGCGACGCGCGATAGGATAGGCTAAAGACACTGTGTGCTTTTTAACTTTAATCAGGACTGACAGAGAGATAAGAGATCGTCTTGCCCACTTCCGTGTACATATATGTAGCTACCTATATTAGTAGCATTTTTTTCGTAAATGTTTCTCTATTCTTAGGCATGACCTGATCAAGGGCGACCAGCGGTCTATTTTGGTCCTTTTCTTCATTTACTGATTGGTGAATGTTGTCTTTTTTTCTTGGCTTACGTGTGTCGTAGATTTCCGATAGGTGATTAAGAACAATGTTAGGTCCCTTCTGAATAGAACTGACAACATTGAGACAAAATAACCACAATAAAAGAGTTACTCATTCCTGCTTTCTTTCTTTTCATACAACCGTGGCCACGTTCATTCGTTCTTACCTAATACTTGATTTGCAACTTCTGGAACAATCTTTAGGACACACGCACACAGCAAATCCAGTGTTATTTTGGCAAAGAAAAACCCAGCTCCTCAAAGACAGATTAAATCCACTTCTCCGGGGAACGTTCACTTTGTTACTTTTATTTAGGATGTCTGTTTATGTCACATTAATTAGTCCAGGTAAGAATTTTAACAGTGCTCACAGTGTCAGTAGCTTGGGATTTCCAGTACATAGGAATGTCAGGTCGGCAACTTCTCTCAGTATAAAAATTCCTTGTCACACCACAAATGGTCAAACGTCGGGAAATGTTAATGTTGGTGATGTCACCACAACGGGCTGAATGTAAATGAAATTGGGAAAAAAAAAATCTGGATCTATAGGCCCAGTTACAAAGTCACTCTTAATGTTCTTTGGGTTGGTACTCTGTCTCTTTCTGGGTGTAAACACGAAGCCAGACAGGTTCACCTTGAAGACCCAGATACTGAGAAAAAAATGTTCTTTGGTATGGTTATTCTCAGATTTATATGGAAGCCGCTGGTAAGGTTTTTGGGTGTGACCCAGTACGCCAACACAGAAATTAAAACAATCTCCAACGAAAACTAAGAAACTCCAATAATACAAATTGTTCTAGAATCGGAGCTAGATGTTCTGAAATAAATCTGTGGGTACTGAATAATGGATTTTAAAAGCAGAGATACATTTATTAAAATGGTAGAAATTCACTCGCACTTGCTAGTTTTGATACCTTCACACAGATTTCGGGTATTTCTTCGTTCGAATTCTGAATCAGACGAAAAATTCACACTTTTACCGCTCGCAGACCTGGCCACGAGCGAACGGTCTTTGATCTGGCGGCTCTTCACCGTATCTACTCACGCTCGGAGCAAACGGAGGTAGGGGGAATAACCGTGATTATCTGCCCTTGGTTTCAGATTATTCCCCCTGACCAATTACAAACAAAAGTACGTCCTATAGACTAAACGCTCTAGTTTTCTCTTCATAAGCTTATCTCCCCCTGAGCCAAAAGTACAACTTTTTGAATAGTCGCCCCTTTGTTCTCTACAAATCCACCATCCCGTCCCCTCTCTATTAGAGATGGCTAGTATGTGTATGTGTCGAAACAATGCTTCGAAACAGCATAGAGTCCGAAAGAATCGACACACAGCCTGCTTGTTGTTTCGACACAGTTTCAGTTCCTGTCTGCCTCGCTGTTTTGCAGAGACACTCTGTCTCACCTTCCGTGGGCTTTCGTAAAATTTGATTAACCGTTCGGAACATTAGTATGGAATATCAAACATGTCATATTTTTCAGGGATGTGTTATGATGACTTGATTTTACTAGTGATATTTTTTTTGCTGAGAAGTTATAGACACTGGAAATTGTGTCAGTGCTGCAGTTGTCAATGTTTTAGGCACTATGTTGTGTTTTACGTAACACAAATAACATTACTATCTGACTTTTGACAGTCGTATCAGCGGATTTATCCAGCAAGTTTCGCTGTTTCAAAATCGGCACTCACCCCAGAGCCAGCCGATAGGATTTACCATCACCATCATAAATAACTGTGTTTTTAGCACCCAGATGTTTCCCTATACTGGAAGTATTTTCTACTGTTTACTGTGAACACAAGATCTCGGTTTTTCTACATTAACTATTCGAGGTGACATTTGTATATCCAGGATCAACCACCAAATTAGGCGTCCCCCTTATAAAATGTAATTATTTGAGGAGGTTCTGGGGCCAATTTGAAAGATAAAAACACTGGAAATTATATATTCAGGAATTGTATGTCCAAGAGATTTTTTTCACCAAGAGTAGGTAAGACGAGCGAGTGAGTGGCCACGTATGTAAGAGAGAGAGTGAATATTTTCTTTGTTACGGAAAAATTGTATTAACTGGATTCCGCTTAAATATTGTTTACTTTACTGGATAGCTTTAGTAGGAACTTTGTTCTTTTCTTTACGGTCTATGCTGTAACATAGTGCTAACCGTTGACTTTTGGGGTTATTACCTTGTTGGGTTCTTTTTCTCAATAAGGGGAGGGCACGTGTATTCTGTTAATTTTCTATGCATGCAATTTTTATTTTATTTGATCTTTCTTTAGATATTTGGTGTTGTCAAGTTTAATGATAATAAACAACAAAAGAACTTAACTTTGTGTGTTGGTCAGACGCATACCCACTTAACGATAGTTTTTCACGTTTGCGTTTCTTGTTGTCACATAAGTGTTTGTGGGTGTAGTTAAACTTATATTTCTAGGTATAAGGAGGGGCAAGATTGTCTTGTACTAAAAGATAGTCGTATAGATAGGCTGGACTAGAGAAACTACTCATTCCAGAGACAGATCTTCTCCTTAAACTATTCACTCGTGAAATCTATTTCTCACACCTTTATTTCTCCCGTACTTATCACCATCCACTCTACTCAGGCGGGAACATAAATATCTTTCACACTTATCTAAATTTACGACATAGTGCGCATGTCCAAATATAAAAGACCTTTAGATCTGATTGAAATTATTACTGTTCAGGTAAAATATCGCTCAATGCAGGGAAGGACTGACACAGATCTGCCCCCCCCCCCCCCCCGGGTAAGAAGGGTGATTGGTCCCTAACCTATTCGACATAGATGGAGGCTAGGGAAAGTGGTCCCCTACTATTATGGGCCCTGAGGCACTGTCCGGTTGCCTGACCACTCAATCCGCTCCTGGTTCAATGAGTCCACAATTGGTTGCTTTCTTTGGTTCAGTGACAATAAGAGGGACGAGTTGATAATCTTGGAAGACCTATTTGCTGGTCTAACTCTATAGACTTAAACCTTTTTCATTCGCTAACCTTTCATGACCTACCCTATAACAACCCTACATAGTAAAAGTAGTTCCATAACAGATCCTGCCGTAGAGGAGGCAATTGTTAGAGACTTCACTATTTTAGGTCCACCTTCGAGAGGCGGGGTGACCAGTTCTCTTTCTCACTGACTTTGCCTTCCCTAACTCGAGAGTCAGGTACCCATGTACTGCTGGGTAGACTGGAGATGACGACACCGTGTTTCGAACCTGGTACGCTTGCGGCGAGAGGTTAGCGCTCTAACAACTCAGCCAACTGGACGCTCACAATGACCTTACCCTATAGTAACTCTACCCTACTTTACAAAAATGTCCGAATCGCTCCGGGTCCTACACAATATTCCATAGCTGTGTGTAATGTCGCGACAGCGACTCCGCCCGATGATGCACTTGCTATGGATATCTTATCTGATCGTGTAGCCTGTCACGATTTGCTCACACAGCCAGGCGATAGCGCAGTTCCGAAGGTCCCTGGTTCGAATACTTGAAGTACCTATCACTAAAGTTACACTTCTGTTGTTTAGTATCATTCTTCTTTCTGTCCTGCTCAGGTACGATTAGTAAATTTCATGTGGTCGTGAATCATTTAATGCAATACAACGGAGTAATTAGTATAGGCCTATATTTTCCCTCTCCTTATCAAGCCTCTCCCCCCCCCCACCCCCCTCCCCCACCCCTTTCATTATCAATCCGCTTCTATTAAGCATACGTGGAAACATTCGTACACATTAGCGTTGTGAGAAGGAATAGCAATAAGAAATAAGGAAATTAAATAATTAAAATGATACATTCTGAATGACATTACAGGTGTTATTTTGGTTGAAATGAAGAACAGCAGGTCGTGTTCTTTGATGTCTTACAAATAAGTCCCCGTCGTCATGAGTGTTAGAATTAAGGTTAATGTTAGGATTCTTAAAGTAACCCTTACCCCTTTTTATAATGTCTGAACTCTTTTATAAGTTCATATCGAACATATGGCTAACCGTTATTTTAATTGTAAACATATTCGGTCAAATTTTAGTGTGCTAAAATTTGCTGCTGAAATATTACATCGTCATTTGTTGGACACTTTTTTTGTCAGAACTAGTGGTCCTAATAATGTCATACTCCCCCCTGGTCTCCAGGGTAGTGAGATCGGATGCCTACCCTTCTCGGATAAGTATGAGAAAATAGGAGGTCCCGTGTGCAAGTTGCGCACGTTAAAAATCCCACGGCAGTTGGAAATCGCAAAGAGCCGAATACTATAAGGCCGCTACCCTGGCAAAATTTAAAAAAAAAAATTGGAAACCTGCCCACCACAAAAATATTTATAAAATGTGTGATTCCTATATACACACATTGGGATTCTCACCGGTGCTACGGAGTTCGTGCACTGTGCTGAGATCCTCCTTGTGTGATCTAAGGGAGGAGATCGGAGCACTGATGGAGTTGTCCGTGTGCAATGAAGATAGTCCTTAATACCAAACCTTCTGTAGAACTGCCTGTACCTTTGCTTTTTTATTTTGTTATTTTTGTTTGCAATAAAGTGCCTAAAAACTTGAGTTAAAAATTCTTGTATTATCTGTTGTACTTGATTTCCTGTGACTTCATATATTTCCCATTACAGTTTAATTTCCTGTTACCTCTGTAGTTTTCTTTTAACAGAACTGTCCGTTCCTCCAGCCTGTTCTATGCTATTGCCATGATATATTATGAGATCCACACATTTTTTATTTGTTCCTTGATTTCTTCTATGCTGGGCGATGCCTTGATGTCATTGCGATCTGCCTATCATTGTAGCAAATTCTTCTCGTAATCTTTGTCTGTTTTCGTGTATTGTTAGACCCGAATGCTGTGACCTCTCATCAAAAATTCTCATTTTGTCCTGTATCTCGTTTCAGTCGATGTTGCTGTTTTTATAATCCTATCTATAACCAGTAGGAAGAGAAATAGTGACAAGTGGCATTCCTGCCGCACACCATTCTTTACTTCTTAAAAGGTTTGGATGCTGCTAACTCAAATTACCGTGATAGAAATGCCACGAAAGCATAAACGGTTTATGAATATGGGTACAACTATTAGCTACTATAGACCAAGCTCCTAAATAAAAATAACACACATGATAGAAAAACAACAGAAGTGAGTGGCTTATACTTATCGGAGAATCGAACCCAGGACATTCCGAACGGCACCACCGCTTAGCCACGGAAGCGAATCACACTATCCTTCCTGCCAACTAGGCACCACAAAAATAGTGCTTCGTAGACAGGGGTCATTAGCGCGATTCGCAACACGGAAAACCGGATATGGACTTGGGCCGATCCAGCCTAATTAATGACGCAATCACTTCTGTTGTCCCCCTATTATACAGTATAGGTCAGATTACACAAGACAAAGACCTTAATAGTAAGTCTAGTTAATGATAGAAAAATGAAAACAGTACAAGACAGAGGGTAGGTTTGTGTCGTACCGATAGGTTTGGAAGTTATTTATGGTCCCGTCTGAGTAGAGTGGATGGTGATAAGTACGTGAGAAGAAGGTGTGAGAAATAGATTTCACGGGTGAATAGTTTAAGGAGAAGATATGTCTCTGGAATAAGTAGGTTTCTCTAGTCAAGCCTATCTATATGACTATAATTTAGTACAAGACAATCTTTCCCTCCTCATACATGAAATATAAGTTTAACTACACACACACACACAAAGCTATATGACAACAAGACACTACTTACTACTACTTACTTCTTACAAGACACACACACGTGAAAAACTACGGTTAATTGGGTATGGGTCTGACAAACGCACAAAGTTAAGTTTCTTTTGTTGTTTATTATCATTAAACTTGACAACACCAAATATCTAAAGAAAGATCAAATAAAATCAGATTTACATACATAGGAAATAACAGAATAAATGTGCCCTCCCCTTATTGAGAAAAGAACCCAAAAAGTTAATAACCCAAAGGTCAAAGGTTAGCACTATGTTACAGAATAGACAGTAAAGAAAACAAAGTTCCTACTAAATGCTACTCAGTAAAGTAAACAATTTTTAAGCAAAAAAAATTCCAGGTTGGTACAATTTCTGTAACAAAGAAAAATATTCACTCTCTCTATCATACAGTGGCCCACTCAATCACGCTTACCTACTCGTGGTGATATCCCTTGGAAATACAATTATCCTGAATATAAAATTGCCAGTTTTTTTATTTCCCAAATTGGCCCCAGTCCATCCCGTAACAAATAAGATTAAGGAGGTGGACGCCGAATTTGGTGGTTTATTCCTGGATGAACAAATGTCACCTCGAATAGTTAGTGTAGAAACCGAGATCTTGGGGTTCACAGTAAACAGAGGAAAATACTTCCAGTATTGGGAAACATCTGGTTGCTAAAACTGTTACAATTGATAAATGATGGTAATCCTATCGGCTGGCTCTATGGTGAGTGCCGATTCTGAAACAGCGTAAATTCTGGATGATACACTTGAATACGACTGTCAGTCGTCAGATAATGTTATTTTTCTGCACAACCCCAGTGGGCTGATAAAATTGAAAAATAATATTGCTTGGTTTTGTAAGTCCAGTTAAATTTACAAGTTAAAATGTTTCTCTGTCTCTTTGGCCAATCCTGTTCACAAATGAACTTGGGGACGCACAAGCCAAGAAAAAAGACAACATTAACCAATCAGTAAATGAAGAAAAGACCGCTGGACGCTCTTGTGATCAGGTCTGCTAGGAATAAAGAAACATTATGGAAAAATGCTACTATCCTATATAGCTACATATATGCACACGGACGGGGACAAGACGATCTCTTATCCACTCCGTCAGTCCTGATTAAATTTAAAAGGCACACGGTGACTTTCTTTACACCTATACGGTCAGCTTTTCGCCAGCGCGGCGTTTTCTAGGTCGGATGAAGGTATGCAACCTCCCCGCCCCTTACGCGCGCGTTAACGATCAGCGTACAATGTCAATTATTATTTAATTGTCCATACGCGCACTTACATAAATATCGCCTGTCGTTAATAGCTATTAAATTGTCGGCGTCTGTTGGTCATCGTATGGTATTAAATAATAGTCACTTACTATAAATACACAAAACGCATTTAACGTGAATTCTATTCTGCCACAATCAGTCGCGCCTAGCATATATCCAGTCAGCTAACCGTCTCTTCTTGTGTGAGAAAGCGGATGGTAAAAATTAACATTATTTCTGAAACATCTGGTATAAAATAGCTACGCGTTATTTTATTTCACGGGTTTTAACAGCTAGAACTCTAAGTGAATTATAATGGTACGCTAACACTAATTTCTATTACCAGAAAATCATAATGCTATTAACACATGTTCCACAATGGTTCTAGACTACGTGTTTAGACTATCTGAAAAATTCTGAGTGACAACTGATAGGTTTAAGAAAGCACAGTTGTTATATCATCATGGTTCTCTGATCTATAGCTGATGCTACTTTTCACGTTACTATGTGTATCGAGAGAATCAGAAACCTGAGTTCCCCAGATAAAGGCTTACGGTCGGCCTTTCTCAGGCGTTAGACCACCATTAAAGACTTAAATCTGTGTAACGGGTTCTCGTAGATTTTGTCCGTATCTGAAGATCAAAGCTCGGGGTTGTCCCTCTGTGTACGAACTTCAAAGGGTACTCGCGGAAAGATTTTTGCCCGTGAGTTTACTTCAAAAGGTCCGGTGTTATTCACGTGCGGTCTGTCAGGTATCCGATGATTGACAGATCAGCTCGCGTGAGAAACTTGGGTAAACAAACCTGATTCGCTCCCTGTTATGACTGGCAGGTCACGAAAGTTAGTAAACAACTCCGTTTGATTATGTTCAAAGAAAAGAGGCGTGGATGAAAAATAAGTTTGTGTGAATAAGACAGGCAGAAAAATGCGTGGTTTTGCTAGCAAATCATAGGACGCTAACGGGATTACAAAGGCTGTCAGATTACTGTAGGCTATATTTCCATTATACGTCACAGTTTGACTTGCAAAAACATTTAAACGATTTCAAAGGAACGATGACAGATTTAATAATTGTAAAAGAATCACTTCTGACTTCTTTCACTTCTGCCTGGCAGATACACAATTTTTAACAGCGTAGCTTTGTCGGATTGTCTTTTTGTGGTGGATTTGATGTTATGAATTTGTTGTTAGGTATTAATATGTTAATAAATGAGATTAGCTATGAAGGTCCCTGAATTTACCCAATAGTATTGTGAACTTTTCAGGGTACCTTTCCGCTACCACCCCTTTTATCGCATTCAAAATGTATGTATTATTATAGTAAATGACTTCGTTTAGTGTCTAGGGTTATGAATGTAGAGTGTAATGTACAATAATCCACAAACATACAAACAAATAGTTTATTATTCACAACAGCACACAGTACTACCACAATAACATACAAACGACACTCTAAAAGGCTATCTTATTTAAGACTGTGGTTGAATTTTGTGTAAATATGATTTTTACAATTTTATTATCCTGATTCTAATTTATTTGGAATCAGGATTGACAATTTAAAAGTGAAATCAAAATAATCATTTACATCAGTCAAATAGCACAATAGATCCTCTGTCCATACATAAAATATTTTCTTATATACGTCTGTAGTGTTCTCCTACTTTAAGGTAATACTGGTAGTACCACTAGGTTGTTGTTTGAAATCATACCCTTTTAGTAATGTTTGTTTCTATTTGTCACTTGTGGAACTATTAAATCTTTGTCCCAGTTTATTCACAGTCACTTTTTATATTTCTTCTTTAATTCTGTTAGTTGAGCTCTCAGGTGCCGAACGAGAACTTATCTTGGCAGTAGAATATAGGTTGAACCTTTCCTCTGCTCGCTTGACAATCTGTTCCCTGTTTGATAGGCAATGGCCACTAGCATGGGCTCGCAGTAAACAGGCAGAGTCCTGAATCAATCAGTTTTCAAGCGTTTGGTACCACATTAACGTCAGTACCCAGGACCTCTGAAATGTGAAGGTATGCATCCTTCTTAATATCTAGCATACACTAATAGTCCACATTAAGGACATGTACATTACAAACAAACAAAAAGGGTCATATCCTTATACAAACCTATGCCACCATTTTCTTTTGATGTGACAATGTACACCAGTATTCCTTTCCCTACTAGTTACAACGCCACTGCAATTCCAGCTGTAATCTCTTCCATATAATAGGATAGGTGTTATGCTCCTTTATGACAATCATACATATTCTTGTAGTTTTACCCCTCTCTGACAGTCTATCACATGGTGGATCAATCTTTAGGCTTTGCCTGATGTTCGCTATAGAACCACTCATGTCCAGACATATTATTATTTCACATTCAATTTTTATATAAAATACAGATTAATAAATGTCAATCTTACCACAATTTGTTCAATGAAATACACAGAGACGATGACTGACACAGTTTCGATCTGTTTTGTTGTCCAGGCTGCCCAGAAATTATATTTGAAAGCACAGTCTGATCTCATCTATCGCTGGTGAAAATTTTTCTAGTAATGGCGTCCCACTAAAGCTTATTCTGACAATATCGATTCAGTTGGCCAATCACTCTTAATTTTACAAGGGTAAACAGTCTTTCAACAAAAATATCATTCAAACCTTTCTACGTTACTAGGCTATTTATGTTTATTCAAAGGTCAGCCAATAATATTTCGTCTCACTTCAAATGCCACCCAATCGGATTCACTGTACTATCTGAGCCTATCTGTCACCTACTTTTTTCCCAAAAAATATGCGATCCAATCTAAGCAGATATGACTTGACCTGACAGTATCTCTGATCTCTATGTATGGTTTTATCATTATTTGATTAGTGAAGGGACTATTTAGATAACTAATAACATATTCTTGGTCAGCAAGTCTTCAGGTACACGAATCTACGATTTTTAAGGGGCTATGTGGGTTGGTTCAAAATTCTATCTTTTTTTCTATGTTAGTTGTTTATTTTTAAACTACCTCTCGTTCACTCTTTTTCCATGTACTTTCAAGCTAAATACGAGAGCTTAGGTCATTCATAATAAGAGCTTAACATGTTTACATGACCGTAGTGTCCACAATTCTAACTTTTTCATCGTATTGGGGAAACCCCTAAGGCAAGGCTTGCCCCTGTGCTACAGTTGGCTTTTAGTTTAAAATCAATGCGAAACGAATTAGCATTTCATCTATCCTTGCCCCTCCTCGTTCCACAATGCATTTTAGGCAAATATTTTCTTAGAACTAGGAAAAGTGGGTGTTTATGTCAAGGACGAATTTGAAAATTGGGTACCGTTTTGTTCGGCTATTCGTTAGCAAATAATAATCTGAAGGCGTAGGCGACACCAATCGTTCTAGCAGAAAATTCTTTTGTACTTTCTTATCTTTTCCTTTATGCCCTATACTGTTATATATTAATTTAGATATTGTATTTAGAAACTACTACACTTTCACACCGAAAGGAAGCCACTGACATGAAAACGGATGTCCTGACCGCAAAACAGGATACAAGAATAGGATTTTGGAATGTCAGGACAATGTACGAGACAGGTAAACTAAGACAGGTCACGGCAGAAATGAGAAACTATAGGTTACACATCCTGGGGATAAGCGAGAGCAGATGGACAGGGGCAGGAAAAGTTAAAACAGCAACAGGAGAAACAGTAATTTACTCTGGAAGAGAGGATGGACAGCACAGTGAAGGCGTAGCCATTATTCTACAGAAAGGGATAGAAAGGACATTACTGGAATGGAAACCCATCAACAACAGACTGATACGATTGAGATTGAGAGGGAGATTCACCAACACTACAATAATACAATGCTACGCACCAACGAATGATAGCGATGAGGAGGTCAAGGATGAATTCTATCAACAACTGCAGAAAGAAATGGAGGACACACCTAGATATGATCTTGTTATAGTAATGGGAGACCTCAATGCGAAAGTTGGTACACACAATACATATAATGAAAAGAACAATGGGGAAATGCGGCAGCGGAATAGCAAACGAAAATGGGGTAAGCTAATAAGTTTCTGTAGCATTAACAACCTGGTCATTGGAGGAACACTTTTCCCACATAAGGAAATTCACAAGTTAACATGGGAATCACCAAATGGTCGGGACAGAAACCAGATAGACCACATCATGGTTAACGGTAGATGGAGACATGCATTACAAGATGTGAAGGTAAGAAGAGGTGCAGATGTGGGAAGCGATCACCATTTAGTAGTAGCAAAACTGAAAGTGAAACTAAGAAGGGCTGGACCAACTGTAACTACACAGAAAAGGTTTGACATCAGCAAATTGAAGGACCCCCTTACCAGAAAAGCGTTTGCGGCCGACATTAAGAAACGATATCAATTTGCCAAAAGCCAGGAAAAGACATTGAATGATGATATAGACCAGAATTTTAACACCATTTCAACAATATATAAGGAAAGTAGCAAATCATGCTTAGGATTCCAGGAAAGGAAGAAGCAAGACTGGATAACACAAGAAACACTAAACACCATAAAGATGAGAAAGGAAATGAAAAGAAAGAAAACAGAAGCGAAGTCCCCCAGGTTAAAGCAACAGTCAACTGGACAGGGAAGTTAAACGCCAAACCCGAGCCAACAAAAGGAATTTCCTAGACGATCTTGCAAAACAGGCAGAAGAGGCAGCACTGAGAAATGAACAAAGCACAGTATACAAAATAACTAAATTCATCAGCGGAAAACGAGGTGCAAACAATATTACATTAGTAAGAGATAAGCAAAGAAATCTCATCAAGACAGCAGAGGGACAGGAAACAAGATGGGCAGAGCACTTCAGAGAAACTCTGAACAAGGAAATACCAGAGACACAATTGAATGTTCCTGAAGCTGAAAACGATCTAGATGTAAATACAGACATTCCACGAAAAGAAGAAATCATCACAGCAATCAAAGGGTTAAAGAACGGTAAAGCTCCGGGCCATGATAACTTAAATGCAGAGCTATTTAAGACAGACCCTGAGCTAGCAGCAGAACTATTAGAACCACTATTTGCACAAGTGTGGAGAACGGGGACAACACCATCAGAGTGGAACAAAGGAATAATTGTCAAATTGCCCAAGAAGGGAGATCTTTCAGACTGCAATAATTGGAGAGGAATCACTCTTCTCTCAGTTCCCAGCAAAATACTAGGCAGGATAATTATACAGAGAATTTCAAAGGCAGTAGACTACAAACTGAGGAAAGAACAAGCAGGATTTAGAAAGAACAGAAGATGTGTAGACCATATATTCACTCTAAGGAACATTATAGAGCAGTGCTCAGAATGGCAAAGACAGCTTCACATAAATTTTGTTGATTTTGAAAAGGCTTTTGACAGCATACATAGGGACAGTTTATGGAAAATACTGAGGGCTTATGGAATTCCAAGCTGCATAGTGTCAATCATAAAAAGCCTCTATGCCAACTTTACGTGTAGCGTTGGGCAGAGCAACCTAACCTTCGAGGTGAAGACAGGAGTACGACAGGGATGCCCCTTATCAACCACTCTATTTTTAACAGTCATAGTCTGGGTGATGCGCCAGACAACAGAGGGCAGTCCAAGAGGACTAAGATGGACTACATTTTCAACATTGGAAGATCTGGAATATGCAGATGACATTGCACTGCTGGCACATTCACATCAACACATCCAGGAAAAAACGGATAGACTTAATAAATTTAGCCAGCAGGTGGGCTTGAACATCAATTTAAAGAAGTCTGAGGTCATGACGCTCAATGTGAGCAACCCTGAGCCCATATCAGTAAGGAATCAGCAACTGGTACAGACAGATACCTTCACATACCTAGGAAGCATAGTAACACCAGACGGTGGGGCAGGCAAAGACATCAACATCAGAATGAATAAGGCAAGAACAGCCTTCTTTAGCCTAAAAACATCTGGAAGTCCTCCCAATACAGCACAAGCACAAAATTAAGATTATACCAGAGTTGCGTGCTTTCTGTGCTTCTCTATGGTGCGGAATGCTGGAGAGTCACAGAGAAGGAAATGTCAAAATTGTCCTCTTTTCACACAACATGCCTAAGAAAAATTCACCGAATCTTTTGGCCGAATACCATCACTAACCAAGATCTGCTTACTCGTAGCAAGCAAGAGGACATGCATACCATCATAGCTGGCAGACGCTGGAGCTGGGTTGGTCATGCTTCACTCAGCTAGCTTTGGACCCCTGAAGGAAAGTAGGCGTGATGGCCACTAACTGCTTTGACGGTCGGTGGTTAAGGATCGAAGAAGAAGAAAAGAAGACACTTTCACAGTGGAACTGTTTAAGACTGTCGTTTATAGTAGCATGTTACTAGAAGTCTTACAGTGGAGTGTTGGTAGAAGTATTTCATTTTGGAGTTTTGGCAGAAATCTTTCATAGTGGAATTTTGGTAGAAATCTTTCATAGTGGAGCTTTGACAAAGTCTTTCATAGTAGAGTTTTGAAAGAAGTCTTTCACAGTGGAGTTTGGCAGAAGTCTTTCATAGTGGAGTTTTGCCAGACGTCGGTACAACATATTGTGACGGTGCGAAGACGAATAATTCTTGAATATATGTGTTATGTTGTCGTCACTCTCTCTGGCTTGCTTTCACACACACGTTGCGCAGTCACAAAAACAAAATTCCTTCTTGATAACATGTGTCCACCTTTTTTCGTGAAACCCTATCAGGTAGTACATAAATCATACAGCGAACAATGTTGTCCACAAGGTTTACTAGTTTACTATGTAAATATTCTCTACGTAGTATGTATCATTCACTAGGTATAGCAATGTAACCCAGGTATGTACCCAGCACAGACTGCTGGACTCTGATATGAAATGAAACAAAATAGACTAGTATCGTACTAATGGATAAGCATCATTTACATACTATCACATACACATGTGTGCAAATCTGCTAATGCTTGCGCTTATATGTCCATGTGTGTGTGTGTGTGGGGGGGGGGGGGTGTTCTATGATGTTTGTATTCGTGCGGGTTTGTATGCATATATAATCAACAATAAACATATCCCAGTCAACAATAATGCCTTCATGTTTATACTAAATGCTAACTAACTACATCATCACGTCAGAGAAAACTTATAAGTAAACATTTCTATCTATGATGAAATATTACACACAGTGCACTGGTCTAAATGACCACATGTTATCATGATCTGATAGGCCTAGCTGCTCTAAAGAACAAACAGATCTATACTCTATTCTTAAAGCTCTGCACTAAATGTAGTAGGCATATACTTGTCACGGGGTTAGAAAGTACGCTAAAATTCCTCTCACAATAAGCACTGATGTGAAATTAATCACGGTTACGGCTCACAAAAACACAAAATAACTATTAGTTAACATTACACAAATAATCATAATAATAATAATAACACACGTGTATACAGCGCGGTAACGACCAAGTAGAGAAGAAATAAAGAAAGCCATGAAGCTTCTGAAAGATGGAAGAGCAGCTGGTCCAGATCGCATTCAAGCAGAGGCCATCAAAACAGATATTGATACCTCTACAGAGATATTATACAAACTACTTGGCAAAGTCTGGGAGAGAGAGGAAATACCAGCAGAATGGAAGGAAGGTTATCTGGTCAAGTTGCCTAAGAAGGGAAATTTACACGAGTGCAAAATTATAGAGGAATAATGTTACTATCAGTGCCAGGAAAAGTATTAAACAGAATCATCCTTGAGAGATTAAAAGAGTTCATAGTCAAGCAACTGAGAGATGAACAAGCAGGTTTTCGACAAAACAGATCCTGTACAGACCAGATAGCCACATTGAGAATAATAGTTGAACAAAGTCTGGAATGGAATTCACCGCTATACATCGGATTCGTGGACTATGAAAAGGCATTTGACAGTGTAGATAGAGAATCGCTTTGGAAATTGATGAGGCATTATGGAGTTCCCATGAAGATCAATAACTTAATAAAGAAAGACTTATGAAGACATGACATGCAGAGTTCTTCATGAAGGACAACCTACAGAACCGTTTAGGATTAGAACGGGAGTGAGTCAGGGATGCCTCTTGTCTCCATTTCTTTTCTTACTAGCAATAGATTGGGTTATGAAAACATCGACATCACACAACAGGAATGGAATCCAGTGGAATCTCACTAAACAGCTTGATCGTCTGGTATTTGCAGATGACTTGGCTCTTCTGTCCCATAACCATAATCAGATGCAAGAGAAAATGAAATATCTCAATGAGAGGTCACAACAAGTGGGCCTGAAAAGACACAGGGAATAGACCAAAATTATGAGAATAAATGCAAGAAATGATAACAAGGTTGAGCTTGAAGAAACACCCCTAAAAGATGTAGAATCGTGCACATATCTTGGAAGTAATATAGACAAAGTTGGAGGGACAGACAGTGATATCAAAATAAGAATACAAAAAGCAAGAGGAGCTTTCATTGCATTGGGAAACATATAGAGAACAAGAGAAATCAAGTCCAACACGAAAATAAGAATCTTCAACTCAAATGTCAAGTCAGCCCTATTGTATGGCTCTGAGACATGGAGAACAACAAAAACAAAAACCAAAAAGCTACAGATTTTTATAAACGGGTGCTTGCGTAGAATAGAAGGACTGAAATGGTATGACAAAGTCACAAATGTGGAATTGATGACAAGAACCAGACAAGTGCCAGTGGAAGAAGAGTTGTGGAGAAGACGCTGGCGATGGATAGGACACACATTGAGGAAACCTGTTGATAGCATGACAAGGCAGTCCTTGTTCTGGAATCCACAGGGAAAGAGAGGCAGAGGTGGTAAAAAAAACACATGGAGAAGACAACTGGAAACAGAGGTGAAAATGAGGAGGAAAACACGGAAAGAACTTGAGCGGATGGCACAGGACAGGAAGACTTGGCATATGTTTGTTGAAGGCCTATGCTCCTTGGGGAGCTAAAGGGTATTGATTGATTGATACAGCGCAATGCGACACTTGAATTCCCCTAATAAAATCACGCAGTACGTTAACACATATTTCATTATTGAAGGTAGAGATGATAAACACGTGAAAATATACAAGAAAACACATAACTCGCCGATCAGCTTCTATCAAACTATAGACAAACTCTAACCATTCTTAAGGAAAATAAAATCGACTCCGAAATCTGAAACGTCTAAGATTACTAGAGTATTATAAATGTACTCATAGGGTGAGCATACCTCGATGTCGATAGTTCTCTTGGCACAGAGATAACAAATCCTCCAACTTCACTGGCGTATCATACGAGGGTGCATATCGCACAAGAAGACGATTTGGCTCTTTCTGACCTACTTGAGCCTTCAACTGTTTCATTTTAAATCCTACATATGCCATATGATAGCCACGTCATACTGTCCAGCAAGCTATGTCCACTCTTATCTGAGGGGCGAATATTATATCTTTTGCCCAGCATGGATGACACGAGATAATCTTTGATGTCACATATTTAGTTGCTCATAGCAAAGATTATCTTCATAATCGTACACAACTTTCTCGTTTACTAGTGATAATATTTCCACGTTATCTGTTATATCAGTCATACGTCTTACAGTTTCCTACTCAACTAAGGTGTGTTCCACATGTGTCAGACAGCGCCAAGATGGCTATAAACCAGGACCGTCTCTAATAACATCTCTCGCGCATCACAAGTTTGTCATCCTCAAGGATGTCCAAGGTGGGTTTCCCTTAGATCAAGGGTCGGCATCCAGTCCATTCCAATCTACCGGTAGATCACAGTGGACGATTTGGTAGATTTTTAGGCGACTGGGGGAAAGGATGGGGGGGGGGGGGGGGGGGGGGGGGGGATTCGAGACTTCAATCAAAACTAGTTCGAACTTACTTCAAGTGGAATGAACCACTCACATAATCGTGGCAGGGGTTAGCGCTGGTTCACTAACTTTCCTGGTCGGTAGGAGATCTCTAGATAAAACGTAGGAGTCAAGGGCTTTTGTTCAATAGTAGTCGTAGCGCCAAGTTGCTCCAAACCTAAACTAAATAACTTTTTTTTAAAAAAAAAAAAAAAAAAAAAAAAACCTTTATTCAGGTCAATATATCAATTTACAAAGAATTTTTACATTATCACATGTTATAAAAGACAAAGACTAATAACCCCCCCCCCCCCCCCCCCTCCCCCCCCACCCTTCCCTCCCCCAGCCTAGCATTGCAACAAGTCAATATCAAAAACAATATACCAAATTATAAACAATATCACATAATAAACCATACTAACGATAAACCCCCCTCCCCCCCCCCCCCCTCCCCCCCCCCCCCCCAAATAACTTTTATTCAAGTCAATGTTCACATGGATGATGAATGGAGGTGAAATGATTGATGGTACATTGACTAAATGATGATGACACTCTACCATGAGGTGATTAGTGAAGACATAAATGATAAATGATATTTATATTGCTTGATATTTACAGAAGTATTTATAAATAAAGCTACTTGCTTCACATTGTATAGTTAAACAACGAAGTATTTAAGCAACAAGAAATATTTTTAAAGTTGTTCTGTTCTGTTTTTTGTTATTTGTTCGTATATCTGTGAAAATATTCTACTGTCGTAATGTATGCCGTCATGTACTGCATTATTTCTACATATCCACACTAAGTATCTAAATTCTGCTAATAAAGTTAAGAGTTTAAGCTCCGTCTGTCTCGGTAAAGTCGGTAAAGTATTCAACATACATGTTGAGTGATTGCGATGTTTTGGAAGCTATCAGTGTTCTTAGTTTATTTAATGTGGGGGCCACTGTTTTACATGTGTAAAACAAGTGGTCCTCTGTTTCTATTGTGTTGTTACTGCACAGTTTACACCTTGGTGGCGCCTTGCCTGCTTTCATTGCTGAATGCTTACTCATGATAGGTGTTAAACCGTACAGTAACCTAAAAGTAACTTGTTTGGCTTGTGGCTTGACGTCTATTGCATGGATGTTTGTGAAGATTTGTGTGTAGTCTGTTATGAAAAGGTTGTACCCTCGTTTTATTCGAGTACCTAAGTGGGGTTCTTGTGCTCCTACTAAAAGTTTGTATATGAGTTTAGTGTCTTGTTTTATTAACTGTTCATTCCCTTTTAGATTTTCTATGCATATCCTATAAAAAGGTGGTGGGGTGTCAAAGGAATGTAGTTGGTTGTTTTCTAGTTTGTGTAACTTAATTAGCCTAAGTCCGATATAGTAATGTGCTAGGGGGTACAAGCTTGGGTTTTTAATTATCTCCCCTATATATTTAATCCTTAAAGCTTTAATTTTAGTGTTGATATCTTGTAAAGCTATCCCCCCTTTATGTTTGGGCTGTATTAGGGTTAAATGTTTAATGCTTTTAAAGGTGTCCTTAAAAAATAAAATTCCTAATTAATACATTTATTTTAGTTACCACTGACTTTGGCATAATCTGGATATTTGCTGTATATATTATTTTAGCCATAATGAAACAGTTCACTATGATACTTCTCCCAAAAATAGTAGCTGTCTTGTATTTATATTTCTCTAACATGTTTTGAATTTTATCTACTAACTTTACCCATGTCTCTGTATTAGGGTCGTGGGGGCTACAAGAATAGTTTATCCCATAAATTTTGATTCTGTTAACTTGCGTTAACTGAAAGGGGAAATCTGTCTTATTTGCCCATTTACCTAATCCCATTAAACTAGATTTTTGAATATTTAGTTTGGATTCGTTAGCGTATCCAAACTCTGTAAAGGTTTCTAATATCTTTCTTATGGAATCTACAGTTGCTGGAAGGAATAAAGTATCATCAGCATACGCTAATAATTTCCTTTCCCCTTGCCCGGGTATAAAAGTCCCCGCGATGTTTACATCTTGTGTTAAAACGTATAACAGGGGAGACAAAGGGCAACCCTGTCTCACTGATCGTGTCAGCCTAACTGGGTCACTTAAGCTGTGATTAATTAATATTTTACTATGGGGTTTTTTATATAAGATTTCTATCCATGTTCTAAAATAAGTACCCATGTTGTTTGCTTGTAAAGTTTTGTGTAGGAAGGAATGTGATACCCTGTCAAAGGCTTTTTCCTGATCTAGTGATAGTATTGCACTTTGACACTGTCTATCATGCGTGTATGTAATGAAATCCCTTATGAAGTGTGTATGTCTACAAATGTTCCTACCATGTACACTACATTGTTGGTCAGCGTGTATCAAATTCTTCATGAATAATTTAAGTTTCATAGTAAGAGCTTTGGCCAAGATTTTATAATCAGTATTTAAAAGCGAAATAGGCCTGTAATTTTTTATTGACTTTCTGTCAGCATTATCTTTAGGTATTAAAGTAAAAAAGGATTCATTTAAACTATTCGGAAGCTCTCCTTTCTGGAAGGCTTCCTCAAATACTTTAATTAAAAGGGGGCCTAAAATTGGGAAAAAGAAAAAGTAAAATTCTGCCGTTAAGCCATCTGGGCCGGGTGATTTATTTTTCTGGAAAGTACTGATCGCTTCCCTTAAGTTTTCTAAAGTTAAAGTTTCGTCTAATTTCTTGCTCTCATCATCACTTAAACGTTTTGTGTAGTGTAAGAATTTAGTTTTTGTGTTTTACGTTAGTTGGTTCTTTAGAAATTTATCCTGTATAATTTTACGTTAGTTGGTTCTTTAGCGTATAAATTTTGTGTAATATTAATTTTTCCACCCCAAAGCCGTCAAAAAAAAAGCGTGTCTAATATTAATGTCTTCTGTCTGTTGTTTCCCATTCATGTCAAATATTTCCTGGATCTGCCTACTGTGTTGTACATTTTGTTCAATCGCTAAATATTGTCTACTTGGTGTTTCTTGTGTAATAGTATTTAATTTTGACCTAAGGAGAGCCCCTTGGTATGTGTGTTGTTTGTACAGGTCTAATTTCTCTTCTAAAGTATGAATGTGTGGGTTAGATTTGTCTATCTGTTTAGTTAAACTTATTGCGTCTTCCAATATATTTTGTTCCCTCTTAAAAGCCCTGTGTATTGTTGTTGCTAAAGTCTGTGTTCTGTCCCTTATTGTGTTTTTTAGCAGGTCCCAATATTCTGCAATGTTGTTATTGGGGATATCCTGTGTGTAACCCTGAATGAGTTGTGTTATTGTATCTGTGAAGAAGGTATTTGTTAGCAAGTTATTGTTGAATTTCCAATGCGGGGATCTCTTTAATTTTCTATATGTGTGTCCCGTACTTAGAACTGTGTATACTGCTTGGTGATCTGTAAATTTAAGCGTGTCTTTTATATGGTAAGTTTTGTGTATACTGTAATTATTGGATGTGTAGAACCTGTCCAGTCTTGAGGCCTGTCTAAAATATGGGTTTGTCTTGTCGTGAAATGTGAAAGCTTGTGTGTTCGGTTGTAGTTTTCTGTAAACGTCTACTAGGTCATGTTTGTCAAGAATGGGTTGTAAATGTCGTATTGATAGGGGTATTTGAATTTTCTTTCTCTGAGATACGGGGCCTAAGGAACTACTGTCTAAATTGGCCAAAACACAGTTAAAATCTCCCCCTAACACTATTCTAGTTCCTTTGTAGTGCTTATCTATAGTGTCATACAGTCCGTCGTAAAATTTGGGTTGGTCAGTGTCTAATGCGGGTGCGTATATATTAATGAGCGTGTGCGTGTCATGTTTATTGTGTTTGCTCTGTATTTGAATTATGACGGTTCTGCCACAACCGTCTGTCCTATAATGTACTGTGTCCCAATCTTCGTTAATTTGTAAGATGGCGACACTGCTATGCCTGGGGCCTAGGGCGAACCAGCCGTGTTTAAGTCCTAACCTAGTTACAATCCGACTGGCAGAAAGGTCGGACGTAATACCTGCCTGTTGCATGAACAAAAAATCAGGTTTATCTTTTTTAATCAGTTTGATAATGTGCTCTAGTTTATTCCTCAAACCGTTGATATTGAGGGATATTAGAACTAGGCTGCTTGACAAAGTGGTATCTGAGGGTTGGCCACTTGTTGCAAACTGTCTACCTGGCAAAGTGGCAGAGTGGGCACTTGCCATATCTAAAATATTTGACAAAACGGGGACTGGACCGTTCGTCTTTTTTGAATTACAAAGCAGAGTAGTGGTCTGAGGCTGGCTACCCGCTACAGGTGAAATATTCAACAAAGCGCTAGTTGATGGTTTATCATGTGTTTTAGGGGTTGTAATAGGCAAAGTGATAGGCTGGTCACTTTTTGCACATGGTTTACACACCAGAGGTGTGACTGTGGGCTGACCGCCTTCTGTCTTAACTAGGCCGCTCGACACATTCGTGTTTACATTGTTAGACCAATCAGTGCATGAGGGCTGACCGATTAACCTAAATTCTTGGTTGCTAGACTGGATAGTGACTGAGGACTGGCTTTTCGTCAAATTGCCCTGATAGTTCGGGCCAGGTGCAGGCAAAGCCGCACCGTCAGACCTTCCCGCCTTGACGGGGGGGGGGGGGGTGTGGGGGGGGGAGGGTTGGCTGCTTAATTACAACTGTGCGCATTTAAGGGTGAGTGCAGTGTGTGTTTGTGTGTAAAAGCAAAAACATCAAAAAACTACTTACATTAAGCACAACTCTTAAATAATAATAATAATAATAATAATAATAATACACACTCCCTAAACTATAGGTGTTTACACGTTTTACTTTTTTTTACATCACTATGAAATAAAGGAAAAAAGTTTCATTTCTCCGGACACCGGCAGCTCACTGTCTATTCTTGTTGTAGGTGCAACCAAGGCTTTCCTATACTTGGGAATGGGAAGGTCTGTCTGCACTGGGCCTCAGTGCACGGGGAAAGAACTTCTAGTAGTAAACCCATCCACTCACATGTTCAAAAGGCTTGTCCATCTATGAAGATATCTGCTTGGGACAACATGGCCTCCATGTCGTCCTCTTCTGTAGTTGCCGTCCAACCAGGAGGGGGGCTTGCAGCGTCGGCGCCTCTAGAACTCTCATGTCTTGTTGGTGATGACCTTCTGCTTGTTAGGTGCTGAAATCACAAGTTCTCTCTCGGGGAGGGCTCTGGCGTAGGCGCCCTGGGTGATGATGGCAAGTCTCTTCGGCTAGGGGAGCGCTTGCTCGGCGACTTGCTGTCACTACGTTTTACTTCTTTTGACCTCACAGGCTTTGTTGCCTGGAGCAGGAATCTTTTTCTATTGATTTCTTTTTTTTTCTTTCTTGTTATTTATAACTTTTGTATATCCATCACCCTCACTGGCATCTGGGCTATCTGGGGTAGGGAGCTCGTCTGCTCTGCTCTGCTCTGCTGGTGCTTTTTCGACAGCTGTTTCTTCCTCCCTCATTTTCTTGACCTGGTGGGGTGGCGCCCGCTTCCTAGGGCATTGGCTGACCCAGTGGTCATCCTGCCCACACACCGCACACTGTATTCTTCTTCCGGGCAAGGACACCCATATTCTTAGTACTTTGTCCTCGGCTGCTTTCAAGTGCACAAAGTGCGGTATCCTATGTTCGGATGGTCGGTATTGGAAATTCCACATTTCGTGGGCATTTTTGATTCTGTACACTTCTACGTCTTTATCTCCCGACACTTCCGCCGCTATTCTTTTTACTGCCTCGGGTTTCATCGTGGGCGGCATCCAATGCAGCACGCCTTTGGATCTTTCCTTGTCATGATGCTCAATCTGAATGCATCTGAGGGTTGGTCCACTCCAATCTTTTTCCGTGCAGGCCCTTGTAGTGCTTCAGCTGAGCTGCTGCTGTTAACGTGGCATACCACTTATAAGGGCCCGCGAAGCGGTACAATGTGGCGATGCCACTCAGGCCGACGCCGGCTGGTCCAGCTAATATGCTGGCTATTAAAGAATACGATGCCTTGTTGGCCTGCGGCCCTGAGATCGTAATTACCAGTGTCCCTGCTGGTCTATGTAGCATGCCTCCCTCTAAGTCTTCGTTTAGATCAATTAAAATCACGGGCACGATAGGTGCGGACATTCTTATTTCTATCTTTCTTGGTACTAAAACCAAATTGGATTAAACAAAGTCACAAGGCTAGCCTAAGCTAACAGCTAAGGCTAACACCACAAACCTGAGAAGTTACAGCAGGAGGTAAAAACACGTCTTCACGTCTCAAAGGGGTAAAGATAACACCTTCGGTTGGACACTAGCTTTGAGATAACTGTCTAAAGCTCTCTGACTGGTTACTAAGATGCATCAGTCTTTATACTGGTCTGGTGCTATGGCTCGCCAGAGGAAGTATTTCTTATTGGAGTTAAGACCGGAAACTTTCTAATGATTGGTCTTGGGGGCTAGTGGACTGTTGAAATAATCTTTAACCTAACTAGCTACGAATCCTCTAGTCTAACATTATTGTTTCTATGTGATGATGACCAACCATTGTTTGAAGTTCTCTCTAATCTAAATGTTTTCCGGTCTGACTTGTATGGAGGCCACACAAGGTTTGATGACATCATGGGTTCATGTGTGTCATGACTGATGATGTCATTGATTCTTGACTAGTAGTTTATTTATCTAACTAGTCATTCATAAAATACTTTACTATAAGGCTAACAGTTGTAGCTACTTAATAGTCTACCCTGTTACACTTGCTCCGAGTAAGTAGATCTTGGTTGGTGATGATATTCGGCCAAAAGATTCGGAGAATTTTTCTTAGGCATGTTGTGTGAAAAGAGGACAATTTCGACATTTCCTTCTCTGTAACTCTCCAGCTCTCCACGCCATAGAGAAGCACAGAAAGCACACAGCTCTGATATAATACTAATTTTGTGCTTGTGCTGTACTGAGAGGACTTCCAGATGTTGTTTAGACTAAAAAAGGCTGTTCTTGCTTTGTTCATTCTGTTGTTGATGTCTTTGCTTGCTTCGCCGTCTGGTGTTACTATGTCACGTAATGTTACTTTATTCCCTTATTATTACCACCGGCAACATAGGTGACAGCCCTCAGCTGCTTTTTTTCCCCTGGACTTCCTTTCGACGTTTTCTCCTCTCTTTTGCTTGCTGTGAGAGCTTCTTTTCGCCGAATCTGAGGTGGCAGTGTAGATAGCTTTGCCACTTGATGCGATTGGCAGCTTCATCTTCCCAGGTCGTTGGATTTATGTCTAGTGCCCTCATGTCTCTCTTGCACACATCTTTGAATCTTAGTTGCTGTCGCCCGACTTTTCTTTTGCCATCTGCCAGTTGTCCGTAGAAGATATCTCTCGGGATGCGACGATCTTTCATGCGGCGGACATCTTAGCTGTCTAAGCAGTGTATACATGCTTTGAAGGCAGCACGTGACAACACCTCGACATTGTCACTTTGTCTTTCCACGAAAACCGAAGATGTGGCGTAGATGGAAGGTATTGGGCCTTCTTTCTTGCTGGCGCCTTAAAACCAGCAGCTTCGAGCAGATAGAGATCGTGATCCTTGGTTGGTAGTCTATCTAAGCACGACAGTTGGTAGCCTATCTACGCACGACAGTTGGTAGCCTGTCTAAGCACGACAGTTGGTAGCCTATCTTAGCACGACAGTTGGTAGCCTATCTAAGCACGACAGTTGGTAGCCTAAGAAAAGATAAAACACTTTATCATTATTATAAACATTATTATATTCTCCTTCTTCTTAATTTTATTCTTCTTTTTTTCCCTGTTTCATCCTTCTCATATTTTTTGTGTGCTTTTGTCCTTCTATTTTGCCTTAATTCTTCTTTTTCTTTCTCTCTTCAGCCTTTCTTCGAAGTCTCTTAACTTCGACAATTTGAGTCTGTAATGTACGTTTAAAAAAAAAAAATCTAATTGACTCAATTTTTTCAAGTTTTCTCATTCAATTACTCGGTGATTCATGCCTGTATTATTCAGTTATTCCCTTTAGGCGCACATTAAAGAAACAAATAAACACTCACGAAGATAACCTTCTTGTGAAAGAATAGAAACAAAAAAAAAAAAACTCTTTGAAAGAATTTAAATATAGACCACTTTGTAAATGAATTCCGTGTATTAGAATCTGCAAACAGATTTATTCTCTAAACAAAAAAGATGTTAAAACACCTTTCTTATAAACCGAAAGGTTAAGTGATGAGTCACCTGCTGTTTAATTATTTTGCTTTCCGTCTAGACAAAACTAATAAATGTTTCATAAAACTGGAAGCTCGTTTATTTTAGATAAAACTACTCAAGAAATAAAGAAACTTATTAAACCATGGCTTATTAAACCATGGCTTATTAAACCATGGCTTATTAAAACAACGACTTATTAAAACCATGTCTTATTAAAACCATGGCTTATTAAAACCATGTACGAAACAACGCATGAGAAACAGAATTCCGTGTTTTAATTCAGGGCTGTGAAGTCGGAGTTTAGTGGGTCATTTTTTAGTGGAGTCGTAAAAAATGTTCAGGCTCCGAATTTTACGAGACTTAAGTCAAGGCAGATCCACGTTTGATCCATGCAAGGTGTGTGTGTGTGTGTGGGGGGGGGGGGATGTTTAAAAATTTGAAATAACATTTTAAAGTACTGTAGTAGAACTCCTGAAACCACTTTCATGTTAAAGTACACACATTTTTACATTCTGTAGGAAAATGTCAGTTGCTTCTGATCCTAAATAAGTTTTTATTACAATTGTAAATTAGTTGGCACGTTTAGAAAAAGCACACACGAAATGAAAATAAACTATATTCACTGCCAATTTTCCCGTCATTGTTAAAATGAAACTGTGTTTTTTCATGGTGTTAGGTAAAGCAGTCATTTGTGTGATAGTGTGGATGATTTGTTATTTTGTATTACTGTATGAGGCAGAGGCAAGACTTTTGGATACAGGCTACATAACAAGAGACCAGTACACGCTTATACACTCAGGAGGAGAAAAACACGAAAGAGGGGTAGGAATGTTGATAAAGAAGGAGTTAGAAAAATACGTATGTGGATACTGGACACACAATGACAGAATGATGTTACTAAAGATGAGAGCAAAGCCATTCGACATATCAATCTTACAAACTTATGCACCAACTAAAGATTACAGCGAGGAAGAAATAGAAGAATACTATGAAGAGCTACAACACACACTTAAACCAATCAAATCTACAGATGTGTTGACAGTAATGGGTGATATGAATGCAAAAGTAGGAAAAGGAAAATACAAGAAAATAGTAGGACAGTATGGATTAGGGACAAGAAATGATAGAGGAGACAGACTTATCCAGTTCTGTGAAGAAAACCAGCTGGTCATATGTAACACCTTTTTTGAACACCACCCAAGGAAATTATACACATGGAAAAGCCCAGGAGATGTAACACGTAATCAAATCGACTATATCATGATAAAACATAGATTTAAGAACAGTGTCACAAGTGCAAAGACACATCCTGGCGCCGACATAAATTCAGATCACAATCCAGTTGTCATCAAAGTAAATATAAAGCTGAAAAGAGCAGGAAACAGAAGACAGGAGGAACCCCAGATAGAAATATCAGCGCTGAAACAACCAGATATAAAACAGAAATATTTAATCGACGTCAAAATAAATACCAACAGTTATTGACAGAAAGCATGGAGCAGTATAGAAGAGAAAACCCAGAAGAAAAAGCAACCGCAAAATGGGAATGCTTAAAAACAAGCATACAATCAGCAAATGCAAATTTACCTAAAAAGGAGTCTAAGAAAAATCAAATTTGGATGACAGATGACATCTTGAATAAAATGGCAGAAAGAAAGAAAGCAAAAAACACTCCAGAATATAAAACAATAGACAATGACATACGTACTATGTGTAGAGAAGCAAAAGAACGGTGGATAGAAACAAAATGTAAGGAAATAGAAGACTTGGAAGCAAAGCACATGACAAGAGATATGCATGAAGAAATAAAGAAATTATCAAATCGGTCGCGGTTTGCACAAGGAGGAAGCTGTATCAAGAACAAAAATGGTGTAATATTACTTGATGAGAAAGACATATCAAACAGATGGGCAGAATACGTAAAAGAACTATTCGAGGACAACAGAGGTAAAAAACCATCACCAGATTCTAATGAAGGCCCAAACATTCTCAGATCAGAAGTAGACAAGGCCATTCATATGATACAAAAAGGAAGATCAGCAGGCATGGATAACATAAAAATTGAAATGATAGAAGCTCTGGAGAGCTTTGGTATAGATACAATCACAGAAATATGCAATGATATATACAATACAGGATATTTACCACACGACATGAAGACATCAGTTTTTATAACATTGCCCAAAAAACCAAATGCAACAGAATGTTCAGACTTCAGAACAATCAGCCTGATGAGTCATGCAATTAAGATACTGCTCAAAATCATACAGCAAAGAATAAAAAGTAAAGTAGACAGCGAAATCCAAGAAGAACAGTTTGGTTTTAGACGGAACAGTGGAACAAGAGAGGCAATATTTTGCCTAAGAAGATTAGCAGAAAAATATACAGAGGTCCAAAAAAGTATGTATATGTGCTTCATTGACTATAAGAAGGCTTTTGACAGAATCCATCATGAGAAAATAATTGAATGCCTCAAAGACATAGGTATTGATGGAAAAGATATAAGAATACTCAGTAACCTTTATTGGGAGCAAACTGCCACAGTAAGATCGGGACGGAATTATTCACCATACATAGACATAAAAAGAGGTGTCAGACAAGGTTGTATGCTGTCCTCCTGCCTATTTAATTTATACACCGAAAAAATTTTCAAACAGATACAGGAAATACCAGGACTGAACATCAGTGGAAGATCAATAAACAACCTTAGATACGCAGATGATACCGTGTTGTTAGCTGAAAGCGAACAGGAGTTACAAGAACTAGTGAAGCAAGTGAACAGTATAAGTCATGAATATGGACTCGACATTAATATTGAGAAAACTAAAACTATGATAATTAGCAAAACAGACGATAAACCCACATTAAAGATAAGCGTAAATGGGAAAATCCTGGAACAAGTCAAGAGCTACGTATATCTTGGTCATATAATAACAGAAGATGGCAGATGTGAAACAGAAATCAAGAAGAGAATAGGAATGGCCAAAACTACATTCAACAACATGAAACATATACTGACATCCAAACAGTTATCTCATAAATTAAAACTGAGAATCATAAAGTGTTATATATATTCTGCATTTCTGTATGGTGCAGAAACATGGACGATGAATAAGCATTTGGAAGAAAGAATTGAGGCTCTTGAAATGTGGATATATAGAAGAATGGGGCGTATCTCATGGAAAGAGATGAAAACAAATAAGGAGGTCCTAGAAAATCTAGGTATGAAAAGAGAACTAATGAGAGAGGTCAAAGTTCGGCAGCTAAAATACTTTGGCCACATAAAAAGGCATAACACCTTGCAGAAGACCATAACAGAAGGGAGAGTTGAAGGCAAACGTGCAAGGGAAGACAGCGCTATAAGTGGGAAGATAACATCAAGAGATGGACGGGAAAGAGTCTATCAGAGTGTACCACTAAGACAAGAGACAGAAGACGTTGGAGATCCATTACAGCCAACCTTCGTTGTGGAGATGGCAACTGATGATTACTGTATGAATGATTGTGGCGGTATTGCCTCCCCTGCTTTGCAGTAGTGGTCCAACAGTGGTCAAAACTCAAGAGTATATAATATGGGCTTCAAAGGTGTCTACCTTCGCGCAAGATTACTCTTGGCAGATATGTAGATAGAAGGTTAATGACACGTCAACCACAAAGGAATTTCACAATATATTCAGATAAGCTAAAACAATGCTCCGTTTGGCCCAGCACGTTAATTCTTGAATCTGCCGACAACTTTTGTGAAGGAATTAAGCACTTATTAATTTCAGCTCGTTCAAACCCCCACCCCTGATTTACTCAGTGGAATTCTTATTATTCTGGTATAGCTCTGTTTAGAGTGTGTGTAGTAAATTGACAAACATACAGTAACTTTAAAATGATTAAATCGAAGTTAAATTTGTAACATTACAAATAACACAATTTAATAATCACTTTAGGTATTAACAGTCTGAAAATAAATTGAATAGTTTGAAAGAAAATCTTCATCATTGATTTATAGTAGAGATGATGGGGAAAAGTTCACTTTGGCAGTGTATATTTTTCACTTAGCTGCCAATAGTAGTTTCTGCTCTCGCTGATGGGTTCTGTTTACACTGCTCTCGATCGTCGCAGGTCAAGGTTAAAGGCGCCGCACGTTCCTAGAACGTCAATAAGTAACGGCTAAGCTGGTCCTGCGTCTGCCTATAAGACTCTCTTATAATGGTGTCTCGCACAATGTCAGTCCACTTCTACCTTCACCTGGTTCCAGAGATAGTACTTTCTGCTGGTACCACCAATAACTTTGGTAATAGAATAGAGACAAACACTCTTCTGAGTATGGCGTTTTTCGTTTAGCTTTACATTACATTTAAATGAAAATGTTAGTAATACAGATGGAGTCTGTGTACATTTACATCTCCACTGATTGAAAAGTGTTCACAATTTAAATTGAATATGTTTTCATTTATGTTTTCACTGATTGAAAAATTTGAAACTTTCATTAATTTTAAAATGAATATTTTCACATAGACATTTACACTGGATTAAAGCTTGAAAACTTACATTAATTTTAAAGTGAATATGTTTATATGGACATTTACACCGCTTTGAAACTGTAAGTATTTATACTTAAAATGTACATAATTTCTTTAATCTTTCCCTCCCTGCTTCGCATGGAACTTGGGACTACTTTCTGCCTTCTGTTCTAATTAAGAAACTAGCAATAACGCAATCACCAGCCCTTGCAGTGGTGGTTCATGAATCATCATTCTATATGCTGAGGTTGCCAGCCTCAAATGACTGGGACATCCACTAGCGATTTTCACACATTAAAACTCACATGGCAATATACATATATATGTTAGTTCACATGTTAGTAATGAGAAATATAGAATGTAAAATAACAACTTACGCCAATCCTGGCTCACAGACGTTTTGCTCAGATGAATAAAAGTGACTTGAATCGGCCTCTTACACGCGTCTGGGGTGTCGTTAATTTAATAAGTGTCCTCTCTGACTTCGTATGTGGTCCTTCAGTTTCCTCAGTCCCGGTTTCCTTACTGAATATGACAGAAATTTCCTGGGCTATGAAAGTCCATCCTAAATTCTCCAATAATAGGTGTCCGGTATGTTAAGAAGGAATTCTGAATTCTAGGCTTCACTCTAGCAAGGTCTGGTATTCTTGGCAAGCGATCTTCACAGTGGAATAACACTGAAACGTGCCAGGTTATATTCCCGGTCTCCCACGCATCTGTTTATTATGGAGTTAAATCAACGCTCCAATCATCTTCAAACAGGCGGGTGAGGGTGTGGTACTTTCAAAATATTCCACGTGAAATAAGGTGCGGAAAGCCAAAGGTCACGTACTACCATATATGGCAATAAGATATACGATGCCTTGCGTACAGACTCGCGAGCATATTGTTAACCTCATATGACACTTGTTCCAAAAGTAACAATTCATTACTTTATCAGAAAGTAATCTCTTATCTGTGTCTGTCCATCAGTTGTCTCCCCGTATTCCAAGCCTTGGTGATGCGTGCACCCGTCTAATCGGTAATTAGGCTGATAGTGCTGGGCGATGTACGTGTTAGTCTGCCACGGCCAAGCTTGGTACAAGGGAATTTTACCAACCTGCCTCTCGTAATATTATCTCTACTTCTCCATGCAAATGTGAGGTGTTTATCATCCACAAGGAGTGTCAGATAATGGACAAGACACAATATACTGAAAGTAGTGAAAGAATACTTGAAAATACAAACTATCTGCTACATAGTATAGAAAGAAAGAAATAAAGTGCGACAATTGAAAGCACGCAATAAAATCAGTACCAAAAATGCACCGATTACTGCCGGAGTGAAACAGAGATCGAGAGGGGTCGCCCCGTTCTGTCACATGATTGAATAGTTTAAAATTTAGTCTACGAAAGCCACGTATTCATTTATTCACACACATACCATACTTAATCATATCTCCTTATAGGTGCGTAGTTTTTATGCCATATCACTAGTTAAAAAAAAATAACTAGTCGGAGTCGGACTACTAAAATGTCCGGAGTCGGAGTTGTAAAATTGTTTGGCCGACTCCACAACCTTGGTTTTAATGATGATTTAAAAATTTACTGAATCAGAATACTTACTTAGTCGTTCCTCTTTTACCCTCGGGTGTAGAGGTTTGCCAGAGAGAGCGCCATACTATCCTATCGGCATTCTCCCTACTGGCCTGGTTTCAATCTACTCCTCGGTCCTTTAGAGATTGTCTAATGTCCTACCAGATGGCTCTGGTCGTCCTGGAGGTCTGGATCACGTGCTCTGGTTTCTCATATTTGTTGTGGTATATGCTCTTCTCCTATTCAGACATAGCCAAACCATTATAAACTGTTCCACTCGGGTCTGCAGAGGCTGGGTTTCTGATTCAGTATAACCAGAAGAAAGTTGGAGAAACATAAGAAAACAAAAGACAAGAGGAGCTTTCATTGCACTATAAAATTTATGGAAATTAAGAGTAATCAAGTCCAACACACAAATCAGAATCTTAAAATCAATAGTAAAGCCAGTCTTATAGTATGGCTCTGAAATATGTTTAACAACATAAACAAGAATCAAGAAGTTAAAGACTTTCATAAATGGGTGCTTATGCAGAATAGAAGGGTTGCAGTCGTACGACGTGGTTACCAATGTGGAACTTTCGACAAGAACATAATAGATGCCAGTGGAACATGGGATGAGAAGAAACCGCTGGCAGCGGAGACGGCGCACAGTCAGGAAACCTGTTGATAGCATTTTTCAGTTAGTTATTTTTCAGGACTCTCCAAAATCAGAGAGGTAGAGAGAGAGAGACAGAAAAACACACAGAGAAGAGAACTGGAGACATAGATTAAAGGGATGTAAAGGACATGAAAAGACATTAGGTTGATGGCACGGGATAGGAAAACTTTGAATGAGTATGTTCCTTGGGAAGGTGGCGAGTAACGATGTTGGTAATGATGAAGTCGGACTTTTATCATATAACAAAATATGACTACGACAACAGAAACTGGATATCTGCTGTTCCCTCCCCCTCTTTTTTCGCCCCAACGCCTTCCAAAGATTTTTTTTTCATTGCTACAGGATCTCTTTCCGCACTTTTTCATCCTTGGTATTTTATTGAAACGTACAATTCGCACTTGCTGAGGTTAACTTGTGTGTTGTTATGTCATCTGTATTTTTGATGATCCCTAGTTTATACCATGAACCTAGTTGACATACACATTTCTCGTTTCTGTTTGCCCGACAAGCCTTAACTAACTCTGTGACTTCGATCTCATGATGTTGACTACCAAGTAGTGTATATTTAACTTATTGTCTCACTTATGTTTTTATTATTTTTGTATATAAACTCTGTCACGGATTGCCTCCCCTGCTTTGCAGTAGTGGTGAAACAGTGACCAAAACTCAAGAGTATCTAATATTGGCTTCCAAGGTATCTACCTCTACGCAAGATTACTCTTGGCAGAGATGTAGATAGAAGATTAATGAAACTTCTACCTTAAGGGAGAATTCACAAGATATTTCCAGAAGTCACGAACAATGTTGCATTGGGCTGAACAATTATTAACGCATTATATATGGTCTTTCGCCTTTTGTGAAGGATTTAAGCAATGGTTTAGCCCCCTTCAAGCCCCCAATTGGTGTAATCCAACGAATAATAATAATAATAATAATAATAAATTCTTTAAGCGCCAAACACGGCGCATAAGGCAGAAACCAGTGCTCTCCAGGTTGTTCGTTGTGACGCCACTCCTCTTAGCTCTTGCACATTATTTAGGCCCAACGTTCTTCCTTCTCTTATTATTGTTCTTCTGAGTGTTTCTTTTGGTCTTCCTTTTTTCCGCTTACCCTCAGGAACCCAAGTGAGCGCCTGTAGTGGTATTCTGTTGTTTTGCATTCGTAGGACATGACCGATATATGACCATCGTCTTTTCCTTATATAGTCGGAGACATATTTCTGCCTAGAGTCTTCTCTTATTTGCCAACTGATGTTCATGAGTTTTCTAAGACATTTGTTCTCGAATGTATTCAGCTTGTTCTCCAATGATTTTGTTATTTTCCAACTCTCACAGCCGTATGTTAACACTGAGATAACATTTGAATTAAACAGACGAAGCTTGGTATGTATATTCAATGATCGTAATTTCCAAATGTTAGATAATCTATTGAAGGCGCTAGCTGCCAAAGCAATTCTAGTATGGATTTCTCTTGTTGTGTCACCATCCTGAGTCATTTTACTGCCTAAATAATTGAAACTTTCAACTTTCTGTAGTTTTTCCCCGTTCAAGATGATATCAAAGGTCTCGTTAGAAAAGTTCATAGCTTTAGTTTTAGAGGCATTTATTTGGAGACCAATTTTAACCGAGAGATGACACAAATTATTTATTGCTTCTTGGGATTGTCTTGGTGTTGAACTTAAGAATGCTACATCATCTGCGAAATCCAGGTCCCCCAGGAATTTTCCATTTGTCCATTTTATACCCAATTGTTCATTGTGGGTATAGTTTTCTCATAACCCAATCAATAGCTATTCCAAAAAGTAGTGGTGACATAATACAGCCTTGTTTCACCCCTGTTTCTACTGTAAACCATTCTGTATTCCCTTTATTTGTTCTAACACAACATCTTGCATTGTCATATAGCGCTTTGATTATATTCACATATTTTGTTGGAAAACCATAGATTGTAAGTATCTTCCACAATGATGGGCGGTGTAGACTATCAAAGGCTTTTTGAAAATCGACGAAGGTGATAATAAGTGGCGATTGCCTTTCCACTGATTCTTCTATAATTGTTCTTAGTGTGAATATTTGATCAATACATGATCGTTTCGGCCTGAAACCCGCTTGTTCTTCTCTGATCTTTTCGTCAGCATGCAATTTAAGTCTTTCTAACATCATGCAACATAATAATTTTCCAGGTACTGATAATAGAGATATACCACGCCAGTTATTACAGTCTGATAGATCACCTTTCTTCGGTAACTTTACAATAATACTGTCTTTCCATTGTTGTGGTGGTTGTTCTTCTCTCCATACTTCATTTATAATATCTAAAATTCTCAAGAGGTTGTTGTCATTAACTGCTTTAATCATTTCCCCTGAAATTTCGTCAACTCCAGCAGCTTTAAAATTTTTTAATCTTTTAACGGCTTGTTTGATCTCGTCCAGCGTGAATTCATCGCAAGTTATTGGCAAGGTGGTTGTGGATGTTTCATTATTAAAATCAGGTGTTACTGTTGGTGGTGGTCTGTTTAGCACCTCCATGAAGTGCTCAGCCCATCTCTTCATTTGTTCTTTTTCTGTTGGTATTGAATTCCCTAATTTACCTTTAACAGGTGTTTCCATAGCAGTAGGCTGGTGACATAGTTGTTTTGTAATTTGATAAAGGCACCTACTATTACCAGTTCTTGCAGCATTTTCAGCTTCTACGGCCAGTTCATTGATGAAATGTCTTTTATCTCTTCGAGTTTTTGTCTTCACTTCTTTATTTAACAAGTTATAAGTTAGTTTGCAAGATTCAACTGCATTATGTGTATAATGTCAAAATGAACAACTATTTCAATGCTTTAGGCAAAATTGACAACGATATCACCACCAAGACAATCGATACTAAATGGGAACAACTGAGAACAGCAATGACAGAAGCAGCTGTAGCGACCACCGGATACCTAGTACATAAAAAGAAAAAATGGATGAGAGAAGATACTTGGGATAAAATACAAGAAAGGAAAACAGCAAAACTTAGGCACATGTGATGTAATCAACACTCATTACTCATCACTACTCCCGTCGGAGTCTGGGATCGCTGTGCTGTCGGGTTTCCCACACGACTAGTCAGAAACAATCACCAGCTCTAGCAGTAGTGGTTCATGTATATAATATTTTCATATGTTGAGGTTGCCAGCCTTGTATATAACCACTTAGCAAGAAACCTGTAGAATTTACATTAGTAAATAAATTGTTTACACTTACCCCAACATTTCGGGAATACACAATCTCCTTGCACAGATTTAGACTGGACACAGCTCTGTATTAGATGCTTAGAAATCACTTAGGTCTGGAAATTAGAGTTAATTCCTCTGACGGTGCGTGTTCTGCGAAATCCTGGCCTGGGAGAACTTTTGTTTAATTCCTCTATGACTTTAGGGTTTTATCGGCCCTTTGTGCCTGCTTCAGCTCCTAAATATTCGGTCTGTTTACAGATAAGAGCTCAGGGGCCGTTGGGGCGTGTCCTGTGTTCTCTCTCTGATTTGTGTCGACTTGGAGTCACGTGAGGGATCTCCAAGAAACAAACATATTTCCTCCCTAAGATCAAAGGGTAGACTAAATCGTCTCCAACTGCGGCATTGATTTTGCCCCGTATATATCGGGTTGAAACATCAATTTCCGCAACTGGAAGAGTCATAGGCTTTATACTCTTTCGGGGCCCCTGTATGTCTAAAGTTTCAACAGTGTACTGGTGGGCCATCACCAAAGATGGGCTGACTAGAGCCGAGTATTCGAGACCCGAATCATACAAGCACCGGATGGTTTGGTTACCCACGGTTACTTCCTCAGTAATAGAAGGGTGGCTGGGATTTCGTTCATATGTCTGGGGGTCATGTTTCCCTATTGGCCCCCTAATCAAGCACGCGATATTATAAGGGCCTGCCTTAGGCCTCTTACAATCAGTTGGGAAGTGCGTGTCAGATTTGCACGCCTTACAATATCGTCTTCCAATTTCCTGGGCTGAATTGCTCTGTTTCTGCCTATGGTGATCCTGTGGTTGTTGTTGCTGTTGTGTCGTGTTATGTGAAGTGTTGGCCGTACTCTTGGATTCAGTGAAGGGGTGATCCTCTCGTTTGGGGTGACTATCGTGTGGGCGCCTTTTAGTCTGGTTCACTTCCGACTGGGCTCTCTGGTACCGATCAGCAAACAGTATCACCTGATCAAAAGTTTTTTCCCCATGCTCCGCCAGGAACCGTCTTATGTCTGTTTGAATTTCCGTAAAGCTTTTCCACACATGGTACTGGTGTTGGCCATATGCGTTTTCTCTGTTCCGCATATGTTGGCCAACTTTAATGCAGATGTTCAGCAGTCGTTTTGTCAGTGCCACAGTTACACTGCTCGGTAGTTATCTTTAGCTTGTTGAATAGATGAATGATGCACTTTTAATGCCCTAATTGTCTACTGGTTATTACAGATTGTGTTTGAAAAGGGATAAAGTAAAGTGAATCATCATCCCCTGTGACGAAACGGGGCGACCTCTATCGATCTTTGGTTCTCTCCGGCAGTATCGATATATTTGTGGTACTGATTTTTATTAGGTGCTCTCAATTATCGCACTTTTCTTTCTTTCTTTATTTGTCTGCTAAGTAGCAGATATGTGATTTTATCAAATCACCCTGTAGATGATAACTATCACAGTTGTGACACTCCTTGCAGATATGTCACCGGTTTGTTACCTGGTCATCCCAGCCTACGAAGAGCTGTGATAAGATAGTCACCGGCGCGTTTAGATTGAACCGCTGATAAGACGACATACACCGTCTGCGTGACACGGGTGGGCAGACAAATGTGATGTAATTGCTTCCCGTCCTTGGTTAAAAAGTAATCATGGATTTATTACATTTTAGACAATATGAGTCTACAAATGTATGTGTGAGAGTGTATACAAGGCATCAGATGTCCATATATGGTAATACGTGACCTTTGCAGGCACGCACCTTATTTCACGTGGGACTATTTTGAAATATCACAGCCTATCCTGCATGATTTGAAATGATTGGATCTTTCTGAATAGATTCATAACATCACTGGAGGGAATATAGGCTGACAATTTCACAGTTTTATTTCTCTGTGATTTGCACGATCAGCAAGACATCAGACCTTTGCCAGAGGAAGAACTAGATTCATAATTCATAATTGTTATCCGGACCTTTTATTGGAGAACCAGATAAGACTTATAAAGCACAGGAAATCTCTTTCAAATTTTAATAAGGAACAGCCGGGACTAGGAAATTGAAGAAACTCGCAGAAGGGGCAATCTATGTTAAAATTAAAAGAAATCCCAGACACGTGTTGTAAGAGAACGATTCGTCTCTTTTATTCATCTGTGCGACAAGTCTGTAGCCAGGATTGGCGTAAGTTGGATTTACATTTCATATTTTATTACTAACATGTGAACTAACATATATATGTATATTTTACCATGTGAATTTTATTGTGTGAAACTCGCTATTGGATGTCAAAGTCATTTGAGGCTGGCAACCTCAGCGTATTGAATGATGATTCATGAACCACCACTGCACGGGCTGGTGATTGCTTTATTGATAGTTTCGTAAAGAGAACTAAATGCGTAAAGTAGTTCCAGGTTCCCTATGGAGCAGGGAGGGAAAAATGAAAAGAAATGATGTTCATTCTAAGCATACAACTTACATTTTCAAAGCAGTGTAAATGTCTCTATAAACAAATTCACTTTAAAATTAATGTAGGGTTTCACGTTTTAAACTAGTGTAAATGTCCATGGGAAAATATTCATTTTAATTAATAGAAGTTTCAAACTTTTCCACAAGTGTAAATGTAAATGAAACACGAATAAATTTATATTGTGAACACTTTTCAAACAGTGGAGATGTAAATGTAAAACAAATTACATATGTACGTTTAAACTTTTTCATTTAAATGTAATGTAAAGCTAAAGCTATTCAGTTTAAATGTAAAGGAAGTTTTATCCCGAGGTATTAAATTTAATTCTCATCGAGGGAAAACTCTGAGTTAAGTTGGATGGTAAAATAGAAGAGGGGGGACACATAACTGTATCGGAGAACGCCATTCTCAGAAGAGCGTTCTTTTCTATTCTTCTATCACAGTTATTGGTGGTACCAGCAGAACGTACTATTTCTGGAACAAGACGGGATCAGTGGCCAACGCTTTAAGACAAAGAACACTGTGTAGACTTTCCTTGAAGTTTCTAGGAGACGAGCTACACCCGACAACCTTGACCAGAGACGAGTGATCAGTGTAAAAAGACAGAACCGTCATTGGCAGCTAAGTTCAAATATATGCTGCCATCTGAACTTTCTTACCCTTTTTTGCAATCCCCAAATACGAGGATGATAGCATTTCTTTAGCCGTAACTATTCAATTTATTTCCCAACTGTTAAAACTTAAAGTGATTATTAAATTATGTTATTTGTAATGTTACAAATTTAACTTCGATTTAACCCTTTTAAATGTACTACATGTTTGTCTCAGTCAAAGTTACTAAACACATACTCCTAACAGAGCTATATATTCTTCTTCTTCTTCTTCCGTCCTTAGCCACCGACCGTCAAAGCAGTCAGTGTCCATTACGCCTAGTGGCGTCTTAGGGCAACAGCAGATAGGTTTTCTTTGCCATTGTTTCCCATCACGCCTAGTGACGTCTTTAGGGCAACGGCAAATCAACCCATTTGCTCTTGTTTCCGTAATCGAAGTGACTGGCAAACGGGTGATCAGCCCGTTGTGAGAGCTATATATATATATATATATTAATAAGAATTCCACTGAGTAAATCAGGGATGGGGGCTTAACGAGCTGATATATAATTGCTTAAATTCTTCACAAAAGTGGTCGGCAGGTTACAGAATTAACGTGCTTAGCGACAGCCAGTATTGTTTTCGCGTACCTGAATTTCTTGTGAAGACTCCCATGTGATAGAAGCTTTACTACTCTTCTATCTACATTTCTGCCAAAAGTAATCTTGTGTGCAAATAGACTCCATTGAAGCCTATATTAAATACTTGAGTTTGGTCACTGTTGGACCACTACTGCAAAGCAGGGGAGGCAATACCGTCACATCCACATGCTGCTGTTAAGAGAGTGGAGAGATATATGCATTCTCCGTTTTACTTTAGCACGATTACAGAGCCGATTGGCCAGGTCTGGCGCTGCTGGGTTCTTGGCAAGTCGCGTTCTCCCGCAGACAAAAAAAGCTAAATGTAACAGGAGGACATGACATGCATTTGTTAGAGGCATATGATCCTGGAGGAGCTGAAACGCAATGAATAATTAAAAACTATGTGTTAGCACACAGGGAATATCTTCTCATGCATGAAAACAGCAGGGAGCAAGGAAATGAGGACTGCAGTAAGACTATAAATAAACCTTAAGGCAAATGAATATAGATCACATGTGAGTCTCATTAGGACAAAGAAAAGAAAAGTTCTACGTAACGACCGCAAAGTCTACGCCAGGGACTAGACGTACGAAGACAGTAGAGTAAAGATTAGTTCTCAAATCTTGAAGCATTAATAAAAATGTTTTTTTTCTCCAATATTTTTCGCACGGGGATTTACCAGTGTGACCACAACGGTCATCTCCAGTGTTTCTTATCCTTTGTTTTCCCTTTATAATCATGAATGTAGATTAGCTCATCGTTTTCTTACGTGGTTTCCCTGCTGAAGACACTCGTGGTCGTAAGGTTGGTGGCATCTTTATCCATATAGGATTCAATTACTTCCTACTTTCGTTCATCAACCAAGTTGTAAATGGGTTCCTATTTCTGCTCTTGAGTTTGGGAGGCAAAAGTAGCACGGAAGGGAAACGGCTACAAACCTCATACAGCTGAGAGTTAGGATTGGGGAGTCTGTAACACTTCATTATCCTAAAGTAGTGTCTACAAGTGGACTACCATTAGAGTTTTTTTTATTAAGTATAATCATTCCAGAGAAATACAAATAATGAATAACTTCTCAACACCAGGCAAATGCCAGTGGAATAAGACATGAGAGTGTGGTAAAGTGGGATATATAAATATTTATAGGGGACTTAGTGTACTGACTGAGATCAGCTGTGAAGGTATCTATATCTAATAAGGGTAGTGTATTATAGATGACCTTACTTGCTACCACATATTTATACCTCAGTCAGAATTATTCTTGAATATAGTGATGACTACGTTGAATGTCTAGGGTATGTATATGATGAAGTGTAAGTCACAACAACAACAGACAGATAAACAAGTCAATTTATTCCACCACACTTGACAACACTGTGACACTCACACACATGTAACATTCTATAAGACTATCTTGGATGAGTCACTGGTAAATTTTCAAATATCAATATGTATTAAGCACTTTTCATTAATATATATGTGTCCTGATTCAAATACAAAGTGAACCAGGAATCACAATCAATTTTAATTACAAGTTATATGTACAGAATTTATCAATATGAATCTTGTAGTGACATATTTTATTAATCTTATCCTATGTGTGTCAGTTGTGTAGTGGTAATATGAGGTAATACTGGTGTTGTTTTTTCAAGCTATGTTGGTATTTGTCATCATGACGAAAGATATACTGGCCCAATGACTCAACACTAAACTCAAAGCTATATGGAGTTAAAGAGGAACTTCAAACAACAGTCGAATTCATCATGAGAACTCGTCTGACGGTGTAATCATCAAAGATGCGATCGCAAGAAGAAGAAGAAGAAGTCATCATGACTTCAAGTGTTTATTTCTGTTGGAACTAGTATTGGAGATGTTCTCAGTTCCGTTCATTAAAACAATTAATTTCCCCTCTTAATTTTATACAATGTCAGTTTAGGATGGGGATACATAATGTTGAGCTCAGCTGGCCACATAGGCTTAACTTTCGTGATGGCGGCAGGAAAAGACTCCTCTGCTCGATTGCTCCCCTGTGTTCTGGAGACACCTCACTGTTTGCTATATGGACCAAGGAGTATGCTGTCCGCCTCTGGATTCAGCAAAGCTCTGACCAGGTACTGCTCAATAGCTTTAGGACCACAGTCCCTGAAACAAGAAGGTTGTACCTCCTACTTCAGAACTAATTTATACTCTATTTCTACACTGAGCACAATACATAACAAACACTGAGTTCAGAGCGGTAGGCCAACTGCTATCTTCATCTGAAACAATTTTCACCAGTATATTCCTCCCTAATGGTTACTACGCCTCTGCAATTCCAGCATTATTTCTTTCTAGTCAATAAAATAGGTGTCAGTGTATTGTTTGGCAATTCCATGTAGTTTTACTTTCCTCCGACACCTTCTGTTCAGGCTGGAGCATTATATAGGCTTTACCTCATGTTCGCTACTGAACCACACATATATACAGACATAAATTATCAATTTACATTCAATTTTCATTAAAAGATGTCAAATATTTCAAGCTTACCACAATTCATGGAAATAACACAGAATTACGTTGACCGGCAATGAATATAGCACAATTTCGATCTGCCGATGTCCCAGGCTTTTATTTTGCAAAATATGCACTGGTGCTCAACGCACTGATTCTGTAGTAAGTTTATTTGCAAATGTGGTGTTGACCTGACGCCTCTAATTGACTATATTGGCAGGTCTAACCAATCATGCCATGTTTACACAGCTTTTCAAAAAAGTACTCCTACTCACGTTTCCCCTAACAACAAAGAAGTAGTATTTATAGTCCGACTAATCGTGTTTAGCCTTACATTTATTTTCCGCCAATCAAATAGGAGGTAACATGTCAGCCTATTTCCCGTACAATGGTGGGGTGAAAATCTGCCACTGAGCGATTCTGAATTTGGTGTTGTCTGACACCCTCACTATTTTCTTTTGGCTATAATTTGTTAATTCCTAGACTATTTGCGTAACGTTTAACATATTATTTGTCAGCAAGTCCTAAGGAACCCAAATATATATATTTAATGGAGCCAATATGCATTTTCTTCTAGGATAGTCGTGCTGTTACTACCTCCTCACTTCCAAACTTTAGGGTGTCTGGGTACTGTCATGTTTTCAAACGTAAACCAGTATAATGTCATATTTCCTAATAAGAATTTTGTAAGTTTTTAAAACCTAACTCTGGTATGGGTAGTGTTTTTATCACTGTCGATTTGAAAAAAAGCTAGTGCATGTGGCCTTACACGCGTGATGGCAGCAATTGTGTATCGCGCGACGCGTGTTTAGTGTTGCATGTGTCCCTGCTTTCAGCCCTCCCTTCTTTCTATCTTTAGTCCATCTGTCTTTCGTTTTAGGTAACGTAGTGTATAAAAAGACATGAATGGAATTTTAAATCTAGGTCAACCTGCGTATCTCAAGGTTTTTCTTAGAAATGCAGCACATGTTTTATCGTAGAAGGCGGGTATTGAAGCAGTAGGCTTTTACTATCAACGTGAAACGTTACAATTTGCAGACGCAGGAGAAAACAAGGGGGATTTCGCGTACAGTCATTGTGACAGCACTGTTCTTTACCATTCTTCTTTCCTTTTATTGAATTTATGTGTTAGGCTTTACATTTACCTGATAATTTATATATGTGGATTAGAATATTTCACGACAGAGAGGAAGACGTTGGCGATGGATGGGACACACACTGAGGAAAACCTACTGATAGCATTACAAGGCAGTTCTTGTTCTGGAATGCCCAGGGTAAGATATATAAAGGTAGACCTAATAACACATTAAAAAGACATGGAAACAGACATGACATGAATAAGGAAGACATGGAACGACACTGAGCGGATGGCACAAGACTGGAAGGTTTGGAATGTGTTTGTTAAAGGCTTCTGCTCCGCAGTGAGCATATGGTTAGTAATGATGATAAAGATGATGATGATGATTAAGATAAACAAATCAGAAGAAAACAGATCATAGTTAATAAAACGTAGACAAGTAGAATACGTGTGAAAATGGTGGCGGATTTTTTTTTTATTTAATAAAATTTTGCCCCATTTCGGCGTGGTGCGCCCGTTCAACCTAGACACAGGGTGCATTAGTTATTGGGGCGTATGTCCAAATGAAAAGGACACCTCGCGGTCTGTTTCAGTGTACAATGAATGGTGATGGAATTTTAACTGTTTCTGATTATATTTCTGAGCATAGAAATAGTATCGCCAACTCGTCGTCTATTTCACTTGAAAATGTTACTGTTATATTTATATGCAGCAAGAACGTAACAATTTTGCTCACTAAAAAAATCAAACATGTTCAAGTGTTTTGTTTTTTAAACAACCCCCCTCGGCGCCTCTATTCTCGATTTGCCCCTGTTACTCTCAGGCTTGTTTGACAAGTGCAGTAAATCATGTCTCTCTCATATACGTATCAGTGAGTGCTGATTTCGCGTGGAGTATTGGGTATGTGTGCCTGTCTGACCTTCTTGGCGTGAGCGCATTTTCGGTGTATGATGCCACTGGAATCCTTGTAAGAGTTTGTCATTAAATGTGATTGGATTAAAAAAAAAAGAGATAAGCGTGCATCACTAGTCCTGGATACAGTTTTTCATGAAATGTGAGTGTTTGAATTTCTTTCTTTCTTTCTTTCTTTCTGACAGTCTGTATGAGTGTCGCTCTGTCCGTCCGTTTGTCTTTCTGTCTGCATATATGCGTGTCTGTCTACCTGTCTGTCTGTCTGTCTTTGTTTCTTTACCTTTTCTTTTCTTTCTGCCTGCATGTCCGTCGGTCGGGCTATCTGTCTGTCTGTCGGTAGGTAAGTCGGTTGTTCTGTCTTCCTGTCTGTCTGTAAGTCTGTCTTTCTTTTTTTTTCTTTTTTTTTCTTCCTTTTTTACTTTTTATGTGTCTTTATTGCTTTTTTCCTTTCGTTTTCACGTTTCTTGAGTAGATAAATGTATACTAGTATTTAGGATATATTTTTCCGACGTCCGCGGCATGCCCTGTTCTTTACAGTTTCTACAAACTAAGACATCTTTATAGTTCATAACTTGCAGACGAGAGCTCCGAATTCTGCAGTCTTATCTAAGCATGTTGAACGACCCCTCACTTCCCCCAGATGTTAGACGAAGTGCTACATGATCGAAGCTGCAACTACAGTATATTTATACAAAGCCTCTAGGGACCGAAGTTTAACCTTCTTGCACTTGTACGCTTTAATGAGCGGGGGGTATGCAGAATCCACTGACGTTTACCCCTCTGAGTAATTTAAATTACGTGTTATATAGTGTTGATAGATTTTGTTAACGGTGGCTTGGTTTTAGACAAGTAAGTGAGTGAAGATAAATGGTTGGAGAAAAATGAATGGAGTTGTTAAAAGACTGTTTGTCTTTGTTAAAGGGAAATGATATGTGTGGAGGAGTGCTTTTGGCAAAGGGAGGAAACTCCGTGGTTTTTACTTGGAAGATGTAGTAATTATTTCAGAGTCCAAAATTGTGGTGGGACAAATTTGCATGTAAAGTTTTTGTAATAAGAATTGAAGAGAAGTGTATGATTTTGAGTCAAATCATCAAAAGGAGATAACTTGGAGTTACGTCCCTTGTAGTTTTGGTGGGTAAGCAAGGAAAAAAAAATACGCACGAGAAAGTTGTGGTAGGAGGAACACTTTTTCAGGAGTGAACGAGAAATGTTATAACGGGGATTAGTGAGTCTTTATTTTTGAAACGCGCTCAGCGTAAGTCAAGAAGTTTGGCTGTGAGTTGAGAAGTGATAGAAGTGGCAGCAAAATGGGAGTTATATCGTGTCGATAAGTGTTTTTGGTAGTTTTTCTGTGGGACGGAAAAACGACTACCACCCAGACGCCCAAGCGCATTGCTCGCCATACTTGTTTACGACACTTTTTCGTCATTTTATTTCTGAGGAAAAGATGTTAGTGAGTGTAAAAGTGTGTATTTCGAAACAAACCAGGTACGTTGAACATTTTTGGGTCTAACTACTAATAGTGCAGTTCAGTAGACAAGCTGATAGGTTAGTGAGTAGAAGACAGACTTGGTAAAGTGTCAGCCCTGGCTGTGAGGCCAGTTTCATTAAGATATACCAAGCAGAACGTAGGAGTCAAACTCAGCACCTAAGAGAGATAATGTTTTGCATGAAGAATTAGATGGCAGATAAAAATTATACAACAGTCGTTCTCAAACTGTGACCACAATAACAACTAGAGACATTTTACCTCTACACCTCACGGTAGAAGGGGAACGACTAAGTAAGTAAGTAAGACATTTGGCTTACTGAAATAAGAAAGAGAATAAGAGAGAGAGAGAGAGAGAAAGAGAGAGAGAGAGAGAGAGAGAGAGAGAGAGAGAGAGAGAGAGAGAGAGAGAGAGAAAGAGAGAGAGATAAAGGGATACTGAGATTATTACCAACTCAAATTTTGTTGTACAAGTCGGCCAACTTGAAGAGGAAGGTTGGGCGCATCATTTTATTAACATTTGCTATCTTATGTAAATAAAGTTCGACGTAGAATATTTTACTGCTGTCCTCTTGAAATCGATGATCAACTGTTGGTATGAGGAATGTACAGTCTTTTAGGAGAAGGAAGTTTTCTTATTATCATACAACCACTGCTACTGGTTAGGGCAGTGATTCGAATCACTATACGAACACTACATCAACACGCACGGCCACAATTTAAAAAAATGGTTTACCATAAACGTGAGATATAAAAAAAATGTTAATGTGTGCTCAAACAATGCGTGCAAAACGCTGATTAAATTCAGGTGTAACCGGTAATCACACGGGCTTCAAAAATACTTAACGCACATAAGAATAAAAATGTATTGACACAAACTAACAAACATAATTTTTACAGTTCAGATTTGCTGTTTAAGCACTTCTAAAATTCACTTATAGAAACACATTTTGAATCATAAATTTATACAATCCGTGTGCATTCTTTTCGACTACTAAATATGTCGCCTTCAATGCTTAGCATAACGGATTATATTCTACTGGGATATACAAAGAACGACCGTGTGTTACCTGGGCCAAAAAGTTAGGGTGACCATTTCGTTTATAACAAAGCGAGAACATTTTAAGACGCTCTGCCGTAAAAAAGAAGACTATACAAGATAAAAAGTAGGACAAAAAAGAGGACCTATTAATTTCAATCTATTACTGCATGATTGTGATGGCATAGCTGCTAGTTTTATGAAGATTAGGAACAATAGAAATAAAATATCCTTTAAAGTGTACGTTTTTAAACCATGTAGACTTCCACATTTAACTTTCCGTATGTTAATCAGTATTGATAAAATTATTATTATTATTATTATTATTGTATTCATATTATGTATTTTTTTTAACTTATTTTAGCGGAAATAGTCTTCTTCAACAATTCGGTGTTTTCTTTTAAATAATAATGGAACTGGCAGCAAAACATTTTGTTAAAGTATATTGTAGAAGAAAATGTTCGTTGATGGAATCCACATTGAAACGGTTTCTGATTTTCGTCCACTGACTTTATATCAATGAAATAAGGCTGTCCACGTTTGTACTGTGATCAGGTACCGCAAAGAAATAATGTGCGACCATTAGAAGTTCAGGCTTAAATTCAATTTTTACTGATTTTTATTTAAAATTTGATTCATTTCGGGACCAGAAGACGCAGCAATAGAGACCGCAGTCAGCGACTCATAGCTTGACTGCCTGCGTCAGAACCAGCGAACCAGAGCTGGTCAAGACCGTGCTCCACCTCCTCGTGGTGGTCCTGGAAACAGTCTGCAGCTGTGCAGGCTGGCTGAGCGAGCACGGATCGCAATGGGAAGGCAAACCCGGTCCTAAAAAATGCCGTGCAGAAGTCAGATGTGTCGACCGAAAGGTGCAGATATCACAGCTACGTTGTAAACAGACACAACGCAACCACCGTCCTTTTCAGGGCGAACGAGGAAGAAGAAGAAGATGATTCATTTCTCAGCAAATGTATGAACCCTTCACCATTAACGTTACTTTCATTAATTGTTGTCAGATTGTAAAAGTTGATCTTCTTCTTCTTTGATCCTTAGCCGCCGACCGTCAAAACATTCAGTGGCCATGACGCCTGTTGGCGTCTTGTAGGGCAGCAAAATATTGATTCCACTTTGCTCGATCGGTGGCCATCCTTCGTACAGTGCTCCAACTCTGGTTCATTCTTTGCATCTCAGCCTCCACAGTCCTCCGCCAAATTATTTTTGGTCGGCCTCTCTTTCGTTTTCTTTCAGGGGTCCATAGCATAGCTGTTCTTGTGATGGAATCGTGGTCTCTTCTGAGGACATGGCCAACCCAGCTCCAGCGTCTGCCAGCTATGTTGGTGTGCATGTCCTCTTGCTTGCTACGAGTAAGCAGATCTTGGTTGGTGATAGTATTCTGCCAAAAGATTCGGAGAATTTTTCTTAGCCATGTTGTTTGAAAAGAGGACAATTTCGACATTTCTGTCTCTGTAACTCTCCAGCATTCCGCACCATAGAGAAACACAGAAAGCACACAGCTCTGATATAATCTTAATTTTGTGCTTTTGCTGTACTGAGAGGACTTCCAGATTTTGTTTAGACTATAAAAGGCTGTTCTTGCTTTGTTCATTCTGTTATTGATGTCTTTGCTTGCTACGCCATATGGTGTTACTATGCATCCTAGGTATGTGAAGGTGTCTGTCTGTTCCAGTTGTTGATTCCTTACTGTTATGGGCTCGGGGTTGCTCACAATGAGTGTCATGACCTCTGTCTTCTTTAGTTTGATGTTCAGGCCCACCTGCTGGCTATACTTATTAAGTCTATCCGTTTTTTCCTGGATGTGTTGATGTGAATGTGCTAGTAGTGCAATGTCATCTGCATTTTCTAGATCTTCCAATGTAGAAAACGTAGTCTTTCTTATTCCTCTTGGACTGCCCTCTGTTGTCTGTCGCATCACCCAGTATATGAGTGTTAAAAATAGAGTGGTTGATAAGGGGCATCCCTGTCGTACTCCTGTCTTCACCTCAAAGGTTAGGTTGCTCTGACCAACACTACACGTAAAGTTGGCATAGAGGCTTTTTATTATTGACACTATGCAGCTTGGAATTCCATAAGCCCTCAGTATTTTCCATAGACTGTCCCTATGTATACTGTCAAAAGCCTTTTCAAAATCAACGAAATTAATGTACAGCTGTCTCTGCCACTCTGAGCACTGCCCTAAATGTTCCTGAGGGTAAATATATGATCTGCACATCTTCTGTTTTTTTCTAAATCCTGCTTGTTCTTTCCTCAGTTTGTATTAAAAGTTGATCATTGCACCTTTATCGTCAAATGCAACATGTTTATCAATTAAATATTGACTAGAAGCTCATCGATCTTCCCATTTTGGTACTGCGTGTATGTATCTATGTCTGGTGTAGGTATCTAGCGTCGCCTGCTGTCAACTTGTACCAAGAACTGAGAGGAAACAAATGCCTCTTTTAAGTATCGTATCTCCTCATATAAACATCAGGCAACCTCTGCTCACCTCTACCATTTCATCTTCCTCAGAATTTTGCCCGATAACCTTGAGGATTAAATCTGAACCCATCGAGTCAGATGAAAGTGCTTTAGGAGAGCGGAAGGTGACAAATGTATTCTATGTATACATATTATATACATCTAAAACGGTGAGGATAAAGATATATACATCATAATGTTATAATCATCCACTCCCTTTTCGGAAATTTCCTTCTACATACAAGTATATACAATCTGCTAACTCCATCCTGTGCCGTGCACTCCCTGCTCCCTATGAAGCCTAGGGCCGCCTCTGCTATTGGTTCCTTGAGAGGAAACCAGCACGAAGCAGTCACAAGCTCTTGCAGTTGTAGTACATGTGGTAATTCTTTTAAATGATGATGCTGCCAGCCTCATGTGCAAATGTACATCTACAAGTAATTTATACATGTCAAAAGCAAATATAAAGTGAAAAATATACGCGTTACAACATGCCCCAAATTAAGGTGAATTAATGCACAGAAATCCGCAATATGTCGGACAACTGTTTAAGATGCTGTCGTCGTTCAGGTGAGTTAGTTTTCTAGCTTGGTACACTTGAGTAAGGTTCCTAGGACTTAGGTTTACTGATTCTTTTAATTTTAAAAGGTGCTACTAGTTATTTCACCTATCTTCTAAAGGAATCCTAAAAATTACTTGTTATTCTAGCAGTCTATGATTTCTCCTTGACGAAGTGTAGAAATCTTAAAATGCTTTAGATTTTAAGCGGAGTTTTCGGCCCCCACACACACGGCTGCCCTTGAGGTTCTATTGGGGGAGATCCAATCATAATAATGTACAAATGTTGCCCCGTGACGTTTTTGTTGGGTGAAAATCAATTAAGTTTAGTTTCATTTGTAATCTTAAACAACCCGCACAGTCAGGAGTCAGCTTTTTTTTTAGTAGGGGTTACCCTCATTCTCTTCTTCTTCTTCTTCTTCGTTGACCCTCAGACTTCTACATTCATGACTATAATAAAGGCAGTAGTCAGCTCAAGGTTCCTGTCATCTCCAAACAGTTTTTCGTGGAGAGAAGTGGACTGTTGCCATATGCCGTTCCGTTCACTGTTGTAAATTGGATAGGACTGGAGCAGATGTTTGGCTGTCATGGGGCTGGTGCCACAGGAGCAGAGATCTGTTGGACCAATCCTTTACTTATGATATAGATGGTAACTCAACCTATTGTAACCAGTGCGTAAGCGGAAAATGATGACCTGGTCTCGCCTAGATTGCTGGTGATAGGTATCATCTTTTATGTGATCTGGGGGGTTCTCTGTCCCATTTGGACTTGAATATGGCTTTTATAGTTGTTTTAACCATTTCATAATCTCTGTATTCCTTCACCGCACTGAAAAACAAATCATGATTTAATGCAGTAAAACGCCAACACTCAAGTTAAGCATCAATCTCAAGTCATAAATTTCAGATTTACAAAGGCACAACAGCAGAACAGCTAAAAGGATGGACAAAGATGACGTAATCATCGCATAATTCACTACACGAACGGATAGCAAGTAACACACACCAAATCTAGAGACGAATAAATCTGAAACTTAGAGATCAAGGGTTCCCAGCCTGGGGTAGGCTTGTCAAGAGGGGTACTGGGAATACGTGGTAACTAATTGTATTTATCCTACTGAAATATTTCAGTAGTTGTATTGTTAGTGAAAAACACAAGTTGTGGATTGGTGCGAAAGAGAAAGAGAGAGAGAGACAGAGAGAGAAAGAGAGATAGTGAGAGAGAGAGAATGAGAGAGAACAGCGAAAAGGCGGGATTGAGGTGGAGCAGGGAAGAAGCACAGTAACTTTATTATTGGGACTAAGCATTAATAAACAAAAGGCATAGTTTCATTAAAGTTTACCGTTCTGAACTCAGGTAACCACCGCTGATCATAAATGCTAACCGTAATTGTCTGCTAAGATTAGCGTTTTAGGGGGATATTTTGGGAACTCTTAATTCTGTTAACATTTCACTGCAGGTACAGACATCATTCTTTCGCAGGCCGGAAAAAGATCAAATCGTTTTTTAAAAATTGGCTCTCTGGGGAAGAAAAAAAAAGTCTGGCAAGTCTGTAAATGTTCAATCTCTTGATGAAATCAGTTCATAATGCTTTATAGTGTATCTGAAAATGTTGACAGAAACAGTTGAAGGAATAATTCCTACGACCAAATGAATGAGGTTGGCATACGCAACGCGTTTCATATTGAGTTTGTTTAAAAATATTAGCGACAACGATCCAGTGAAGGGCGAGCTAATTCACCACTGCAATAACCAGAAACTACGAAATTATTTCCAATCAATGAAGTTACAAAATCATGGTTTGCCCCCTGGTGAAGCTTTTCTCATTCTAATTAAACGTGCATAGAAGGCTTTACTTTTATTAAGAGCAACTTATCTCCATGAATAAAGATTCTCATTCATGTTCTTAATCAAACCCAAAGCAAGAAACAAAATGGAGGCTGAATACGATATGGCATCTCTTTCAAAAACTATACCAAGAATAAAACTGTTGGTTGAAAAGAAACAACAGCAAGGGTCTTATTAATTTTTTTGGCCGTTCTAATAAACAGTTAACGACTTTATGATACTTAAAAATTTTGTCGTATACCGAATATTTCTTGATGAAAAATTAATTAATGTGTTTATTTTCTTTTGTGTACAGTAAACTCTAGGATTTATACCTATAAAAATAGCCCCTTCAGTCAAAACTGGCTATGGGAACGACACCTATAGCGTCAATCTGGAGTGTCCTCTCAGAGCGCGAGCTTGGGCTTCAGTGATTTGGAGATTAAGCTGTTGCCCATGCAGCATGTTCCCCCTCTTTATGCAGCCGGTAGGTACAAAAGGAACGACAGTAGCCGATACAATTTATACACATTCCCGGTTCGACAACAGGAGCACTTAATTGTTGCACATAGCAGTATTCTAAAATGGTTCGTTCCAAACCACAAGCCAAGAAGAGGAAAGTCTTCACAAGCCCTCCAACGCCTCACAGCGGACACGAATCTTCAAAAATCGGAGACAGACAGTCGGAGAGCACGACTGACACAATTACAGACGATGTGATAGAGATGGCAGAGACAGCACTACAAATGTATCTCTAGAGGACAGAAAGGCAGAAAAACCAGACAACACTTTCCCGAGTGAGATGGAGGTGGTGTCACAAACAACAGACCACAGCAATATAGATCCAGAAGCTATTGCGGAGAAAATTATGAACTCACTCCGCAGAAATCGAGAAGCCAAGGACAAGTTCAGATGCACTTCACCACCACCATACGAAACAGCATCAACATCCACGCTCGTTGTGTCAGGTCTAGACATCGACGACGCTGTCCGAGACTCTACGACGGGGAAACACCAAGTGTCAGAGAAGTGTCAGATCCAACGAAACACACTGATGGTGCAAATTGCGAGATCCGAAGTACAAACCAACGAAAACCCCGAGACGCAATCGACAAGACCCAGTCTTGACGAAACAGTAACCGATAACAACTCAAAAGCTCAGGCACAAGAGAAGGCTCCTTCTAGCAACGAGCAGAAACATGATCCCTGTTCTAACCAAGATCGGAGATGGGAAAAAAGGAAACAGACTAACCTGCCAAACAAAACAGATACACTTTCAGAGGGAGGAAGATGCAATCCAATTAGAGAAAGCAGAACTTTCCGGAGGAGACATCAATCAAAATAACGCAGATGTCCGGAGAAGAGGTCTCCCTCAAATCCCTGCAAGACGACAAAGTATTCGGTCCCTTCGAGGGATTAGTAGGCAGAAGAGGAGTAATAAGTGTCAAAAGACACCATAAGGGTGTGATACTAGCCCTTAATGCAACTGACAAGATCAAGTCTCGGCTACACTGGAGTCAGGCCCTAGAGAATTTCAACTGCCTCACCAGATAACAGCAATAGCTGAGATTCATAGGGAAAGCAAGAAGCTGGTCATCAGAGTGATCGACACACGCTTGACAGATCAACAAGAACTCAGGTACCTGCAGGCCAAAAACTCTGGTATCGTACCCACGCACGTTCAGAGGCTGAAAACATGGAACCTGAAGGAGACTAACCTCATGATAGTGACAGTTCAAAGTACAACTATGCCGCTGACGCTCACTATAAAAAACAGAGCTCGAAGGACAGAGGCATATATCCCTCCAGTTATACTCGTACAATGTTCCAGGTGCCAGGGTTTTTCGCACACCAAGAGCTCCTGTAGAAAAGAGGTTGCCTGCAGGTACTGTTCGGGAAGCCACGCATACAGTGACTGTCCAAAGGCAAAGAAGGACGCCGACTACAAAGCACCCAATGGAGATATAACCTGTGTGAACTGCCTGGGAGAGCACGGGACAAGATGCCGCGGTTGCCCAGCATACCAGGAAACAAGAAAGATACTACAAGTATAAATCAATAAGGGAGTATCATACAGTGAGGCAAAGAATAGAGTAACAGAAAATGCTCCATATCCGTCAAAACAGGAACAAGGCTGTAAAGGGCAATTTTTACTATCTTGCAATATAATACATTTATATTCTTATTATGTTCGCAAATATTTTGTAAGCAAAGTATTTCCTTTTTAAGTGCTTAAGGAGAAGTCATTTTTGGGTTGCTTCCCTTGAAAATAGTTCTGTCATCTTCGATCGGACTCCGCAGACGACTCTAGGCCTACTGCGATTTATTCTGTGGCTGGGTAGGAATAGATTGTTCTTGCTTCAGTATATCTATGGCCTGAATTTATACGTAGTGTTTGTATGAGTAGGACGAGTCTGTCTTATATATGGATATCTTTGCATTTCTAAGTCGAACTAATTTGGTTGTCGCTAGAAAAGGTCAAAGGCTATGCAGCGGAAGTATCGCTAGCAAAGGGTGTGATCCATGGCTGTCATCCTGTGAGGATGCCGAGTTTTGTTGTAGCAGGCTTTTTGCCGAAATAGTGATCTATATATGGATGGGGAAAAGTGATAATCATTTAGACATGTTGTATGTACTTTACCCCAGTGTTTATTCTCTTTTGCCAAGGAATGGCAAAGTTATATTTCGCATAAAAAGGTAAAACCACAATTTATTATGAACTTGGGCTTCGCCATCGTTGTTGATAAGCAGATGCACAGTGGTACTTTTAAAAAGAATATCCATTCAAAGGAAGAAGACATTCCTATGTATCAGCACTGGATTGTATGATATTATTCAATTACCTCTATGAGAGAACCTATGAAGAAATGAGGACATTTAATGAATGACTAATTTTGGTCTATATTCTATAGTGAGTGAAGCTCACGAGAGAGAGAACAGCCATGTTGAAATTCATATACTTTGTATTTATCGAGTGAGAAAAAGGGATGCCTGTACTATCGCTCGATGAACCAAGAGATCACTGCTACATGTGAGAACCCATGTCTGGGATTCCTATATTATGAAATATATATATATTGAACTTTACGTGAAGGAATATTCGCTAGACGAGGTTAGGTCTAGGAGCCTTCCTATGTATTGGTTATGGTCTGACGTGCCCAGTCAGTAAAGCCAGATGATTTACATGATGGAACGCTGAATGCTTATTTACGAATGCTCCATTATGATATTTGCCAAGCATGAATGCTAACTTAAGATGATATTCCTGTGATCAACATTATGCTGTCTATGTCGACATTTGTTCCTGTAACCATACACGTACTGTCCAAGTGTGCGTCCCATTAAATGTTATAAAAAGACCACCGTAGTTCCAGTACTTCTTGAATTCGAACAGTGTGAGTATGAGTGATGTACTACCAACCTGTCAACTCTATCGAATCATTCTACCATTCGCGTACTGACATTCAGATACACACTCATTGTTTACACTCACATTCTTGTCGGAGCCTCATCACGTTCCAGGACAAGATGACCTGTATGACCAAAACTGTGCTGGGTTTGATGAGTTGACAATCGTTACACTTTACTACACCAGTCCCAACATCTACATTTATCCACTGGTGGACATTCACATCATTTAACAAATAAAGCATGATTCAACAACTAGTAGCCAGTATGAGTTAACAACTACACAAAGAAAGAGAGTTTTAACAACTGGTGTGCCAGCTTCCTGGGTCAACCTGCACAGTGACCATATTGAGAAGTAAACTACTGAGACCAGACGTTCCTTGGGGTCTGTTACGACACACAAATACATCAGCAGTACAACTCTACAGTGATGTCAGCGTGACCTGTCCTGTCGAGAGTATGCAGTAACTAGGTCAGGGTTTGTTGACATTTGGTTCATTGGACATTTGCCATACAACTGACAGTGTTACACAGCAAGCTTGGTTGAAACATAGAACATTACACATCAGGACTGGAGAATATTTGACAGTGTTTGCGAAAGGAAATGTTATTGAACTGAGAAGTCCTACATTGATTGTTATCATTCAAATCAACGATGGAGCTTCTATTTCTGTGTTGAATTTAAAATAATTAGACCAGAAGTATTTGTTTAATAAAGTACCACAGTACTGTACTATTAGGCAGTGTAACTGAGCCTTCATTCCAACACATTCTTTCTGCAACACTCTATTTACATCATATTGCCATACTATTTATGCATTTATGTATTTATGTTTAACTATTTATATGTGATATTTGTTTGTATCCAGCGGGTTGTTGTTTCGGTTGGGCGGTGTCACACAGCAGAGTATCCCACGTAATAGAGGGTCTGATGTGTGCGTTTCTATAGGTGCAATTTTCTTCATTGAAAATTTGCTGCGACAGCTGTTGCTATTAGTGTTAGCTGTGAAGTCTGTACTCATTGTTGTTTTTGTAATATTCCTCTGTTCTTTAGTTTGTTTTGATTTGTTTGTAATTTGTTGGTCTACCCTATTCTATCTTTCAGTTCTATTCTCAATTTATATTTATATACTGTGGCGTTATTTGTATTTCTAATCCTCTTGCGGTTTATCTTTTATTGTTTTTCCAATTTTATTTATTTCATTTCCGCAAATGTTTTCATGTTTTTCTGTATAACTGTTTTGTTTTGTGCCTGATCGACATACACTATTTAAAATATAGTTGATCATATAAATTGATGTACAAGAATCAACTGATAGTTAATTACTATTACTAAAGGTACACAGTTGATGATATAAAACACTATTTCTGGTGCACTGCACTTATATTATAGAGTGAACCAGCAACTTATAGCTGTTATTATATAAGGATTTATACAAGACCTTTGTAAGGCTTGTTTCCCACAGTGATTGGGATAGTTAAGTACTATTTTTCACAGGTTACAAAGTTATCATACAAAGTCTTTGATTAAGACTAAGAAAGTAAATTTATTTACTTTTGCAAATTACTGATCTTATTAGACAAGATGTCTACCTTGGATTATTTTATCACAGAAGGCAGGGCTCTTGATAAGACTGGTCAGCAGTTAGAAGAATGGGCAGTTGCTCAATATGACAAAGCATTGGCTGCTGAAGAAAGAAAAGCATTGATTGAAGAAAAGAAATTAGAAGCTGAGGAAAGAAAATTACAAAGAGAGGATGAACAAAAGAAATTGCAGATACAGACTGATGAAAAAAGATTCCAGATGGAAATGGAAAAAGAGAAAAGAAAAGATGAAGCTGCTGCTGAAGAGAAAAAATTACAGGCTGCTGCAGAAGAGAGAAAATTACAAGCTGAAGCTCAAGAAAAAAAAGCAATAAGAGAACATGAACACCAAAAAGAACTTTTAGCATTTGAGTTAGAAAAGTTAAAGTTAACAAACATAAGTAATGTTAATCAAGCATCTAGTGGTAATGGTAAACCCTTTACTTACAAGGTCAAGGTACCAGCGTTCAACCCTTCCAGTGATGACATAACATTCTGGCTAAACAGATTTGAACGCTCGTGTCGAGAACATAATGTGGACAAATCACAATATGCTAACCAGTTATCAGAAAATCTGAAAGGTGATTCTCTGACTAGTTTAAGTTTGGTTGAAGAGGCTGACAAAGATAACTATGATGTTATTAGGGCAGCCTTGTTAAAGAAGTATCAGTTGTCTGAAGAGGGTTATCGGAAGTTGTTTAAGACAATGGTGCCTGAGGCAGGTGTAGAATTCTCAGAATTCATTGCAAGAACACGTCTTACATTTGATCGTTGGATTGAGCTATCCAAAACAGAAAAGACTTATGAAGCCCTTATGGACTTGATACTCAGAGACAAGATTATGTCAAGTATAAATAAACCTTTCCTCGAATTCTTACATGAGCGTAAACCTAAGTCTCTAAAAGAAATGGAACAGTATTGTACCCAATACGTCACTGCACATCCAGACGTAGCCATTAGCAACAGTAAGGTTAAAGAAGGTATGCCAGTTGCTTCTGCAACACCATACAACCCTAATCACTCTCACAAATTCCAAGGACCTCAAAATAAGTTTAATAAAAAAGGTAACTATTACAGTTATCAGAACCAAGGTAACCAATCATTTCAGGGTTCTTCTTCGAATACCTGGAGAAGAGCTGACAGCCCTCGATTCAGGGGTGGTCATAATTACAGGAACTTTCGCAAAGGAAGTCATTCTAGAAACTATCCAAGTTTTCCTTCATGGAGACAACAGGATCATAATTACCGAGATACTCATTATAATGAATATGATGATAGTAACCAAAGGAGCTATGATTCAAACCCGAGTAGAGGTTATAATAGTGGAAACAATGATAAGTACAGAGGCAATAATAACAGAGGTAGAGCACAATTCAAAAAACATAAAGCTCATTACCAGGCGAACTCTGCACAGCAAGAGTCCCACGAAGCCTATAAACAAAATAAAGATAATGATGACTCTAATAATATGGCATGTGCCGCTTTTGATTTTGGGAGAGCATCTCAGTGCCCCCAATGCAAAACATTATTTGAGCCAACCACAGTGTCTACTTTAAGCTGTGGCCATCCTCTTCCCGCTCTTCCTGCGTCAATCGCGCATGATGGGAGAGGTTCTCTTGTCTTACACAAAGGTTTAGTAAATGACAATCCAGTCTCAGTACTTTTTGATTCTGGATGCACAACTATTGGGGTTAGGCAGTCACTCATAGATCCTTCTCATTCTACAGGCAAAGTAGTCAAATGCGTAACATTTGGCGGCACCATAGAGAAATACTCTACCGCTATCATTAGGATTGCTACTCCTTTCTTCACAGGAGATGTACACGCATGTCTTTTGCCGGATCCGATCGCTGATCTTATCATCGGTCGCATTCACGGAGTCAAAGAATGTACTCCGGAGCAAATTTCCGTTTGGGAAAATCAAAATATGCAATCTGCTAATGCAGTAGTCACTAGAGCTCAAGCTCTCAATATGCCTGAAACTTCATCTGTTGAAGATAATGAAGTGCATAACCAAGATGATCCCTTGGTAATTTCTCGTGACTCGTTTTATAAAACAACAAGAAGAAGATCCGACTCTTAAGAAATTCTTCACTCTTGTAACAAAAGGTGATCCGAATAAAGATTCAAATTGTAAATCTTGGATTACAATGAAGAATGGCGTACTTGTACGTATGGTGCAAGACTCCACTAAGTCAAGTCATTCTCAGATTCTTGTACCCAAGAATTTGAGAGTTAAGATCTTACAACATGCACACGACTCTCAGTGTGCTGGTCACATGGGTTTTTCCCGTACAAAGTCAAGAGTTCTTGCGGCTTTCTTTTGGCCTTTTGTGAACAAGGACATACGGATCTATTGTCGATCCTGTAAAGTATGTCAAGAAGTCAAATCCAAAGGTCCTCGTCATGCTGCGCCTATTCAGGCTGCAGATATTCCTATTCGTCCATTCCAGAAAATGGCGATAGACATCATTGGTCCATTCAAGATCAAATCTGCTAGAGGACATCAGTTTATCTTAACGTGTGTAGACATGTGCACACGTTGGCCAGAGGCTATCCCTCTAAAGAGCATTACTACCGCTGACATTGCAGATGCTCTTTGGCTTATATTTTCTCGGCTGGGATTCCCCGGAGAAATATTATCAGATCATGGCACCCAACTGATATCGGATACCATGTCTCAAGTAATGTCTACTCTACAGATAGAGAGATCTTTGAGTAGCATCTATCATCCTATGTCCAATGGGATGGTCGAGCGACTAAATAGAACACTTAAGAACTTATTAGGGAAGATAACTGAGAATCATCCTCAGGATTGGGATAGGGTTTTACCCGCGGCCCTCTTCGCGTACAGAGAGGTCCCCAATGAACATACAGGGTTTTCGCCCTTTGAACTTGTCTTTGGCGCGCGACCGCGCGGCCCAATGTCTTTGCTGCATGATCTTATAACAGCTGACAATATTGACGATGACACAAAATCTTCTTACGAGTATGTCATCGCGCTGAGACAAAAGATTATCGAAGCATGCAAATTGGCACCGTCCTCTTCTGAGTTTGCTAAGCAGAAGGCAAGACAATTTGCTAATAAGAAGAGAACTTTACGACAACTTTGTCCTGGTGACAAAGCATTTGTTTTGCTACCTTGTCGTGAAAATAGACTCCTTATTAGTTGGAAAGGTCCGTACGATATAATATCGAAAATTTCAGATGTTGACTACATCGTCGATATTAACGGGAAGCATAAAACCTTCCACATCAATATGCTTACGGAGTTCCATGAACGTCCTGACTATCTACAGCCTATTTTCCAGGCAACGGACGATTCTCATGTCAAACATGGTCATTACTCATCACTGTCTGTAATACAGGATGAGGAAACAAGTTTTTCGGATGTTAATCTCCCGCTTCCAATGATCCCACTTCATTCTAGTGAATCATGGAAAGACGTTACTGTTTCTCCTGATTTGTCTCTAGGAGAACGGCGACAAGTTTCGTCTATGTTACAAACATTTCAGGATGTCCTCACTGACATCCCTGGACAAACTCATGTCATTGAGCATGACATTGTTCTAACTGAACATACTCCAATTAGGGTTAGGCCTTATCCTATCCCTATACATTTCCAAACACAGGTTGAAAAGGAGTTGGATGAAATGATAGATTTACAAATAATCGAACCATCCACTTCTGCATATTCTTCGCCGATGGTTATTGTTCGAAAAAAAGACAATAACATACGTCTTTGCGTTGACTATCGCAAATTGAATCAAGTTACGAAGTTCGATGCTGAACCTATGCCTTTACTAGAAGAGTTACTTACTCGTCTTTCTAAATCGCATTTTTTCACTAAACTTGATTTGTCTAAAGGATATTGGCAAGTTCCATTATCCGAACGCGCCAAACCTCTTACCGCTTTCTCTACTCCCAGAGGCCTTTTCCAATGGAATTTTATGCCTTTCGGCCTTATGAACGCACCAGCTACATTTGTACGCATGATGCGTCGAATCCTATCGTATCGGTCAGATGTCATTGCTTATCTAGACGACATCTGTCTTTTCAGCGATACTTGGGAAGATCACTATTCAGGATTAGTTGAATTATTATCAACTCTGCGTGAGTATAACCTGACAGCAAAACCATCTAAAGCTTGTATTGGCTTTAGCGAAATTGCTTTCTTAGGCCATCGAGTAGGTCACGGTTTCTTGAAGACAGAAGACCATAATATCACTAAGATACTTAACATCTCTATCCCTAGGACTAAAAAGCAAGTGCGAAGTCTTTTAGGTCTCATACAATTTTATGGACGTTTCATTCCGAATCTGTCCTCTATCATGGCACCTCTCTCTACACTATTAAAGAAAGGGTCGCCTAACATGGTTCACTGGTCTCATGAATGCCAATCTTCACTAGAGAAGATCAAAACTATGTTTTCATCACCACCTATTTTAGTGTTACCTACAACAGATAAGACGTTTGTTCTTCGTAGTGACGCTTCATCCACTGGGATTGGAGCGGCACTAATGCAAGAGTACTCTGGAACTCTGCATCCTGTAATGTACATATCCAGAAAACTTAATGCTGCAGAAAGGAATTACTCGGTTTTAGACCGTGAATTATTGGCAATGGTTTGGTCAATTCTCAAACTCCAAAGATTCCTTCTGGGCGCGCATTTCGTAGTGGAAACTGACCAAAAAGCTCTTACGGCTATCCAAAGTAAAAACTTGAAGAGCTCGAGATCAACTCGATACGCAATCGCTCTTCAACCTTTTCATTTTTCGGTACGAGCTATCCGTGGTTCAGAAAATGTGATGGCGGACATTCTGTCCAGATGCCCACATGATGCCACTTAACTGTTAAATATTGGATCTTTTTATTATGTATAACTTTACAACAGTTATTTTTTGTTTCTTTACTAAGATACACATTTGTAATTTAATAATAGAATGATGGTATCGCTACTTAGCGGTTCATTGATGTTAATTCACCGCTGTTCTTTGATGATTGTTTCTTCATAAATCATAAATTTAAGATTGTAGTGTGAATTTTTGGTATGCATTGTATAATTACCAGAATTGTATTATACGTACATCACACCTTCCTGGAAACATTTATTCGTAGGGAAACAATTTCTCTCAGATTTTGAGATATATATTCTCACCAGTCATATTAGGAATTATAGTTATTCCTGATATTTTCATCTGCGCAGTATTCTTGCGTTGTGAGCCTATTCTACGGTGCTCCTAGATGTATTTAAAAAAAAAATTTTTTTTTTTTTCCCGGGAGGTGTGGTAAGACTGTAAAGGGCAATTTTTACTATCTTGCAATATAATACATTTATATTCTTATTATGTTCGCAAATATTTTGTAAGCAAAGTATTTCCTTTTTAAGTGCTTAAGGAGAAGTCATTTTTGGGTTGCTTCCCTTGAAAATAGTTCTGTCATCTTCGATCGGACTCCGCAGACGACTCTAGGCCTACTGCGATTTATTCTGTGGCTGGGTAGGAATAGATTGTTCTTGCTTCAGTATATCTATGGCCTGAATTTATACGTAGTGTTTGTATGAGTAGGACGAGTCTGTCTTATATATGGATATCTTTGCATTTCTAAGTCGAACTAATTTGGTTGTCGCTAGAAAAGGTCAAAGGCTATGCAGCGGAAGTATCGCTAGCAAAGGGTGTGATCCATGGCTGTCATCCTGTGAGGATGCCGAGTTTTGTTGTAGCAGGCTTTTTGCCGAAATAGTGATCTATATATGGATGGGGAAAAGTGATAATCATTTAGACATGTTGTATGTACTTTACCCCAGTGTTTATTCTCTTTTGCCAAGGAATGGCAAAGTTATATTTCGCATAAAAAGGTAAAACCACAATTTATTATGAACTTGGGCTTCGCCATCGTTGTTGATAAGCAGATGCACAGTGGTACTTTTAAAAAGAATATCCATTCAAAGGAAGAAGACATTCCTATGTATCAGCACTGGATTGTATGATATTATTCAATTACCTCTATGAGAGAACCTATGAAGAAATGAGGACATTTAATGAATGACTAATTTTGGTCTATATTCTATAGTGAGTGAAGCTCACGAGAGAGAGAACAGCCATGTTGAAATTCATATACTTTGTATTTATCGAGTGAGAAAAAGGGATGCCTGTACTATCGCTCGATGAACCAAGAGATCACTGCTACATGTGAGAACCCATGTCTGGGATTCCTATATTATGAAATATATATATATTGAACTTTACGTGAAGGAATATTCGCTAGACGAGGTTAGGTCTAGGAGCCTTCCTATGTATTGGTTATGGTCTGACGTGCCCAGTCAGTAAAGCCAGATGATTTACATGATGGAACGCTGAATGCTTATTTACGAATGCTCCATTATGATATTTGCCAAGCATGAATGCTAACTTAAGATGATATTCCTGTGATCAACATTATGCTGTCTATGTCGACATTTGTTCCTGTAACCATACACGTACTGTCCAAGTGTGCGTCCCATTAAATGTTATAAAAAGACCACCGTAGTTCCAGTACTTCTTGAATTCGAACAGTGTGAGTATGAGTGATGTACTACCAACCTGTCAACTCTATCGAATCATTCTACCATTCGCGTACTGACATTCAGATACACACTCATTGTTTACACTCACATTCTTGTCGGAGCCTCATCACGTTCCAGGACAAGATGACCTGTATGACCAAAACTGTGCTGGGTTTGATGAGTTGACAATCGTTACACTTTACTACACCAGTCCCAACATCTACATTTATCCACTGGTGGACATTCACATCATTTAACAAATAAAGCATGATTCAACAACTAGTAGCCAGTATGAGTTAACAACTACACAAAGAAAGAGAGTTTTAACAAAGGCCTTGCAACTCAAATCAGACAACTGACGTCTGAGGTGAGAGGCATCAAAGAAAAACTACGAGAAGGAAAAGAAAACACTAAACTGAGCAAAACCCTAACTATCATATGCGTAGAAATCCCAGGCGACTTGGATAGTGCAAAACAAATGATCAGCGAAATGAAATCAATACAGCAAGAAATTCAAAAAGACATAGCAAAGTTGGCTGAAATGAAAATAGGAAACGAAGAAATCCTTAAAAGAATTGAAGTGGAGAGACAAGTCATCGCAGAAATAAGAGACTAAACAACACAAAGACACAAGCGCCAACCTAGGGAAAAGGCATTGGAAGAAATTCTAAATGACCTTGTCCCAGCGATATTCAACAGAACCATAAGACAGCTGGAGATAAGGCTGGGCAAACCTGAAGCTAACACGAACGTAAGTCTCAGCTCATAGTCCTTTCAGGACTGCCAACAAAGCTAGAACAGGTGGAAACAAAAATAACACGTTTGCAAAGAAGGACAACATGATTGCAGAAGCGCAATATTGGGATACGAGAAAGAGACGACTCCAGACAGTAAGCTAAGGGTCCTTCTCAGGACCAGCCCTTTTCAGGGTTAACAACGGCTTAGCTTGAAAATGAAACAAAGTACTCAATATACCCCAATTATAACCAAAATGACCTATTTTGGGTCTAGGTGAACGGGGTATAGAAAGCGCTATACCAAAGCAGAAAGAAAAAAAAGATACAATTTATTTCTTTTCATATTAAATAGGGCGTATAAACTCTAGAACAGGGGTCGGCAACCTGTCGATCACAGCACGAAACTGGGCTCAACCTTCACCGTACCTAACACAATGCATTTGCATTTTATCACATACACATGTGTTGCGTATGGTTTTTTACAACATTTCTGGTGTTGCGCATCAAATAGCGCTGAGTTGAGTTTGGGGAAAATATTTGATGATATGTAAATAGTACACTTAGGTGCATTATTCATGCGCGCAGTAAAAAAGGATGACGTAGGAGTTTTTGTGTGTTGAAACAATGACGTGGAGAACAAAAATGGACCCAAGAAATAAACAAGACGCGAACAGCCTTGTGTGTGCTGGTTTGCTTGAAAACCCATAGAAAAGGGTTATATTGATTCGTGCCATGAATGGGAATGTATACCAGGATGAGTACTATTAATAATGTATAATGTGATGCTTATGCATTTTTTAGACTGGCAGGTCTATACACCGTAAAAATCGGAGTCTTAAAGATCCTGCCTGCTCTGTCGCTAATGTGTACTGACTTTTGGGGGAATTCATGTTAATGAAGTTAAATGAGTTTGAACAGAAGGTACGGGAGAAGGGCACGGATATAATCAATACATAGAGATGTATAGAAGTATTGGGACTAATAAGCAACAATGTATTACCGTCAAGGAGTATAACACTATGTTACGAATAGACAGAATGACATTAACTAAGGACGGTTCATCATGTCTCATGGATCATGAGTTTTCATTAAACTGTGTTGTTAATTTACCGGAACAGCATTGGCTTCTTACCTGGTTATAGTTGAGCTGTTGGGCATATCTGAGACATTACTAATTCGTGATCCCTTGTGAGAGAACACTGCATAAATAATACAGGGACGATACAGTGCAGTTTTTGGCACACCCACGAACAAAACATTCGCGTGACACTTTTGTTGTATACCAATGTTCTAACATTCATATAGACACATATGGGAATAATGATGGTATACATATATCAAATGCAGACAAACTCTTTTAATACACGGGAATAAACGAACGGGCGGACAGTACTTTAACATGGTGGCCAATATAATGTACCTTCCCGTTCTATAAATTCAGATATTTGGAGCTCAATTAATTGCCACGCATATTGGAACAATGACACTTGTTGCAGGCTCAATCAATCGATCGTTATGTCAAAGTCGTAACCTTGACTTAGAAGGTCAACGTTCGTGTGATGTACATATTCAAGTCTCCAGAGAAGTATCATAATTGTGCCGGGGGAATTATGCTACAGTTTTCGATTTCCATTTTCAAGTTCTGCTGTGTACCTGCGGAGGTTACATTGAGTGACGTCATTCGGTAACAGATACTTTCAACCAGAGCAAATTACTGTTCGTTTTGGAGAATTGCTCACCTTGAATTCAGCTGTATGAATTTCATAACCTGTGTTGGATCGAAATATGTACGAGGAGTATTGGGATTCCCGTAGATAAGTAGACATTGTTATTATGGTGTCAGTACCCTGGTTATTATTAGTGAGCACCTTTCTTTGTCATTTTAACTCGTAAGATGCTTGTTCTTCATCATAGGTGTCCTGAGGTGTTTTCCTAGGTTGATTTCAGGTCGATGAATCGCAAAGGCTTATAGCCAATTTCTTTGGGGCTGCTGAAATGTTGTAGATTTTTGTGTTGACTCCGTGGTTCTTTACGATATGATCTCTTCTTTAATTGTTGAGGTTCGGTGATTGTCATTGCTAACGTGTATATTTCTATGTAATTGATTCTCTTCATGGATCATTTTGTTTTCAGTAGTACTATTATCTTGTATAATTTCTTAGTTGATTGATTTATAGCTGCATATTTTATTAAATAAAAGATGATTAATCTCCAATAATGAGTATCGATAAGGTTTCGATTATAAGATATTACTTATAAGACTACAGTTTATTTGATGAGGTAAATATTAGAATTCAGAATTTGAAATGTCGACGGCGGAATACTTCATTAAACAGGGTAAAATTCTTGGTTTATCAGGAGACAAATTACAAGAGTTTGCTCAAACAGAATATAAAGAGGCGCAGGAAAGAGAGAAACGTCAGTTGGAATTAAAAGATAGAGAATTAGCCAATCAAGAACGTATGAAACGGTTGGAAATGGAAGAAAATGAGAAAAGGAGGCAAGACGAAGAGAGAATTAAACACTTGGAGATGGAAGAAAATGAGAAAAGGAGACAATATGAATTTACACTTGAGGGAGAAAAACGAGCGCATGAAGAGAGAATGTTGCAGTTAGAAATTGAAAGACAGAAGTTGCAAAATGGAAATGCTACTAGTCAATCACACACTCAGAATGATGGTCAAAAAGGTGACATTAAAATCCATTTGCCCATGTTTAAACCAGGGGTCGACGATATTACGTTCTTCTTGTCAAGATTCCAATTGGTATGCACAGAATATAAAATTGATAAAAGTAAGTGGTGTAGCAAACTAATGAATTTTTTATCAGGAGAGGCGTTAAGTGCAGTCGCTTCGTTAGAAGGCGATAATCAAAACTATGAGGAAGCTAGAGCTACGCTATTAAAAAAATATCAGCTTACAGCTGAAGGTTATAGAAGGCGTTTTAAAGAGTTGTTGCCGGAAACAGGAAAAGAGTTCTCACAATTCATTTCGGATATTCGTTTAACTTTTAATCGTTGGATCGAACTTGAAAAAGTACAACGGAATTTTGAAGATCTGGCAGATTTAATATTACGGGATAAGGTATTATCCTCAGTAAGTGATAAGTTTTTGGCATTTTTACAGGAGCGGAATCCTAAATCGTTATCGGAAGTTGAGACCCTAGGGCGCCAGTTTTCGGTTGCTCATCCGAACTTGAATGTCAGAAACACTAAACTACATGAATCGTTACAGTCAGCGGGTGTTGCTACTGTAAATAACAGACAGGGAAAATTTAGATCGAATGGTGGTGACAGAGATAGGTTTCGTTATAGAAGTGCCAGTTCAGATCGAAATAATAATTACCAAAGAAATTTTTTCTCATTTTGAAGTTGGAAATAGAAATAAATCACCAGATTTCCGAAGATGGAGAAATAAACGACCTGATAATGGTCATCACGATTATTTTGGACACAGAGAGAGAGGAAATGGGCAACTAAATAATCAACATGGTAATATTAATAATAGATCTAGTTATTCTCAGAATTACAGGAGAAATTTTTATGGCAATAATCAAGATAATGGCAGTGCATTTCGTTCAAATAGTTCGCATCGGTCTGCTCATCATGGAAATTCGGTACAGAGAGCAGAAAATGATATTACAAATAATAATAACAACGCTGTTAGTCAAGCAAATGCTTGCTGTTCATTTGACTTTGGTAATGCGGAAGAATGTTTTGAGTGCAAGAATCTATTTCAGCCTGAAGTGGTATCCAGACTGAGATGTGGACACCCATTGCCGGCGTTACCTGCAATGTCAGCTCATGAAGGAACCGGGTCTTTAGAGTTTCACAAGGGCTTACTTAATGGCATATCAGTAACTTTATTAAAGGATTCAGGTTGCACGACGGTAGGTGTGCGACAATGTTTGGTTGATTCTTCTTGTTGTACAGGCACATGGGTTAAGTGCATTACGTTTGGTGGTAGAATTGAGAAATTTCAAACTGCGGTGGTTCATATCGCGACGCCATTTTTTACGGGACAAATAAAAGTATGTTTGTTGCCGAATCCAGTTTGCGATTTAGTTCTTGGTCGCATTCACGGTTTTAAAGAGTGTACTCTTGAGCAAATAAATGATTGGGAACGAGAACACGTACACAGTGCTAATGTTGTGGTTACTCGAGCACAGGAGCAGTCTCAACATAATGTTGTGCCACTAGTTAATGATGATGTGTTACACAGTAACATCAACAAGGACGTTTTTTTCTACTTTACAAAACAGTGATGTTTCATTAAAGAAATTTTTTTAGTTTAGTCCAACAGGATGATACAAATGGTCATACTTCTCACAAACAATGGTATACTATCGTAAATGACATATTAGTGCGAAGATTCAGAGATAGTAAATCTTGTCATATTACTACTCAGATCATGGTGCCTAAGGTAATGAGATCCTATATATTGAGTCATGCTCACGATTCCCGTTGTGCAGGTCACATGGGATACTCTCGTACTAGATCTAGAATTCTGGCATCTTTTTTTCTGGCCGGGAATGTCGAAAGACATTGCGATGTTTTGCCGTTCTTGTGTTACTTGTCAGGAGGTGAAGTCTAGAGGGGCACGTCATTTGGCTCCAATTCAAGCAGCCGATATTCCGGTGCGTCCATTTGAGAAGATGGCCGTGGACATTATTGGCCCACTTCCTATAATGTCATCGAGAGGACATAGATATGTATTAACTTGCATAGATTTGTGCACGCGTTGGCCAGAGGCCATACCACTCAAGAACATTACTACGCAGGATGTAGCTGATGCTTTGTTTCATATCTTTACTAGAATCGGATTTCCGAGAAAACTGTTGTCGGACAGAGGTTCTCAGTTGTGGTCAGGTGCAAGGAGTGAGGTTATGGCAATGTTTCATATAGACAGATCACTGAGTTCCGTATATCACGCCGCCTCAAACGGGATGGTGGAGCGTCTAAATCGATCAATAAAAAAAACAGATGTTAGGAAAGATTACAATCGATTTTCCTAAAGAGTACCGAGTTTTACCAGCGGTACTTTTTGCATATCGTGAAATACCGAATGAGCATACAGGTTTCAGTCCATTTCAACTTGTATTTGGTGCTCAGCCTAGAGGTCCATTGTCCTTGATCAAAGACTTGTTGATTGATTCTTCCTTATCGCAAGAAACTCAATCGTCTTACGAGTATGTTGTAAATCTTAGGAAAAAAATCATGGATGCATGCCAGCTGGCAACAGATGCATCGGAGAGAGCTAAAGAAAAAGCTCGTATGTTACAGAATCACTCAAGACGTCTTCGTCTTCTTGTACCAGGCGACGAAGCGTTCGTGCTTTTACCGAGCAAACAGAATCGACTACTGATAACTTGGTGTGGTCCATTCAAGATTCTGTCACGTATTTCAGATGTCGATTATGTCCTTGATGTTAAGGGACAAAGAAAGATTTTTCACATTAACATGTTGAAAGAGTTTCACTCAAGACCTGAACATCTTCAGGCAGTCTTTCACGCGGTTGATAATGTAGGTTCACATCCAACGAGCTGGGCGTCTTTATCAGTGATTCAGGAAGAAGAATCTTCTTTCCCAGCTGTATCAATGACGTTTCCTAGTCTACCAGTTCAATCTACCGAAACTTAGGAGGACGTGACAATCTGTCCGAATCTTACACTTGAGAACAAAACACATGTATCCGAATTATTACATTCGTTTCATGATGTACTTACAGATATACCAGGCAAAACAAATGTCATCACACATGACATCATTTTAAATGATGAAAAGGCTATTAGAGTGCGTCCATACCCGATACCATTACACTTTCAAGACAAAGTAAACAAAGAAATAGATGACATGCTGCAATTAGGTATAATCAGTTCTTCTCAAAGTAATTTTGCTTTTCCCATGGTTGTAATAAGAAAAAAAGACAATAACATTCGGCTCTGCATTGATTTTAGAAAATTAAATCAGGTCACAATTTTTGACGCCGAACCGTTACCATTATTGGATGATCTTTTACCAAAATTAGCAGATGCAGTATATTTCAGTAAGTTCGATCTGTCAAAAGGTTATTGGCAGGTCCCGTTGGCGGAAAGATGTAAACATTTTACGGCTTTTGCTACTCCCAGAGGGTTGTTCCAGTTCAATTTTTATGTGTTTTGGACTGATGAACGCACCTGCTACGTTCACTAGAATGATGAGAATTCTCTTCTCGCATAGACAAGATATAATCTCGTACATAGATGATATTTGTTTGTTTAGCAACACTTGGGAAGAACACTTTCACGGTTTACACTCTCTATTATCCACGCTCAGATCTGCTGGGTTATCTGCTAGACCATCTAAGGTGTATATTGGATTCTCTGAGATTACTTTTCTAGGTCATAGGATTGGTCATGGGAATCTTCAAACTTTGGAGCAGAATGTTTCCAAGATTCTAAATCTTTCCATTCCTAGGACAAAAAAACAAGTCAGGAGTGTGTTAGGACTAGTGCAATATTATGGTAAATTTATTCCTAACTTATCTTCAATTACATCAGATCTGTCCACTCTACTTAGGAAAGGGGCTCCTAATGTAATTAGGTGGACTCCAGAATGCAATGCTGCTTTTCTTAAAATTAAAGATTTGTTTTCATCCCCACCGATTTTAAAACTACCCAGGCTTAATAATCTTTATACTCTTCGAACAGACGCTTCGTCCAAGGGCGTTGGTGCTGTGTTGCTTCAACAATTTGATGGACATCTGCATCCGATCACGTACATTTCGAGAAAGTTAAACAAGGCGGAAATGAATTATTCGGTGTTGGAAAAGGAACTTCTCGCAGTGGTATGGGCAGTAACCAAATTAGAGAAGTATCTGTTAGGTGTATCTTTCGTAATACAATCAGATCAGAAGGCTTTAGCGTATTTAAAGACGAAGAACCATAAATGCGCCCGAGCAGCCCGTTATTCGATTCTGATGCAGCCGTATAATTATACTATTCAAGCAATTCGAGGGTCCGACAATGTGGTTGCAGACGTACTGTCGAGGTGCCCTCAGGAAGACAGTACACAAGTTTTTAATGACAGTTAGTTCATGGTCAACAGTAGTGGTGATATAATTGGGACATTGAATTTTTATTAGTTTTATCCGGAACACAATTTGGTGTGTATGGTGTAAGGTGCACATACAGTGTACTATAATATGACTGTACGGCAATGATAGTCTTTAGCGATAAATTTTTGCGTGTATATTATAGAGGTTCCTAGGGGCATTGAAATAGGTAATTTGGGACCAATTTATGCATGTATTTGCTATTTTTTGGGGGCTTGATCAGGAATAAATATGTATGAGATTTGCAGTGTACTCTGTATTGTGGAGGTACACATTATTGCAATCATTTTCCGATGGGTAGGTAATCCTATTAGATATAACCCTATTATATAAGTTTTGGTTCTAGTATTATTGATAGTAGAGGTAATAGAGGGCGGTGTTGATTCCGCGTAATTTGTTTTAACTTAGTAATATTATTACTTCCTACATGGATTTTATTCATAAGGCAGTAGATTATATGACTTGTTTATCACCGTTTCATCTCATCGACGACTGACTGATTATATTATGAGACATTAGCTGACGTAGACTTACTGAGACGTAGGATAGTATTATGTTGGTATGGTTTTTTTTAAATTACCTTAAGTGGTACATTTTTGAAGAAAAAAGAAACTACGTGTCTTTTTTCTTAACGGTGGTAGGAGGTAATTGTTGCGTATGGTTTTTTACAACATTTCTGGTGTTGCGCATCAAATAGCGCTGAGTTGAGTTTGGGGAAAATATTTGATGATTTGTGAATAGTACACTTAGGTGCATTATTCATGCGCGCAGTAAAAAAGGATGACGTAGGAGTTTTTGTGTGTTGAAACAATGACGTGGAGAACAAAAATGGACCCAAGAAATAAACAAGACGCGAACAGCCTTGTGTGTGCTGGTTTGCTTGAAAACCCATAGAAAAGGGTTATATTGATTCGTGCCATGAATGGGAATGTACACCAGGATGAGTACTATTAATAATGTATAATGTGATGCTTATGCATTTTTTAGACTGGCAGGTCTATACACCGTAAAAATCGGAGTCTTAAAGATCCTGCCTGCTCTGTCGCTAATGTGTACTGACTTTTGGGGGAATTCATGTTAATGAAGTTAAATGAGTTTGAACAGAAGGTACGGGAGAAGGGCACGGATATAATCAATACATAGAGATGTATAGAAGTATTGGGACTAATAAGCAACAATGTATTACCGTCAAGGAGTATAACACTATGTTACGAATAGACAGAATGACATTAACTAAGGACGGTTCATCATGTCTCATGGATCATGAGTTTTCATTAAACTGTGTTGTTAATTTACCGGAACAGCATTGGCTTCTTACCTGGTTATAGTTGAGCTGTTGGGCATATCTGAGACATTACTAATTCGTGATCCCTTGTGAGAGAACACTGCATAAATAATACAGGGACGATACAGTGCAGTTTTTGGCACACCCACGAACAAAACATTCGCGTGACACTTTTGTTGTATACCAATGTTCTAACATTCATATAGACACATATGGGAATAATGATGGTATACATATATCAAATGCAGACAAACTCTTTTAATACACGGGAATAAACGAACGGGCGGACAGTACTTTAACAACATGCGCCCACGTGCGCGCACACACACATACATACACACACAGACAGTACACGTTTACACTATAGTCCGTTCGGAAATTCGTGCCCACAGAAAGCGTCAATTTTCTCCAAAACTGTTTGTTGTATGGACATGAATTTTTGCATGCAGTCTTAGATTTTCCATGCAGTTATTAATATATGTTTTGCCCTTACAAAACTCATGTCATGTTCGAATTTTCTTCTTTACGTTATATAAAAAAACTCTTACTGTTGTCTGGGTTAATTTTTAGTAGTTTTACAGGAAAGGTACAAGATCCGTTCAAAAATATTTTTTTTTGTTTGAATTAGTTACTCGCGACTGTGTACAATAGGTGCGCACTCGTGCGGACATGTAGTCACTACACTAATTCAAACCCAAAAAAAAATATTTTTGAACGGATCTTGTAACTTTCCTGTAAAACGAAGAAAAATTAACCCAGACAATGGTAAGAGTTTTTTTATATAACGTAAAGAAGAAAATTCGAACATGACATGAGTTTTGTAAGGGCAAAAAATATATTAATAACTGCATGGAAAATCTAAGACTGTATGCTAAAATTCATGTCCATAAAACAAACAGTTTTGGAGAAAATTGACACTTTCTGTGGGCACGAATTTCCGAACGGACCATAGTTGGTTCAACTTCCTAAACGTTTGTGGCTTTGATCTCATCAGATTGTTGTCACTATGGTGATAGCTTGTGACTGCTATTTTTAAATTCTAATTTTACACAGTACAGTTTATGTAGTCTCCTTTTTTCACATTATTTAAAAAGAGAAAAATATTATTAAAAACAATTTAAACTAGTTAAAGGTTATAAGAAGGGAAATTTACAAGAGTGCATAAATTATAGAGGAATAATGTTACTAATAGTGCCGGGAAAAGAATAGATTCATCCTTGAAAGATTAAAAGAGTTGTGACGTGTAATGGAAAAGAGTCTACAGTAATCTGACAGCCTATTGTAACCTCATAGCTGCTCTGTGATTTGCTAGTTAAAAAAACATGCATTATACTGTCTATCTTTACTTACACAGCTTACTCTTTCGTCCCCGCCTCTTTTCTTTTAACACGAGCTAACACAGTGTTTACAAACTTCGTGACCTGTCAGTCATAACAGGAAAACAAATCAGGCTTTGTTTACCTCACGCGAGCTTCATCTGTCAATCATAATACCTCTCAGACAGACAGCACGTGAGAGAGACGAAACACAGACCGTACTGAAGTTTTTTTCTCAGGGAAAGTTTAGAATCCTCTGTGCTCTTTGATCTCGAGACACGGGCATTTTAAAGAGAAACCCGTTAGCCGTAACGAAACCTCTGATGTCGATAAACAGCGCCAGACGAGAGATTCTGGTAGCCGAATCGTAAGCTTTCTTCTTGAGCGCTAGTGTCTGAATTCTTTGTTCCACACCGGAGCGCGAAATAACATTAGAGATCTAAGAAATCCAATGATGTATATTGCTGTTTTTCTTTAACTCAACTATCATAAGTCAGTCAGAATTTGAATAGTCTAGCGCAGTCCTAGAACCAGTCTTTCTTGTTGGAATAGTGTTGTATAGTGATTGATTCGTGAAGATTTTCATTCTGAATTTTCTGGTAAAAGGATAATAGTGCTAATGATTTTAAAAAGTGATAGATTTTAACATTTATTCTACACTAGATTTTTCTCGCTAGTAAAACAAGTGAAATAAAGTAACACATAGCGATTTCCTACCAGATATTCAATTAAAATGTTAAATCACGCCACCCGCTACCCACATACCTTAGACGGTAATTATGTTAACAGTGTAGGCAGACGCGACACTTAATCTCTACAGGAGAGAGATAAATCCGACGGTTTAGCTGACCGGACTTATAGGCATTAAAGCGACTGATAGCGGGAGTATAGAATACACGTTATATTTCATTGTGTATATTTGTTATTATAGTGTCTATTATGTTTTAATGATATATAATAATTTGTGTACAAAAAGACCGCTGGTGCGCGTGATTGTTTAACAATCACATTTTTATTGGAGCAGTTGAGCGTGAGCCACAGCGAAGGAAGATCATTGGGCAGTTGCCAGGTTAATCGCCTTCCCCTAGTTCCATACTGACTCCAGGTGTGGGTGAGCGTGGTGTAATAGGAAAAAAAAATTTATCCCCTAGGCAACGTTCCTATTTTTTCCTGGGTTCTGACCACACAAAATAGAGGCATAATTTGTTTTCTTTCCACGGCATCTTACAATTTACTTACAGTTAGATTTTGATGGTGATTTTTGTTGGTGGTATGATATATAATAATTTTTGTACAAAAATACCGCTGGTACGCGTGATTGTTTAACAATCACATTTTTATTGGAGCAGTGGAGCGTGAGCCTCAGCGAAGGAAGAGCATTCGGCAGTTGCCAGGTTAACCGCCTTCCCATAGTTCCATACTGACTCCAGGTGTGAGTGAGCGTGGTGGAGAAAATAAACATTTTTTTTCTTCTTAATTTTAAAATTTTTCCACATTTAGTAATAGTAGATTTAAAGTTTTTTAGCATAATCTACCATCCCTATGGATTAAGCCGACTGCGTTAGAAGCCTTTTTGCCAGTTAACAGCAGCGATAGATTAGACAACTGAGAAACAGGAAGAAGAAAACATAAAAAATTTTTTGGGTATTCTCTTACTTGGTTACGGAGCAGTGTATCCTTTCCTTCTTTCTTTCTCGGGTATTTCGCAGTCAGGTAATAATAATAATAGTTGCCCATCGCAAGCGAAGATGGCGACAGCTTCAGACTTGAGTTGTGACACATCTGTGCCGTGATCTCATGTGACTAATTAATCCTATTTTGGCCCTACAGGCCCTGCCACATACGGGGCACACATGGTTAGAGTCGATAGTAGTGTTGCTGTGCATTCTGGCCTTTCTTGCAGCACGCTTACCGTCTGCCTTATCAGTTAAATTCTGTTCTGCAATGCGAGCACCTTGAGTAATGTTTGTCCGCCAGGCACAGCGATCCTGTGCGATAGTCTCCCAGGAGGAGACATCAATTTTGAAGCTGCTCAACGATGCTTTCAGTGTGTCTTTGAAGCGTTTCTTTTGTCCCCCTGCTGTTCGCTTACCCGTGGAGAGTTCGCTGTACATCAACTGCTTTAGGATGCGTTTTTCGGGCATGCGAACAACATGTCCGGCCCATCTAGTTTGGGCCCTCTGCAGCAATGTGTAGATGCTTGAGATATGTGCTCTGTTGAGGACCTCAGAATTAGATACTCTATCATGCCCCTTGATCCTGAGGATCCTGCGAAGACAGCTCATGTGAAAATGATTAAGCTTCTTGGCATGTCTGCTATACACTGTCCATGTTTCACAGGCATACAGGAGGGTAGTGAGTACTATTGAATGATATACTTTTATCTTGGTGGTTGCACTAATTCCTTGTCGATCCCAGACATTTACTCTTAGTCTTCCGAAAGCTGCACTTGCCTTTGCAATTCTGTTGTTGACCTCGGAGTCGATATTCGCATCTTTGGTAAGGGTACTGCCTAGATAAGTGAAGCTGTCCACCACTTGGAGACGTTGGTTCTTTACTGTGATATTTGGTTCACAGTAAGGTTTCCCAGGAGCAGGTTGCAACATTACTTCAGATTTCTTCGTATTGATGGTAAGGCCAAAGTCATCACACGCTACAGAAAGCCTCCTCATATTGTTCTGCATGTCCAGTTCTGTGCAGGTGTTGAGGGCACAGTCGTCCGCAAAGACGAGGTCAGAGATCATTGTTTCATTCACCTTAGTCAGGTATATTTGACTCCGCCATGGCGGAGCGAGCAAAGCTTAGGGCAATGCTAAGAGAGGAAGCAAAAGAAATAGGATTACAAGGAGACGAGATGCTAGTTTTTGTGAACGACGAACTAGCCAAATATGAGGCAGACAAGAAAGAGAAAGAAGAGCGGCAATTGGAAAGTAAGAAAATTGAGGCGGAAATGAAAGCTTGCAGGGAGAATGAACGAGAGAAAGAGAGACAACATGAGGAAAGAGAGAACGACAAACGACGTCAGCATGAATTGGTGCTTAAGACTTTAGAGATCCAAAGTCGTGGTTCTGCGTCTAGCTCCAGCAATGGAGAGTCTTTCTCACCTCAATCACCCTCAGCGGACTACCCAAATAGCCAGTCTTCCCAATTAGCTGCTATGTCTTTTGCCCTAGAAACCTTCCAAAGCCCCAATGAGAAAATTGATAGCTATATAGAAAATTTTGAGAGAATGGCAACCCTGTACGGTTTGGACAGTTTGCGATGGTTCTTGAAGCTATCCCAGGCTCTCAAAGGCAATGCGTATGATGTGTACGTAAAACTGGGAAGCAGCAATCAAGACAATTACAACATGGTTAAGAAAGGTTTACTTGAACGATTTGAGATGAACGCTCGCAAGTTTTTACAACGTTTCCGAAACAGCAGAAATGAGGGAGCCGAGACGTACGCTCAGTTCTCTTCCCGTCTAAAGGGATATTTGACTAAGTGTCTGGAGCATTCAGAACTCCGTTGCACTTTTGAAGGTTTAGAAGAACTTATTCTAACGGAACAGATCAAAAGCTCTTTGTCAAATGAAACCTGTAGATTTCTTGCTGAACAGGGAGCGGTAAAACTTGAAGACATTTTGAGTAAAGCAGAGCGATATGCAGACGCGCTCGCCGAGCTTCCACGCTCTAAACGGAAACCTACAGATGTGCCTTCTCGGAACAATAATTTAGAGCATTCTCAACAGCAATATTCCAACCAAAACCCAAGAGAAACTGTACCCCAAAACACTCCCCAAAATATATCAAAATTCTATAAAACCAGATACCCTACCGAAACCGGTGATGACACCAAGCGACCCCCATGGCAAGGCCATAAAGGATATGAAAAAGGGAAAACCCCTTCGCCAGGTAAATCTGATCGGGATCAGCAAACCGGCTCTAAGCGGATTGCGTGTTTGCAAACAGCCTCACCGCAAAATAGGAAGGTCAGTGATTCTCAACCTGAGGGTGAGAGGCCTTCTACGCGAGGTATGGTTATGTTGAACGGAACTTCCACGGAGTGTGTTTTTGACAGCGGATTAAGCTTTGATAGTAAAGTCGAGAGGCATTTGGTTAAACCAGGCTAAGACACGGGAGAAACCGTAGACATATGTGGAGTCTTTAAAGGAGATGCACCCATAACACTCCCTGTCGCGCTTGTAGAGATAGACTCGGATTACGTCCGTGGTGTCATTAAAGCGGCGGTAATGGAGGACCCTATCTACAACGTCATATTGGGCTGTAGATATGTATTTCTAGGGATAGCGAAAGAGCCGATTGTGGCATCAGTAACCACAAGAGGGCAAATCCAAAAGGAACGGGAGCCTGCACCCAACATGTTACCTAAGGAACTGAAAGAGGCGCAACAAAAGGACCCTACTTTAGAGCCCTGCTTTAAGAAACTGCCCATGGCCAAGGACCCCCATACACAACGGAGATATCTTTTCTAAGAAAGGAATGCTGTATCGAAGAACGGGCGACCCTGAACAGGGACATAATCAGTTCCTAGTACCGACGCAGTTCAGAGAACAAATCCAAGAAATGGGGCACTCTCTTCCCTTTAGCGGACATATGGGACAAAACGCCACTATACAGAGTATATCCACTCACTATTGGTTGTCAGGAATGAACACTGACATTATCAGATACGTTAAAACCTGCGCCAAGTGCCAACGTGTGGCACGAAAGCGTTGGACACCCCCAGTTCCTATGGGAGAAATGCCAATAGTGGGGACTCCATTTGAGCGGGTAGCAGTCGACATTATAGGACCCCTTGAGAGGACTAAACGAAGGAACAGGTTTATCCTGATCTTAGCCGACATCTGCACTATGTGGGCCAAAGCTATCCCACTAACATGCACGGACATTAAATGATAATAAACTACAAAAATCTTACCTTTGTGTATTGGTCAGACCCATACCCATTTGTCCGTAGTTTTTCACGTTTGTGTGTCTTGTTGTCACATAGCTGTGTGTGTGTAAAGTAACTTATCTATTCTTGATAGGGAGGCAAAGGCTGTCTGGTAATAAAGTACAGTCGTACGGATAGGCTAGAGGAGATAACCTAATCACTCCAGAGACATATCTTTCCCTCAATCTACCACCTGTGAAATCTATTTTCAATACCTTTTCTCGCGTATCTGTCGACTTCCACTCTACTTAGACGGGCCAAATAAAACAATTAACCTACCGTACGATAAGAGTCAATAGACAAGTAACTGAGAGATGAACAAGCAGGTTTTCGACAAAACAGATCATGTACAGACCAGATGTCCACACTGAGAATAATAGTGGAATAAAGCCTGGAATGGAATTCACCTCACTACATCTGATTTGTGGACTGTGAAAAGGCATTTGACAGTGTAGATAGAAAATTGCTCTGGAAATTGATGAGGCATTATGGAGTTCCCATGAAGATCACTAACTTAATAAAGAAGACCTATGAAGGCATGACATCCAGAGTTCTTCATGAAGAACAACTTACAGAACCTTTTGGGATTAGAACGGGAGTGCGACAGGGAAGCCTCTTGTCTCCATTTCTTTTTTTTTACTAGCAATAGAACTTGATATAACAGGTGAATAAAAATGCTGCCACGACTGTACTAGTCGTGGGCGAGAAAGCTTCCCTTAGGAAGTGAAGGATGTCCTAAATGGCGAATTCTGCTATCCAGGCGTAGACTGTGCTAGCTTCTTTCTGGTTATGCGTCAAACTCGTAGACTCAGACTTCTGATAGGATGGTTCACATGTATGCATAGAATGTCCCAGGTAGGTATAAGTTATGTCGAGTGGGGTATCTCTAAGTCGAGGACGTTCTGATGAAAACTGTTGTCGTTCTAAGAACGTTGACGATATATAAAGTCCTTCACTGTTTGATAATATTTCTATAGCGTTTATCAAGATGTAACAGTTGTCATATGAAAAATGTCGGTTGTCTTATCTCCGAAGGGTACTGGCCAGACTGGATATCTTCTTGAAATGTTCTTGATATGTAGACTCATTATCTTGAGTATGTAATCGTGATTCATAAAATATACTTTGGAGTCTGCTTCATAGAATGCGCTTAAGAGTGTGTTGCACTTGATATAAATATGAGATTCAACTTTTGAGCTCTTTAGCTTGACTTCAGATAGTACGCTTCCGATGGAGCTGAACTTGATATGAGTAATCAACTGTGAGCTTTAGCTTGACTCCTGTAGTAAGCTTTCGAGTGATTTGAATTTGATTTAAATAAGTATTGAATGTGTGCGCACGTGATATAAGGTGACGGAAATGCTGCGTCCACCGTTTTATTAGTGGGCGAGTAATATTCCTTTTTAACTGAAGAATAAATGATGTTCTATGGCGAATTCTGCTAGTCTCATGGTCGTGTTTGATAACTAATTTCTGGTTAGATGTCAGAAACGTAGCGTGTGGACTCAGACTTCTGATGAATTGAAGACATACAAAAATCTTCGTAAGTTTTCACACTTAATATCACTGGTTGACTTTCATTTATTCTACATCTCACTCTTGATCTCTATGAGTTCGATTCTAATGATGTTAAATATATTGTGCATGAGAGTGTGTGCGCATGGAAGACTGTGATGATGATTTAACAAGCTAGATGAAGATGAGGTATGAACTATTAATTACGTCCTATCAGCCTATCATCTTAGAGGAAAATCTTCTGATTTTATTTATTCATGTACTAGAAGAATGTAGTTGAAAAACTGTCTTCCGCCCATGTAGCTATGATGCTAATGGCGAAAGTGATCTTACTAAAACTAAGAAACATTATTAATAGTTTTCAAAAGATACACTAACCTGTTTCCCTTCGCAAAATCCTTTAAGAACACAATACACCACAGATATGAATTATTTTATCCACATAGGATATTGAATAAGGCAATGCTTCAGGGATTTATTATCTATACCACACTGTTGAAAACTGCACTGCTCTCTAACGAGCTGTGCAGTACAATATATCGCTGGTTTAGCCAATGTGTCCAAATTAATCTAACTCCTCCCCTCAACCAATTACCATTCGTGCATCTTGAAACCCAGACTTAGGATCTCTCATGTCTCCTGTAAGTCTAAAAGTGGGTTGGGCAATTCGCCACAAACTTTCATTCGCGTGGCCTCTCAGTCTTGGTCAGACCGCCAGGTGTTTCCTGATTGGTCGGCTAGAAAAACCCCCCTGTCCTCTAACTGTCACAGATGTGGTTGTCCCTTGTCTCTTGCATATAAATGCCTGTCATCCTTCACGAGTCCTTTTGTTGTGCCGGACCATTGTATCCCATCTGGGAGCAAAGGTGGTTGTTCCACGTCAAGGGCCTTTGATATCACACACCAAGAGCCTATTGCATGCGTAGCCATTGTATCGTGCGTGATGGTGACCGTGTTTTGTTTAAACAACGGTTTTGACTAATCTTTTGTGTCAGCCGCGCTCTACTCAAAGTTAACAGTAGTCCAAAGACATTGTACCATGCCCAGGTGTTTGATTTTGATGAAACCAGATGTGTTTCCCCAGATTTGTCACGAGTCAATGTGGTCGTCAAAAGATAATGCAAGGTGGAGGTTTAGATGAAATCACGAGTAATAAAGATTACCGTTTAAAGTCCAGTCGTGATTAAAGATTACTAGAAAAAAGATGATAGGGCAAATGTGGATGAAAGGGCACAGGGTGGGAGAAAATAAAATAAGAAAGATGTAGGAAAAGATTGGGCGATAAGGCTTTGGCGCTCGTTTATCACATATATGAATTTCAATATCCACTGAGGAATGAACACGTCTAATAAGTCAAGGTTTGTGGGATTTTTCTCTACATAACTTTGTTGCAAACTTCGCACTGATCTCTAGCGAACTATCACGAGAGGTTAATTTGTGTAGATGATGAGCAGATAAAAAGGTGTATCAGATGATACAAGGATACACTTGCCAGATAAGAGTTCTGGTCTTATAAGAAATACCCCAGTCTTAGAAATAAGCACTGGTGTATGTTTGTCATAGAAATAGTCAGACTACACAGTTATCTGGCCCAGATGGTAATAAGAAGTACCAGACACTTAGTCGCCTCCTCTCAACAACTGTCCTATATGTTATGTCTAGGGGAAATAAAGAAACAACGTAACTTCAAACAAAACAGGAATGCGTTACTCAAGTCCTTAGACACAATTAATCAATTTATTATATATATATACAGTAATGTTACTATTAGTGCCAGGAAAAGTATTAAACAGAATCATCCATGAGAGATTAAAAGAGTCCATAAACAAGCAACTGAGAGATGAACAAGCAGGTTTTCGACAAAACAGATCCTTTACAGACCAGATAGCCACATTGAGAATAATAGATGAACAACGTCTGGAATGGAATTCACCACTATACATCGGGTTTGTGGACTATGAAAAGGCATTTGACAGTGTAGACAGAGAATCACTTTGGAAATTGATGAGGCATTATGGAGTTCTCATGAAGATCATTAACTTAATAAGAAAGACCTATGAAGACGTGACATGCAGAGTTCTTCATGAAGGACAATTTACAGAACCGTTTAGAATTAGAACGGGACTGAGACAGGGATGCCTCTTGTTTCTTTTCTTACTAGCAATAGATTGTGTTATGAAAACATCGACAACACAACAGAAATTGATTTCAATGGAATCTGACTAAACAGCTTGATGATCTGGATTTTGCAGATGACAGGGCTTCTGTCCCATAACCATAATAAGATGCAAGACAAAATAAAAGTACTTGATGAGAGGTCACAAGAAGTGGGTCTGAAAATACACAGGGAAAAGACAAAGATGAAAATAAATGCAAGAAATGATAACAAGGACGAACTTGAAGAAACACCACTAAAAGATGTAGAATCGTACACATATCTTGGTAGCAATATACACAAAGTTGGAGGGGCAGACAGTGATATCAAAATAAGAATACAAAAAGCCAGAGGAGCTTTCATTGCACTGAGAAACATGGAGATCGAGAGTAATCAAATCCAACACGAAAATAAGAATCTTCAACTCAAATGTCAAGGTCAGTCCTGTTGTATGGCTCTGAGACATGGAGAACAACAAAAACAACATCAAAAAGGCTACAAACTTTCATAAACGGGTGCTTGCGAAGAATAGAAGGACTGAAATGGTATGACAAAGTCACAAATGTGGAATTGATGACAAGAACCAGACAAGTGCCGGTGGAATAAGAGTTGAGAAGAAGACGCTGGCGATGGATAGGACACACATTGAGGAAACCTGTTGATAGCATTACAAAGCAGTCCTTGTTCTGGAATTCCCAGGGAAAGAGAGGCAGAGATAGACCAAAAAACACATGGAGAAGAGAAGTAGATACAGAAATGAAAACAATGACGAAAGACCTTGAATGGATGGTCAATTCACATCTTATCTATATGTCAACCTTTCTTTTCCTCTTCCGCTCGTTATTGTCTATGTGAAAAATTTGTTTTAAATCCACGTAGTACTGCTATATAACGTAATGTATGTGAGAATGTACCTGCATAGCACTGTATTTTTGAAATATGTAATTGTATTTTGTTTGCTTAAAAATGTGATGATGTGTATGAGAATGAGCAGATATACATTTTTACAGCTCGAAGATGTGTCCTGCTACAGAAGTGCGTAAGAAATTATTATTATTATTTCATTTTCCCTCAAGAATGTACATATATAAGCTAGAATATGTTTATGTAATTTGTGTATTGATGTTTAATGACACATTAAAAAATGCAGATTAATTGCTGATGAACACATGAGTGAGTGTCGGGATACAGAATGAAAGATAAAGGGCTGGATGGTCGGACAGACCTGGGTCCCCAATTTTTTACCCTTTTAAATAAAGTTATATCCATCTATCTCTCCTACTGATTCTGCTCTTGGGTTAAGGAGGGCAAAGAAATAACACCAAGTCTCACCTCCTTCATTAGCAGACTGTCAAATACTTCATGAGTTCTGATACCATGCCACCTAATCTGATTATGCTTGAAATCATAATTTACTGTACGTTTTTTATTTTTAAATTTAATTTAATTTTATTTTTTTATAATATTTGTTTAATTAACAATACTTAATTTTGATTATTCTTCTTTTTCTTCGTACACTCTCAGACGTCCACTTGAATGTTCTCAAAGAAAGCAGTAGTCAGTTTGAGGCTATTTGAATCCCCGTAAAGCTTTTCCACGAAAGGAGCTGGCGTCGGCCATATGCACTTTCTCTGTACCACATATAAGGGGCAGCTTTGAAGCAGATGTTCAGCAGTCATTTTATCAGTGCCACAGTTACACTGATCGGTAGTTCCTATCTTTAGCTTGTTGAATAGATGGTATCTCAATCTGTTGTGGCCAGTGCGGAGTCTGAAGATTACCACTTGTTCTCTTCTGTGGAGCTGGTAGTAAGCATCATTCTGTGTGTGCCCTGGATGTTCTACATTCCATTTGTTTCTGTAACTGATTCTGATAAAACTTTTTGCCTCCTCAAAAGTTATGCTTGCATCAGGCTGAGGTAGATTTGAACCTTCTTTTGCCATTCTGTCAGCCTCTTCATTGCCGGCGATGTTACAATGAGATGGGATCCACTGGATCACAACACTTTTGAATCGTTGACAAAGTTTGTGGAGCACTACTCTGAGATCATCCAGGTCTGTATTATTTTGTCTTTTCAACGTTGCAATTACTGACTGTGCATCAGTAAAGAAAGCAACTTGTCTCTCTGCCGTTTCTTCTGTCAATATAACCTCTGCTGCAGTTTTCAAGGCCTCTGCCTCTGCTCTGAAGTTGCTGGAGAATCGTCCTGTCGCCACTGACAGCCTTTTTTCTGCACCAGTGCTTAAGGTCAGAAAGACACTCCCACCTCCATTTTCTGTTGCATTTGTTGCTGATCCATCTGTGACGTACGTCTAGTTCGACAAGTGAATTTTCCCTGATTTGATGGATGATTAAAGGGACTTTAGCTTTTCATAACATTAGAACCCCTGAACATTTGTTGTAACTTTTTGGTTTCGCCAGAGCGAACCGATTCCACCGGGACTAATTTAGTATGCGGCATGAGATCTAAAGACACTGAGACGATCCCCGAGCAGAGAAGCTAGTTTCTCGCAGGTATTTATCATCTCCGCGCGAACACTAAACCGCTCGCAAGATGGACCAGAGCGTTCAGAAGAAAGACACTGGGGGGAGATCTCAGGAAGGACGGGCGGCATGCTATCAAAGACAGTAGTGGTCCCTGAAACGATTTCGCATCTCGGTGTTAAACACGGAACCGATCGCAGTGGGAGCGAACGGGGAAAGCTGACGCAAGCAGCGAGCGAAGATACAAGAGACCAGGGGCGGCTTCTCTCTTTGGTCTGGCGGTCAGATCCCCAAAAGTCTTCTGAGATCTAAAAAGCTGTCAAGTTTCTCATGTCCCACTCATCTTTCATTTCATTCTAGATATATACAGACCACGTAGAAATACACTTTATCACTCGCTGGCCAGAACGTAACAGAAGCACTAGCTATATTTGAAATCTTGCTAGATTATCCCATGGATTTTATACATATTTGCAGTGAATTCTATTCTGTGCAAAGCGGTAATATATATATTGTGTAAAGTGATCAGTGGTGTAGTTCATTCATTCTATTTCACTGGATTTTGTGTTAATTTAAATCTACTAAATTAAACCATCTCAATAGTTCCAGTTGTAAATGTAATGATATACCTGCTATATTATTTCCAAAAGATAATAGATGTTAAATGCTTAAATTAACTTTTAAAGTCGTGAAGGAATTTATAATTAATAAATTTAGTTAAGTCCTGTATTTATAGATGTGTGTTTAACCACTAAAACTCGCGCAGTGTTTTATTAAATACATAATTAAATACGCGAGCGTATATAAAATAGTCTTAACGGGAAATACATCGCGTTGTAGAAAGTTATTTGTTTTTCGGTATATTACATGTCCTTTTTTCTTTCATACAGAGTGATCGTAACCTGTGCGATCCCAGCATAAAGAAAGCAATAGAGAAATCATACAGAGTCCTTTTCAGACTCGGTTCTTAACTTCCAGATATATTGATGGAACATTTTTAAATATAATTCTTGTGGCGGTCCGATGCGACCTAGCTATCAATTACATGAAAGAAAGCACCCCCAAGAACTTTTTTTTAAATAACTCATCAAATTTAATTACAATCTGTAATATAAACTGGAAGATGAACAGTGCCAGTAGCGATAACTTATTTACGGCTCTACTGTGAGAGAATATCTATTTACCTGACTGTGACTGAGCCTAATTTTTCCTCACTGGATTTAAACCATACCGGTCAGTTGCTATCATCACGCCTTGAAGGAATTTTACCTCCAGCAGCGAAATTAAAGAGACCTCATTTTCCCCCCTGTATTGAATTGTGTCAGTGCCATCCCATAGACTCCTTTTCATATAATAAAACATAATAACTCTGAGTCTTTAAGTCCGGCGATTAGTGGGAATATTCGCTATCAGTAAATCTCGCTACATCTGGGGCGGGACATCGAAGTACTAGACATTTTCACGTGTCAAGAGTAATTGTTATTTATATAATTCTATGGAGTGTCTGATGCTGCAATCGGTAAGTGAGTGTGTGTGTATATGAGTGTGGATCCTCACGCGCGTGTATGAATGACAGGAAATTAAATCTTTTGTGTAACCATTTTGTTAACTTGCTTACCTGATAATATATATCTTTTCTGTATACCCTACATTGTTCCTTTAAGTGGGATAGTAGATAATTTGTTAACTCTGTTTAAACCCCCCCCCCCCTCCTTGTTCATTTGCTTAGTAAAGGGAAGAACAATTGGGAAGATCAGGATTTCTTTCTACCACCTATACCTAATTTTGTAACACCTCTTTTCAGAGTAATTAACTTTACTGTTAGGTTAACTTACCTACGTTCCTGATAACTATTTATCTTTGGACTGGGTGTATCTTTGTCTAATAAGCGGGACGGGCTTAGTCGATACCAATCTTCTTCACCCCCCTCCCTACCTTGTTATTTGCATTTTTCTGTAAATTTTGATAATTCTTGTTGTAAACAATTGATTATTTTAGTGATTGTCTTCTTTAACTTTAATAAACAACATAAACTCAATCGTTACGGTGTTGGACTATCCAAAGCCCATAAAATTTCCCCTATTTGTTTAAGATAGTTGTATCCACGTCGTATGTGTGTTTGAAGCACCAAATCGGTGTGAGCGCAGATGTGTGTCTGGAAAACTGGCAAATAATTGTTTGACCAGGAGAGTGGAAGAGAAGATTGAGAGAAACGATTTGTCGTAAATAAGTCTGTCTTTACTCTCCTCCAGCACTCTGTGGAGCATCATATTTAATCTCTACATTTCTATCACTGAGCTTTTTTCACCATCATTCTACACTCTAAACCGGACTACTATTTCTAAGACTCTTTCTCTCAAAATAAATTTACGACACCATCTGTGTATGCATGGGTCCAGGTGTTGCGTGGATAATGTTTCTCTATGTATTTTGTCGCTATGGATTTTCTATCTGTTGCAGTTTGGCTCTTTTTACTTTCAATTCCAGGAATGTTTTCTATCATTTTAGGGAAACGATTTTGTTTCCAAACTGGAAGCTTGTGTGCAGTGTAGATGGGTTTGGTCTGTTAGTCTTTTGAATTTTTCGGCCTGTTGTTGAGCCCTGCAGTCTCTTCTATCTGTCATTGGCTGGAGGCATGTAATCTTTTCGAGTTCTTTTATAGGTGTTGACTTCATGCCTCCCGTTATGATTCTCATTGCTTGATTTTGGAGTCTGCTAATTTTATCGAAGTTTGTCTTAGCTGCTGTTGCCCATGCTGCCATGCCATATTCAAGAACTGGCCTCACTCGCCCTGTGTACAACGTCTTAAGCACTTTCTCATCTGCACCCCAAGTTGTTCCAGCAAGTTTTTTCGTAATTGCCATTCTTTGTCTTGCTCTCATTCGATTTCTGTCAACCTGTTTTTTCCAAGTCAGACGGCGATCAAAAATAATGCCTAGGTAGCTCGGATTTTCATTTAAATGAAGATTTACTCCGTTTAGTACTATTTTGAAGCTCTGAGGTCTAGTTGAGAGGGAAAATACGGTGTACGTTGTTTTCTCTTCATTAATCTTCATGAGCCATGTTTTGGCCCACTCTTCCAGTGATGTTAGTGCTTGCTGCATCAGAATGTTTGCAGTAGTGATACGTTCTTCAGAGATCCACAACGCTAAGTCATCTGCAAAGGAAGCATTGTGTGCTATTTGTTGAATATTGTCAGTTATGTCATTTATGTATGCAAGGAACAGTGTAGGTGACAGGACTCCCCCTTGTGGGACACCCTGCTCTAATATAAACTTTTTACTAGTCTGTCCTTGCAGCTGTACTCTGGCGGTTCTATTTTCCAGGTAGTGACCAATCCATTTGTACATTCGCCCAAATACACCACTTCTCTGCAGTTTGACTTTCAATCCTTCTTTCCATACTGTATCGAAAGCTTTTTCTAAATCTACCCAAACCACTGTAAACGTACGCTGTTATATTACCTTTATAATGTTGCATGCCTTCATATTAATGCTTTAAGTAACATGTGGGAATGAAAGGATATAATATGCAAGATAAATGAGAGTGGAAGGGCAGAATGTTAGACGGGTCTGCGCGCACAATTCTTAACCGTTCGAAAATAAAGTTCGTTCGTTCGTTCGTTCGCAAGTGACAGGAGGACTTGGCATGTGTTTGTTGAAGGCCTATGTTCCTTGGGGAGCTAAAGGGTATTGTCTGATTGAATATGACATCATTAATCGACAGCATGAAACTTAAACAATTAAAGAGACTGATCAGTGCATTTAGATCTAATTAAATGTATAAACTTGATAATAAGAATCTTGATGAGCTGCAAATTAATCGAAAGAAAAGAAAATTAAAAACAATTTAATAAATGCCTTGGAGGGAAGAATGGAGAAATTACATCTTTTAGGAAAGAGCGTTAACGGCTGTTCCACTATTATTCTCAATGTGGTTATTACACTCTCGTTGATTGTGTGTAGCTATTATTTGTTGTTGTTTTTAATTGGGGGAGAAGAGAGAAAGAATTTTACTTTTTTTTCAGCCGATGTGCCTTATACTTAATAAATAATGCCTTGTTGCAGGCCCTTGCTCTTTGGAGAGCTAAAGGGTGATTGATTGATTGATTGATTGATTTAACAGTTGTAGATCCCTGTGACATATAAGATGAAGACGATAATGAAGAAAATAATAAGAGGATGATGATGATGATATAATCCCTTTAGCTGTGAGCAGGTAGCTCTTCACAGCCCATTGCCTCTCTGACAAAGGTGCAAGTCTTCCTCAGTTGTTGTGATGATGTGTAGAGTGTATTGTGTATGGATGGGTGCGATGGGAGTAGCTGGTGTCGCAGGTCAGTTAGTCTTGGGCACTGTAACAGTAGGTGTTCAACTGATTCCTCATGGTGGTGGCAGTGCCGACAGTTTGGTTCACGTAGTGGGTCTATTCTATTTAAATGTTTATTGACAGGGGCATGACCTGTTCTCAGCTGGAAAATTAGACTCTGATCTCTTCTTTTCAGTTGTTTAACGGGATCTTGAGGGTTTGGTTTAGCTTGGTGATTGAAGAATGGACGCCCTGTCTGGGAGGTAGCCCACTGGTTTAGCCATTCTTGCCTATAATTGGTTCTCAGGATCTGTTGGCAGGTTTGCAGTGTGGTACTTGATGGGAACTGGGACAGTGCTGCTCCTCTTTTGGATAGTTTATCGGCTTTTTCATTTCTTGGGACTCCGACATGCCCTGGGATCCACTGGAGTATAACTTCGACGCAATAGGAAGTGAACAGTTGGTCAATTAATCTACGAGTTGATCTCAAATTATGAACTCTCCACCATCCTTGACCTCATTAACAAGACCTGGAGAGAAGGCAAGTTACCAACAGACTGGAGAAAAGCCAATATCATCCCAGTCCTTAAGAAGGACAAACCATCCAATAAAGTAACAAGCTATCGACCGATCTCCTTGACATCAAACCTAGGCAAGATCACTGAAAGGATGATAAATGAAAGGCTATATTGGTGGCTAGAAAGCAATAAGTTCTTAAATACCAGTCAATCAGATTTTAGAAGAAACAAACAGACAATGGATCAGTTGATACGATTCACCCAAGAGATAGGTGATGCCTTTCAAGACAAAAAAAATGTGCTAGCAACATTTATTGATCTTAGACAAACATATGATCGAGTCTGGAGGATAGGTCTCCTCTTCAAAATGCGAAGAATGGGAATATCAGGGCGAATGTACAACTGGCTAAAATGTTTCTTCATCAACAGAACAATCCAAACAACATTCAGTGGAACAACATCAAAACAAAGGACCCTGGAGGAAGGACTGCCTCAAGGATCAGCACTAAGTTGTACACTGTTTCTTATATTTATAAATGACCTCCCAGATGTCATCACCTGCCAAAAAGCACTATTTGCTGATGACCTAGTCATCTGGACGAAAGGAAAATACCTCCAAACCATCACCAAAAATATGAACAAAAACCTGACAACCATCTCTGCATACTGCCAGTTCTGGAAACTTGAAATCATTGTAGAGAAAACTGTGTATGGCCTGTTCAGTCTAAACAAGAGAGTTAATGAGAACAACATCGAGGTCTGGATGAATGGAGAGAAACTAGCATACGAAGAATGCCCGAGATATCTTGGAGTCGAGCCCGACCGTAGACTTACCATGAGACCCCACATAGACAAGCTGATTGAGAAAGCATCCACAAGACTCAAGCTCATCAAACACCTTTCCTCCTGTGGGTGGGGAGCAGACCAGCACTCATTACGCCAACTCTATACTGGATATGTGCGCCCAGTAATTGACTACTCGCTCCCCCTCCAAACTATTGCAAGTAAAAGCCTCCTACAAAAGCTAGACAAAGTCCAAAATCACGCTCTACGGTTTATAAGTGGTGCCATGAAGACAACGCCGACAGATGCATGCGAAATCAACACCAATATTGAACCCTTAAACCTAAGAAGAGAACGTTCAGCTGTGGAAACATACGAAAGGTATCTGAGAATGGACACAAAGGAGGAGAATAGGAAAATGATAGAGCAGTGGCACCAAAAACACAGATTACAAAAGACATCTTTTCTTAAAAATGCAAAAGAACCTAGCATCAAACACCCCCTACCAGCAGTTAGAAAGCCGATGGTAACTGTCAATAATGAACCACCTTGTTGGCAGGTAACTACTCCCATAATAAGAACTGAACTCTCTGACCCCTCAGCAGACAAGAACACTCTAGGACCACTACTGAAAACCATCGCTTTAGAAACTAAGACTCATATCCACAAGACATCATCCATGTCTACACAGATGGATCTGCATTTAAAGCTACCACCAATGCTGGATATAGCGCAGTGATAAAATACCCCAACCTGCACCCAGAAGACCACCCTCGCATCTTTGGCCCTTGCGGAGAAATTTGTTCCAGCTATGATGCAGAAATAACATCACTAGAAAAAGCATTGTGCCGGATAATCTCAGACTTTGAAAGTGGCATCACTCCACCTGAGGATATTGTTATATTCTCATACTCAAAATCAGTACTCCAAGCCCTAGAAAGCAAAATGTCTCCTAATATTAATAATAAGAGGAAGAATAAATCGAAAACAAACTTGGAAAAACCAGACTGAAGATGGTGCGAAACTGTTCAAGGTGTCAATATATTGTACAATAGTATAAAATAAAAATAAAAGAGAGGTCGGTCGACAAGGGAAGGTGTAAACACTCGTCTGTGGCATACGCATCCACACCACATATAACGAATAGTCAGCAAGTATATTTCTCACCACATTATATCTCGTGGGGATATCGTGACGGCTGTCGAGCCTCAAGCTGTTATTGGGTTTTCTCGGGTACGACCACAGTGACAACAGGTCCAAGTTTTCGGCTATTTCCTCAGTGTGGGACGAGGGAATGTTGATTGTGTTACCAGTGCTATCAAGATATTCACTAGTATCTGCTGCACTTTAAACTTTATCCATCTTCTAGAAATACAGGTCAATGAATAAATTGATGTAAGAGAGTCTGTGGTTCCATTTGATGTTCGCTTATCTTTGACACGAATGTCTCTTGTAATAACAAGAGATTTCAACAAATCCTCAAACGATCGTCGCATCTGTTTGCTCTTTCTTGATCCATCTCTTGAAATTGACATCTCTGTCTTCCCTTTCATCCTTTCACGTGGAATTCCAAACTGCCTAAAGAACTGTTAGACTTTAACACCGACACCAACCAAAAACTGCTTACTCGGAGAAATCAAGAACCTATGCACATCATCATAGGAGTGGACGCTGGAAGTGAGTTGGCCTTGTTCTCAGAAAAAAACCCCTTCACCATCAGCATAACTGCTTTGCCATGGACCCCTAAAGGAAGGCGAAAAAGAGACCTACCAAAAACAACTTGGTGCAGAACTGTGGAGGCCGTGATGAAAAGTATAAACTAGAGTTGAGGAACGCAACAAAGATGGCCACCGGCCAAGCAAAGTCTAGAGACTTTGTTGCTATCCTACAAGACATCACTAGGCATGATGGTCACTGATTATTTTGTCAGTTAGTTGCTAAGGATCTAAGAAGAAGAGAATGAAGCGGGATTTCAAACAAAGCTATTGTAGATCTATATTATTCTCTAATGTCTCAGTGTTCTACCAGTCTATCTCCATTTTCTTTTTATAATCTCTGTTCTTCTCCAAGTATCATTATTTATGATATTGTCCTGTTGATTTATGTTGAGAACGCTCCGTATGAATATATTTAAAATGACGAAAGCTGCAGACGTAATGTGGCCGTAATTCAACCTTACTTTGTTTCTTGTTTTTCCTCTTCATTATTTTCCGATGTTTTAATAGATAAAATCCGTGAATGATGGTTGCACATTTTCCATTCTGACCATTTGACGTCGGTGCTGTTTCTTTCTTTGCTGCTCTAAGTATTTCAAGTCAGACATTGTTCCAACTTTCGCTCTTATCCACTTCAGATTTGTTCTCTTCTTATATTGTTGGTCACATTTCTCCAGCAGGCCATTTCACATCCAATCATTTACAATATTGTGATGTGTTTAATTGTCATCGTGTTTGGCTGTCACGTCGTAATGTGGTCATAAAGATTGTATTAATGATTTGCCTTTTATTTCTAAAAAAAACGTTAGGATGGTTCATAAATTCTGTACTCTGATAATTAACAGTATCAGTTCTTTGTATTTGTGACGGTATTGCCTCCCTGCTTTGCAGTAGGGGTCCAACAGTGGCCAAAACTCAAGAGTATCTAACATGGGCTTCAAAGGTATCTACTTTCGCACAAGATTACTCTTGGCAGATATGTAGATAGAAGGGTGATGACACTACTATTACAAATGGAGTCTTCACAAGATATTCAGAATAAGCGAGAACAATACTGCTTTGGCTCGGTATGTTAACTCTGTAATTCTGCCGACGCTTTTGTGAAGGATTAAGCACTTATTAATTTCATCTCGTTTAAGCCCCCACCCCTGATTTACTCAGTGGAATTCTATTATTCTAGTATAGCTCTGTTTAGAGTGTGTGTAGTAATTTGACTGAGAAAAACAAGCAGCAACTTTAAAATTATTAAATCGAAGTTAAATTTGTATAATTACAAATAACAAAATTTAATAATCACTTAAATTTTAATAGTTGAAAAATAATTTGAATAGTTATGGATCAAGAAAAGTTATCATCACAGTCATGATGGATTGTGAAATTTTACAAGAAGTTCAAGTGGCAGCATAGATTTGAACTTAGCTGCCAATGACGGTTCTGCTCCTTCTTATGGGTTGGTTCTTTTCACACTGTTCACGCTCGTCCCTGATCAAGGTTGTCGGGTGTAGCTAGTTTCCCAGAAATGTCACAGAGAGTCTACCACGTGGGTCCTTCGTCTTAAAGCTTAGGCCACTGTTCCCTTCTTGTTCCAGAGATAGTACTTTCTGCTGGTACCACCAATAGGGTAAAAGAATAGAACGAAACGCTCTTCTGAGTATGGCGTTTTCCACCCCATATTTATGGGTTCCTATCTTCGGCGTCTGTGGCCTAATGGATATGATCGCAGTTTCATTATCCAGATATACCAGGTTCGAAACATGCTGCAGGCGGTTTGGTAGCAGATCGCTTTGTGTGGATTTTTAACAATGGTATAAGCGCCGTACCGTTCAGAAAGCAATGGCAAACTACTGAATGAAAAAATTGCCTAGAAAAATCACAAACAGCCAATAAAAGCTGGAGTTGATTGCCACGTCCTGTAAAGGATAAGCAACTAACTTTTTTTTATCTTCCCATACCACCATCCCAAATAACTCAGACTTTACCCTCGATGAGAATTAAATTTAATCCCTCGGGATAAACGTCCTTTACATTTAAATAGAATAGCTTTCATAGTTACTTTATATTTAAATGAAAAGGCTAATAATACAGATAGTCTGTTTACATATACTTCTCCACTGATTGAAAAGTGTTCACAAAATAAATTGAATATGTTTTCATTTATGTTTACACTGACTGCAAAGTTTGAACTTCCATTACTTTAAAATGAATATTTTCACTTAGACATTTACACTGGTTTAATGCTTGAAAACTTACATTAATTTTCTTCTTCTTCTTCCTCGTTCGTCCTGAAAAGGACGGTGGTTGCGTTTTGTCTGTTTACGCCTAAGCTGAGATATCTGCACCTTTCGGTCGGCATATCCGACTTCTGCACGGCATTTTTTAGGACTGGGTTTGCCTTCCCATTGCGATCCACACTCGCTCAGCCAGACTGCACTGCTGCAGACTGTTTCCAGGACCACCACGTGGAGGTGGAGTGCGGTCTTGACCAGCTCTGATTCGCTGGTCCTGACTCAGGCAGTCAAGCTATGAGTCGCTGACTGCGTTCTCTATTGCTGCATCTTTGGGTCCCACATTAATTTTAAAGTGATTATGTTTATATGGACATTTACACTGCTTTTAAAATGTAAGTATCGTACATCATTTCTTTCATCTTTCCCTATGGAACCTGGAACTACTTTATGCTTTTAGTTCTCTTTACGAAACTAGCAATAAAGCAATCATCAGCCCATGCAGTGGTGGTTCATGAATCATCATTCTATACGCTGAGGTTGCCAGCTTCAAATGACTTTGACATTCAATAGCGAATTTCACATATTAAAATCCACATGGTAATATATATATATATATATATATATATATATATATATATATATATATATATATATATATATATATATATATATATATATATATATATATATATATATATATATATATATATATATATATATATATATATATATATATATATATATATATATATGTGTGTGTGTTAGTTCACATGTTAGTAATAAAATATGAAATGTAAATCACAACTTACTCCAATCCTGGCTGACATACTTTTTTGCTCAGATGATTAAAAGAGACCTGAATCGGCCTATTACACGCGTCTGGGGTGTCGTTAATTTAATAAGTTCCCTCTCTGACTTCATGTGTGGTCCTTCAGTTTTCTCAGGCCCGGTTTCCTTATTTAAAATGAAAGAGATTACATGGGCTATGAATGTCCGTCCAAAATTCTCAAATAAAAGGTGTCCGGTTGGTTAAGAAGGAATTCTGAATTCTAAATCTTCACTGTAGCAAGGTCTGGTATCTTGGCGAGCGATTTCTCAAGTGAAAATGAGAAAATGGTCAGATTATATTCACTGCCTTCCCACGCCTTTGTTATGCGCGCCTCAAAGGATCAGCCAATCTGATTTGAATATGTTGCATGAATCATATAGCAACGTGTTCCCAATGTAACAATCATTACTTTTATCATGACGTAATTTCTTATCTGTGTCTGTCCATCAGTTGTCTCCCCGTATTCCAAGCTTTGGTGATGCGCGTACCTGCGTCTTATCATTGATTAATCACTGCGCTGGGGCGATTTACGTGTTTTTCTTCTTTCGTTCGCTTGAAATATATTGTCTATATCTGCAATGTTGTTTCTTGTATAAACTTCACTGTCTTTTGTAGTTCATACAAAGGTCCGTATAGTTTTGCTTCCAGTGTTGTTTCTCTGGGCCAGTGGGTTTGCCTCAATATATCATATTCGGGGCAATCTTGAAGTACGTGCTCCGCAGTCTGGGGTGATTGTCCACAAGTACACATGGCTGAATTGCCAATCTTGAATTTTGTATACATGTGGCTGCGGAGTCGATTGTGTCCTGTTCTGAGGCGCAGAATGACAATTTGTTCTGATCTGTTCATAGCTTGGTAGTCATCCTGCTTTGGTGTTGGTGGCTTTCTGATTGATTTGATCATCTTTTTCTTCTGATGGTACGTAACTGGTACATCCGGTTGCTCGTCTGCAGCACCTTCATTAGCCAGTCGGTCTGCTCTCTCGTTTCCTGGTATTCCGCAATGAGACGGTATCCATTGCATGGCGACCCTGCACTGGTTGCACAGTTCAGAAAGTAGGGCTTGTATACCTGGCAATTTTCTTGACTGAAGTGCTTGGAGTGCTGATCTTGCATATGTCAGGAATACCACAGGCTGTGGACCGAGATTGGTGTTCAACAGTTTCTCAGTTGCCACCTTGAATGCCTGGATTTCTGCATCATAGTTGTTACAGAATTTCCCCGTTAGTACTCTGACCGTATCCCTAGTGTTGTTTGGGTATTCTATGTAAACTCCTGCTCCTCCATTCTTGACTGCATTCTGTGCTGACCCATCCGTGTATACTCGGACCCAGAGGTCCCGTGGGTATTCATCTTCCAGGAAACTGAGAGTGACTGTCCTACGTTGCACGCTGTTCTGTTCATCCCTGTCGAATATTCCTTTCACTTTCGTCTGGATGTGTATTGGTAGTCCAGGCTCTTCTCTCCAATGGGTTTGTTCTGGCACAGACTTTAGGGGGCTGTCAACTTCAGGCAGGTCTGAGGTTTGTCTACGAAATCGTTTGGCCTGGGGGATGAAGCTGCTTCTTTTCAATCGCCCCATTGCTAGGTTTTGGAATCTGTCCTTCATTGGATGGCTTGGCATACAGAGGAACTTTTCTGCCTTTGTTAGCACTTTCGTGTCTCTGCGTTTTCGCAGTGCTTGTATCCTCCCCATTTTCTCCATCTCAACTATAGGTGTTGATTTCATTGCCCCCGTGATGACCCTGAACGCCTGGTTTTGCACCTTATCTAGCTCTTGTAATGTGGTGTTTGATGCTGGACACCACGCAGCTGACCAATATTCCAGGTGTGGTCGTATGTCCTGCTGGTAAACTTTACTGAGTATTTTCCCGCTGGCTGCCCATGTAGTTCCACTTAGTTTTCTCAGGATGGCTAACTTCCTCCTGGCCTTTGTTGCTGCCTTGTTGATGTGCTGCTTCCATGTCAGCATATCATCGGATGTAACTCCGAGATAGGTGGGTTGTTTATCTTCTCTCAGGAGCTCTTCATGTATCTTGATGACACCAGCTTTTTATTTGGGAGAGAGGGTGAAGAGTATAGTGCTGCACTTGTCTGTGTTGATGCTGACACACCATCTATTTGCCCGCGAGGTTAAGGCATCTATAGCTCTTTGTAGCAGTTTGGTGGCCACTGTTCCATGCTCATCTGTGCACCATATTACCAGGTCATCAGCGTACATTGCCACTTTCATTCCATGTGGTAGTTCAGCAACCAGGTCATTGATGTAGACTAGGAAAAATGTGGGGGACAGAACCCCTCCCTGAAGGACGCCATGACGCAGTAGAATTTTCTTACTCTTGAGGCCATCTAGTTGTACTCGGGCTCTTCTGTTATGCAAGTATGCTTTCACCCATTTGTACATCTTACCATTCACTCTACGGTTTCTCAGTTTCTTCAGAAGCCCTTCTTTCCAAACCTTGTCAAATGCTTTCCTTAGATCTATCCATGCTGCTAGTACCAGTTTCTTATCTTGGAACGCATCCTCAATCTCTTGGGAAAGGTAAGTTGCCTGATCTTCGATAGAGTAACTCTGCCTAAAGCCTGCCTGCTGTGGTACAAGAAGGTTTTCACTTTCAAGGTACCACTGTAGCCTGAGGTTGATGATACGTTCCATTGTTTTGCAGAGGCAGCTTGTAAGGCTGATTGGTCTGTAGCTGGAGGCAGTGGAACTGTCTTTTCCTGGTTTTAGGAGTGGTATCATGATTGCTTCCCTCCAGGTCTGTGGAACTCTGCCTGAGTTCCAACAGATATTAAAGATCTGCAGCAGCTTTGTTTTTGCTGCAGTTCCCAAGTTCTTAATCATTTCATTGGACACTCCATCAACTCCTGGCGACTTTCTCATTTTCAATTTGGATATTGCAAGCTCCAGTTCTCTGAATGTGATTGGTGCCTCCATAACTTCAGGTATGGTTCCATCTCGTCCTGCGTATTGTTGTTTCTCACGAGTCTCCTGTTGCTTCTCTGGGTTTACTTCGATGTTGTTGTCTTTAGCAAAGGAGTCTGCAAAGTGAGATTTACGTGTTAATCAGTTTACTGATATCACGGCGCCCACGATAGCCAACATGGTTAGGTCACTGCAACTCCTTGCAACGTAGGGAGAAATGGATAACAACCAGACATGTCTACTTATCCCTGAAAAGAGTGTAAGAAGGAAAATACATAATATCTGCTACATACAGCAGAAAAAGAAAGAATGAAAGCGCGACAAATGAAAGCACACAGTAAAATCAGTACCACAAATGTACCGATACTGCCGGAATGAAACAAAGATCGATAGGGGCCACCTCGTTCTGTCACAGTATTCGTGTCTCTAATCGTGTCTAATCTGCCATTAGATGCTGCGCATGTACTTGAAATCAGTAACGCGAGGTATATGTTTATTTTTAGTGTAGATATGAAGATGCCAAGATGATCTTTATGGCTCCAGTTTGGCTGATGTTTGCTCTTAGCCACTTATATCTTTTTAATGTTTTTAATACACTTAGGCTAACTCTCACTTTTTTTTCAACTATTTTTGTGCGTTTATATTCCAGATGAAAACCATGTTCTTGTAACATAGGCAGGTTCTTTGCCCTTAGTCCAGTAAGCCAAGGGTCGGATACCGAGCCATCGTGCTCTACTGGTAGGTCTCTAAGGATGATTTGAAAGACCTTTCGGTGACGGCCGGGAGCGGGGGGGAGGGGGGGGGGGAAGACATTTTAAGCAAGGGAAATTTCGGACCAATTATCTCCCACCGACACTTAAAAGCGTGGAATCACCAGGATTAAAGATACTTATTCCACATTTCAAGTTAAAAACCCACGAGCTATCCTACTAAAGTACACTTTATTCGTACAGTGCATAAAATAGGAACGTTATATTTTCTTCGAAGTGAAGTTATCACTCTGTAAAATATAATTTACTTGCAATTTTCCACCACTCTGTTGTTATGATTACAGGAAGCAGATCGCCCGGCAGATATAAACGTTACATTTAGATTGCACTTATTCCAGATTCCAAATACTTTGAAACTTGAAAGCAGACATAATTTTATAAAGATAAATCTTTAGGGAGAAATATAGACACAGTTGGAGGAACAGACAATGATATCAGAATAAGAATACAAAAGGCAAGACAATCTCTTTAATTTCATTGGGAAATACATTTAGATCACAAGACATCAAGTCCAACATAAAAATCCGAACTTTCAATTCAAATATCAAGTCAGTCCTATTATATGGCTCTGAAACTAAAAGAAGAAAAAAAAACACAACCAAAAGCTTGTTCATGAATGGATGCTTGCATACAATAGAAGGACTGAAGTTGTATGATAATATCACTCATGTGGAACTGATGATAAAAACTAGACAAGCGCCAGCGGAATAAGAGATGAAGACACTCACACATTGAGACAATCTGTTGATAACACTGACAGACAGTCCTTGTTCTGGAATCCCCAGGGTAAGAGAGAACAAATGGAAAAGAGAACTGCAAACAGACATGAAAGGGAGGAAGAAGACTTGGAAGACCTTGAGTTGATGGCACAGGACAGGAAGACTTGGAAGACCTTGAGCTGATGAGACAGACCAGGAAGACTTGGAAGACCTTGAGCTGATGAGACAGGACAGGAAGACTTGGAAGACCTTGAGCTGATGAGACAGGCCAGGAAGACTTGGAAGACCTTGAGCTGATGAGACAGGACAGGAAGACTAGGAAGACCTTGAGCTGATGAGACAGGACAGGAAGATTTGGAAGACCTTGAGCTGATGAGACAGGCCAGGAAGACTTGGAAGACCTTGAGCTGATGAGACAGGACAGGAAGACTTGGAAGACCTTGAGCTGATGAGACAGGCCAGGAAGACTTGGAAGACCTTGAGCTGATGAGACAGGCCAGGAAGACTTGGAAGACCTTGAGCTGATGGTGCGCTACGGGAAGACTTGGAAGACCTTGAGCTGATGAGACAGGCCAGGAAGACTTGGAAGACATTGAGCTGATGAGACAGGCCAGGAAGACTTGGAAGACCTTGAGCTGATGAGACAGGCCAGGAAGACTTGAAAGACATTGAGCTGATGAGACAGGCCAGGAAGACTTGGAAGACCTTGAGCTGATGAGACAGGACAAGAAGACTTGGAAGACCTTGAGCTGATGAGACAGGACAGGAAGACTTGGCATAAGTATGTTGAAGGCCAAAGCTCCTTGAGGAGTTGAAGGGTGAAAGAAGAAGAAAAAGATCTTTAGTAAGTTCGGTGTTTTTAAAGTAGATGTCAAAAGCCTGTGGGTTGTCTACCGCTGCAAGAAGCCATACACTAGCTGTAAATGTTCGGCTTACAGTTTGCCTTACTGTAGTGTTCCTTCTTTTCTCATTACCCGTGATCTTCATCTGGAGCATCGTATGTAAAGAAGCTGCCTGTTTAGATTTGTTAAATGATTGTGACATTGTTTTATAACTGTACATTAAAGTGACTACTACACGTCACTTATAATATTTGTTTTACACAAGCACACAGCATAACATACTAAATACAAAATGAAGGACGACTATCGGAATGCTGTGAGGTAAAATCTGGAGTGGGGCAGGAATGCCTCTTGCCACCATTTCTCTGCTGGTTATAGACTGGATTATGAAAACAACGACATCAGCCAATAGAAGTAGAACTCGGCGGACTTTAATAAAACAGCTTTGCGAATAAGATTTTCCCGATGTCCTGGACCCTGTGTCTCGTAACCGTAAACCAGATGCAAGACAAAAGGGGAATACTTGATGAGAAATCACAACCATACGGTATCTTCTTCTTCTTTGTTCACACAGACGTCAACTTGAATAAGTCCAAAGACAGCAGTGGTCAGCGTGAGGTTGTCGATATCTCCTTCGAGTTTTTCCAGGAATGGAACTAGTTATGGTCATATGCGCTTTCTCTGTGCTTCATATGTTGGTTATCAAGTAGATGTTCATCAGTCATTTTATCGGTGCCGCAGTTAAGCTCATCAGTAGTTCCTATCTTTAGCTTGTTGAATAGATGGTGACCCAATCTGTTGTTGGTGTGACAGCCTGTGGTCGCTGTATCATGAATCATATATGGCAATGTCTGCCCAGGTTCGCTTACCTCTGTGGTTAGCTATGATTTGCTGTATTCCACACAGTCACACACACACAGCACGTGATGCGATAACGCCATGGTAATTTGAATACTGTTTATTTACATATGAGAGGATCATTGCTGTCTGCTCTGACCTCCACATTTGGTTCATCATAGAATATACAATGTAAGTTCTTTCTTTCCTCACTCTCTCTCTCTCTCGTTCAGTATCGAATCTACACCTTGTGACCTTTAACCATCAGTGATCATTCAGGTGCTATTGTCTTAGTTCTGTTCTTTCTTCCTTACAGTTTTCTTAGATTATTGTTATTTATATCCTCTCAGTGTTCAGGTTATCTTGATGGGACCGGGCCTCTCCGGGGTTGTTAATTTCCCTTGCCTCACTGAAGAATATGACTACTGTCTATATGTATTGTAAATCACTCTACGTACCTTTTCCTTTCTGAATAATATCTAACTCACACCGTTTCTCCTTCTAGACAAGAATATCCCACTATTCAATATTTCGGGTTAATCATTACCCAAACTACTTCTTGTCCATGAAATAATTATCATTTAAACTATTTGAGTACGACCATTAACATGGCTGCCCGCGTATATGCGGCTTCCCTCTCTGGCTCACGTTTCTGGACTGCCCGCTGAGAAAGCTTGATTCACTGGATTACCGTTCACCTCTGTCATGCGCAACATTGTTCGCGCATCTCCTTTTTGTACTCTATCTGAACCTTCCCATTCATAATTCTCTTTATTCCTTCCCTTTGACTGTAAATCGTTCCCTAACTGCCACATTGGCAATGGGGTTTGAAATTACACAGAGACAAGAACAAATATTATGAGAATGAAAGCGATTAACGATAGCCATATTGTACTTTGAGAAACATCTTTGCATGATGTGGACTGATGCATACATTTTGGCTGGGGTAAAGAAAAAGTTGTTGGAACACAAAAACGAACAAGGCAAGAGGAGATTTCACTGTACTGGAAAATATAAGGAAATAAAAGAAGTTGAGTTCAACACAAATATACAAACCTTCAACACAAAATGTCAAGACTACCCTATATTGTATGGCCCTGAAACAGGAAGATCAATGAAGGCAACAACCAAGAAGTTGAAGACTTATAATTTGAGTGCTTGCGCAAAATAGAAGCAGTAACATGGTACGACAAGATTCTCAGCGTGGAATTGGTGGAATAAAGCGAGGCACATACCAATAGGGCAAGAAATGAAGAATATACGCAGATGTTTAATAGAAAACACACTGATGATAAACAATTCTCAGTATTGAAAGGCAGGCCTTATTCTTAAAACTCCAAGGTTAGAGAAATAAAGGTGGCCTGCAACGTCAGGACAAGGAAATAGGAAACAGACGTGAAAGATATTATACTATTGTTATTGTTGTTAATGATCAGAATCGACATCACTGCACTCAGGGAAAACCATATGTGTTCGATCTGCCTCAGCAAATATCGAAGGGTATGAATGCTAATTGTTCTTGTTGCGCGGTGGTTGAATACACGCCGGATGCATCCTCTCAACGTCCATCCCCGCTTAATCTTACGTTTTTTGCCGCATTCCACCAATTTTAACCTGAATGATTCATCGACTGCAGTGTCGTTCTCTAATAGGCAATCGTTAATTGTCTTATGAGGACATAAAAAGACCTCAAAGGGACAGCACAGGACTGGAAAGGCTGGTGTGAATTGATTGAAGGCCTATGCTCTACTAGAAAGGTAACGAACAGGCACTGAGTGAAGAGCATGTGAAGATAGACATTATTAGTGCGCAAACAAGAAGAAACAGCAACTAAAATCTAGACACTATCGGCAACCAGTCGATCTCAATCTGCCAGCAGATCACAGGGAACTATGTGGCTGATCTCTAGGTGGCTGAAGGAGAAAAAAAGAATTGTTCAACTAGGTAAATTGTGGACTAACCGGCATTTAAAAGTGCGGTGTTCCCATGTGTAAAGGTACTTTCACAACATTCCCAGTGAAAACCCGCGAGCTAGCTGATCAAAATAGTTCACTTCATCCGTGAACTGCATAAGACAGGAAGCGATCATTTGTTGGAAGTGAAGTTAACATTCGGTAACATTTAATTTAGTTTGAATTTTCAACCGCGGTGTCGGTGCTATAGCAGGAAGCAGATCGCTCGGCACAGGTAAAAGCGACATTAATGCTACATCTGTTCCAAATTACAAATGCTATGAAACATGATAACAGAAATTATTTGATCAAGATAGATCTTTAGAGAGATCAGTGGTTCTAAAGTAGACACCAAAGCTCCTGGCTTGACGACCACTGTTTTAGTAAAACCGTCGCCACAATTATCTTCGATTCAACAAATAATGACTGGTTTCCTTCTACCAAAGCCAGACGATGCTGATGATCATGTGCAAGGGTGATGGTAATGGTTCTTGATTGGCCGTGACAAGAACCAGTTACTGCTGATTATTTTCTCTGTCTTGTAGACGTCCTGTTGTGTGCTGTCCACATGTAAAGTGAGAGCTAAGAAGGAAACCGGAAGTTACGTTCAACCACTTGTCCTGTATCTTGGACGTTTGCATTAACTCTTACGTCATTTTCCTGTCCAATTACTGGAATTATTTTGAAGTGCATGCTGGTTAAAATCTCCGCTGAATAAACACTCCGGCCTTGATTTCAAAGCTTAAAATGGTTCGCTTTTAAAATGTATTTCGTATTTAAGCGAATGTTGTATTTAAACTTTTTTTATTTTTATTTCAGAATGGAAACCGTTTCAGAATGTTTCTAGTGTAAAATATTGTATTTATTGAGTCTAATTAATTTACTTTGTTATTGTTGAATCTGGTAGGTTTTAAATTTTGTTTTACGAAAATTATATTTGTAATAAAAAGAATCTTTCATATTTATAATAGAGAATAGTCAGTGTAGAGGTGCCCAAAAGAATTATTTAACTCCTAACATACCAGAGTTTTGTTTTTTAATGAAAGACAACAGTAAGGCTTATAATATAGATAATTTTACAAACAACCGGTTTAAAAAAGGAAAATGTATATTGACGATTTTTCTCACGAAAAAAAAAAGTTTAACTTCAAAAATGTGTAAGAAAGCTGTAAAGAAGGTGTCACTGCTATAGTTTTGTTTCTCACTAGAAAGCTTTGTTTTTCTAATGTTAAGTGCCTGTTATGTTCTTACATTTGCGTAGACTACGAACTTACGGCTTGTTTTATCTTTGAGTTTATCTCTGGTCTTAGCTGTCCTACTCTTTGCAGTCTTATCCTGAACTGTGATGTCTTCTGCTGCTCTTACCTTCTTGCCCTGATCGTAAAGACCCCTGGGAACCAGACTGTCACATAACGTCTGAACATGCTCTTTTGTGTGATCTCTCACACCTTCAGCCCTACTGCAGTATCATTTCTTTTTCTTCATTTTTCTCACCAATCGCTTTTATTTGGCATAAATCATGCCTTTCCATTCACTATTTTGCTCTATGATGAATCTAGTAGGGTGAAGTCTCTAACATTCTACTCCCATACGGACGTATCTGCTTTACACGCAGAATTTTTTACGTTCCGCAAGGTAAATGCGATAATACCAGGTAATTATACCGGTCATACGCTTTCCTATTCTCTCAGTCTGACCATCTTTTGAAACGCTTCGGTCCAACATTAGACCCCAGGTGAAAAGCTGTGAAACACGGTTCGTCGATCGACATGAAAAGAACCGAAGATTGTCTGTCTGTGTTGCCGACGTCGGTGGCTGTTTGTCTGGCAGGTTACACAGAGTGTAGATGCGTTTATCGTTTTTTGTGGGACAATCCCTGGTGATTGTTACAGATAATCTGTCTGGCTAGACATCTTGGGGGAAAGCATTAGCCAGGATAGTGCACAGATTTGTTTGTGTGAGTTGCATACAGATGCCGGCGGAAATATTACCACATGATATGAAAGAGGCCACGTGCTGGAATATTAAATATAATATTTTAAAACATGTGGGGGATATTTTGAAATCAGACATCTCAACCCAGTGCTAAAGAGCTTACGATTGGATTAAAGTAAGAAGCCGGAATAAAATATGGATCCTATTGGAACTTCCGACGGAAGCACCATCTGTAATGTGAACTGAGAACTGCCCATATAATGTAGGGAAATCTGAGACACAGATCAGAGAGATTGCAGCGCACGTCTTATGAGCGACTCCCAGAAGCCAGAGAGACATTGGATTTAGAATTCCTATATTATAAGTGACAGATCAAAGTATTTGGGAAACTTAAAACCTTAAAAAGTAAGCCCGCCTTTATAAATACTGTCGTGAAATATTCTAATCCACATATATAAATTATCAGGTAAATATAAAGCCTAACACATAAATTCTAATAAAGAAAAGAGCAATGGTAAAATAACAGTGCTGTCACAATAACTGTACTCGAAATCCCCCTTGTTTTCTACTTCGTCGGCAAATTGTAACGCTTTCACGTTGATAGTAAAAGCCTACTGTATTATTACCCGCGTTCTTCAATGAAACGTGTGCTGTATTTCTTGCAAAAACATTGAGATACCAAGCTGAACAATGACCTAATTTTAATATTTCATTCATTCCATTTTATACACGGCGTAACTAAAGACAGATGGACTAAAGGATAGAGAGAAGGGAGAGGCATAAAGCCGAACACGTGCAACACAAAACACGCGTCGCGCGATACACAATTACTACTATCACGCGTGTAAGGCCACATGCACTAACTTTTTCGGACGGACAGTGATAAAAACACTAACCTTCCCAGAGTTAGGTTTTTAAATCCTGAAAAACTCTTATTAGAAAGATGACAATAGATGGGTTTACGTTTGAAAACATTACAGTACCCAGACAGCACATCTTCGAAACAGGAGGTAGAAGGAATTGCATATTTTGAACGCAGCATTTTAGCTCTATTAAATATATATATTTGGGTTCCTTAGGGTTTGCTGACAAAGAATATGTACAACGTTATGCAAATAGTCTAGGAATTAACAAGTTATAGCCAAAATAAAATGATGGTGCTGTCAGACAACACCCAAAATCAGAATCGCTCAGTGGTAGATTTTTTTTACACCACCATTGTACGGGAAATGGGCCACAAGTTACATTTGAACTGATTGGCTGGAATGATATGTAAGGCTAAACACGATTAGTCGGACTATAAATGCTATCCTTGGTTGTTAGGGGAGACGTAGGAAGTTAAAATTTTTTCAAACACTTGTCGAAACGTGGCTCCATTGGCCAGACTCACTGATATACTCACTTAGGAGCGTTAGTTCGAGACCACTAGTTCAAATAAGCTTGATAAAGCAACAGTGCGTTGAAGCCAGCTCATATTTTTGCTAAATAAAAGCCTGGAACATAAGCAGATGGGAATTTGTGCCAGTATTTGTGCCAGAATTCATTGCTAATCAACGTATCTGTGTTTGTTTCCATGAATTGTGGTAAGCTTGAAACATTCAGTATCTTTTAATGAAAATTGAATGTGAATTGTTAATTTATGCCTGTATATATGTGTAGTTCAGTAGCAAACATGATGTAAAGCCTATAATGCTCCAGCCTGAACAGAAGGTGTCGGAGGAAAGTAAAACTGCATGGAATGGCCAAACAGTACACTGACACCTAGATTATTGATTAGACAGAAATAATGCTGGAAGTGCAGAGGCGTAGTAACCATTAAGGAGGTTAATACTGGTATAAAGTATTTCAGATGAAGCTGACAGTTGGCCTAACGCTCTGAACTCAATGTTTGTGATGTATTGTGCTCAGTGTAAAAAGAGAGTATAAATTAGTTATGAAGTAGAAGGTACATCCTTCTTGTTTTCAGGGACCGTGGTCTTGATGTTATTGAGCAGCACCTGGTCAGAGCTTTGCTGAATCCAGAGTCGGACAGCATACTCCTTGGTCCATTTAGCTATCAGTGAGGTGTCTCCAGAGCACAGGGGAGAAATTGAGCAGAGGAGTCTTTTCCTGCCGCCATCACGCAAGATAAGCTGATCTGGCCAGCTGAGCTCAACATTATGTACCCCCATCTTAAAATAACATTGTAACATAAACTTAAGAGGGGAAGTAAATTGTTTTAATATCAGGAACTGAGAACATCTCCAATACTAGTTCCAATAAAGACAAACTATTGAAGTCATGATGACAAATACCAACAGAGCTTGAACAAAACAAAACCAGTATTACCTCATATTACTACTACACAACTGACACACATAGGATACTTTTAATAATATATGTCATTACAATATTCATATTGATAAATTCTGTACATATAACTTGTAAGTAAAATTGATTGTGATTCCTGGTTCCCTTTGTATTTGAATCAGGACACATATTCATTCATAACAGCAATGAATACATATTGTTATTTGAAAAGTTATCAGTGACTCCTTTAAGATATTCTTTAGAGTGTTATATGTATGTGAGTGTCACAGTGTTGTCAAGTGTGGTGGAATAAATTAAATTGTTTATCTGTCTGTTGTTGTTATGACTTACACTTCATCATACACATACCCTAGACATATAACGTAGTCATCACACTATTCCAGAATAATTCTGACTGAGGTATACATATGTGGCAGCAAGTAAGGTTATATATAATACACTACTCTTATTAGATATATATATATACCTTCACAGCTGATCTCAGTCAGTACACTAAGTCCCCTATAAATATTTATAACATCCCACTTCACCACATATATTGGGGTCTCGCTCTTGGGATTTTGAATCTTTCCCTATTACAAATATTGGGGGTAATTCACTTCAGGGAACATAAGAATTAAAAGGTATCCTTGGGTGGAATTAAATAAGGTTGAGCTCACGGTGCCTGTGTTGTCCATTAGATATATAATTAGAGATTGAATTGTTGGTTAGACATTGTATAAACTTACCTGATAGACAATGGCGGACCTGGCCAAGTTTCGATCTGCTGCTGTTCAGACTGCAAAAGAGTTAGGATTAGATGGGCAAGTTATGGTTGCCTATGTCACTACGGAATGTGACAAATTTATTGAACGCGAAGAAAGAAGATTAGAAAAAGAGGCCGAAAGAAAGTTAGAGGCTGAAAGGGAAATTAAGAAGTTACAATTTGAGGCTGAGGCTGAGACTAAGAGGTTGCAGATTGAGGCTGAGGCTAAGAAATTGGAGGCAGAAAGAGAAGACAAAAGATTGGCTGCAGAAAGGGAAGAGAAGAAATTAGCTGCAGAAAGGGAAGAGAAGAAATTAGCTGCAGAAAGGGAAGAGAAGAAATTAGCTGCAGAAAGGGAAGCAGAAGAAAGAAGATTGACTGCAGAAAGGGAAGACAAGAAATTAGCTGCAGAAAGGGAAGCAGAAGATAAAAGATTACAAAGGGAACATGAGTTACGACTTAGGGAGTTTGAGTTTCAGGGCCATGCTCCTGAAAATGGTGCCAGTCCCTTTGCCTCTGATGCCACTGCTAGCCAAGGAGCCTCAACCTCAGCTATGAATTTTCATTTAGATCATTTTGTTGAGAAAGACGATGATATAGAGAGCTATCTAAATAGGTATGAACTATTAGCTACCACGTATGGGTTAGAGAGAGAAAGGTGGAGCTTAAAGTTATCTCAAGGACTTCGTGGGGCAGCTTATGAAGTTTTTGCAAAAATGAGCAGAGGTGATCAGGAAAATTATGACATGCTAAAACAGGCTCTTTTGTTAAGATATGAAAAGAATGCAGAATTCTATAGGAAAAAATTTAGGAATGCTAAACTACTGTCAGGTGAAACCTATCACCAGTTCTCTGCACGAATAGAGACATACTTGGAGAAATGGACTTCTCTGGGGAAAACCCAAGATCTTAAGGAAATGGTCCTTATAGAGCAATTAAGAGAGTCCATGGCTCCAGACCTGAGAAAGTTTCTCATGGAACAAGGTGCAGAGAGGCTGGGTGAGTTGCTAAATGTTGCTGAAAGGTATCAAGCAGCTCAAGCAGAGGTAACAGGTAATAAAAAGAAACAAGGGGATAACTTTAGAGCACCACAGAACTTTAATCAATTTGATCCTAGAGATCAAAACAAAAGTAAGCACCAATTTGATAGGCCACGGTATGAAAATAAAAATAAATTCCCACAATTCGATGAAAGGAAATATGATGAAAGAAAATCTTTCAACCAAGGAAAAAGGTGGTGTAAGAATTGTCAGATGGACAATCATGACACTGACCGTTGCAGAAGGAAACCTGTGTATATGGCAACCCTTCAGGTCAGGTCGACCTCAAGACAGGAGGAGGATATTATGTTGGATACCACTCCAGAAGAGATGAGGAAGGCACAGGCTGGGGATAAAACACTCAAGCCTTGTTTCAGAAAATTGTCAACTTGTCATACAACTCCAGGCAAGGGAGATTTTTACATGAAAAACAAGTTGATGTATAGGAAGACTGGAGCTAGATCTAAAGGTCAGGGACAGCTGGTACTTCCTAAAAGATATAGGGCAGACTTAATAAGGAGCCTACATGTGAAACCAGATGGGGACCATGAGAAGATAGGTACCATCATTCAAAAGGTGGCTCACAATTATTATTGGCCCAAAGCAAGATGGGACATTGAGAATTTTGTAGAAAGGTGTAGCATAGCACATGAGGGAACACCCACAAGTGGGAACATGGATCAGGACCTGGACACGCCACGGGGCAAAATTAGGCCTGATAATAAAAAGAAAAATAGATTTGATAAAGTGGACCAAATGGAATGGGAAGCCCCTTTTCACGGACAAGCTTCACTTAACTGTTTTACAATGGCCACTATGCGGAGAGTGCAAAAAGATGTCTTACCCCAGGATAAGCCGAAAATCCCTCAATCGGACTTAAACAAACTGGAGGAAGAAGATGTAGAGAGGAAATCTCTCATCAAGAATTTTAAGTGGGGAGACAGCCCCAAGAGAAAAATTGGTAGCGGTCGTTTTGTGAATGATAATTCTGGGAGGAAAAATCATCACTATAAAGCTTCGAGTGGAAGAGACCATACCGGTGCATGGACAAATAGGTCCACACAATTAAAGGTCCATATGTAGCTTTGTTAAGAACGTGGACTGATGAAAAGGCAGAGGAAAACATTACATCTTCATACCAATATGTGAATGAGCTGACCACTCGTTTAAAAACTGGCTGGAAACTTGCCAATGAAAATTTGAAACAAGCCAGGAAGAAACATGCTGCCTATTATAACAGGAAGGCGAAAGACAGAGATTTGGCTGTGGGAGAGAAGGTACTGCTTCTTTTGCCCGGGAGTCAGAATAAGTTACAAATTGGATGGCAGGGTCCATATACAGTTCTAGAGAAGGTGTCTAGAACAAATTATAAGATAGATAAGAAGGGGAAAGAAAAAATCTATCATGTGAACCTCCTGAAGAAATATTTGGAAAGAGAACATCAGGAGGAGACACACTTGTTGACCTTGTCCATCGCCATGGAGATGAAAAAGGAACCACTTTCATCATTTGAATATCCATTACACCCCTGTGAGACAGCAGCCCAGGTGAAAATCAGTACACATTTAACGAAAACTCAGAAAGAGAGAGTGCAACAGGTTCTAAATAATCATGCAGAGGTGTTAACAGACCGACCAGGGCATACAAACCCATTGGAATATGATATGAAACTGATAGACCCCACACATGTCTGTATGAAACCATATTCGATTCCGTTTGCTAAGGAGAAAGCTTTGAAGGAAGAGATAGACTATCTATTGAAGGAAGGAATTATTTCGCACAGTGAATCTTCGTATAGTTCCGGTGTTGTACTCTTAAGGAAGCCCTCTGGAGAACATAGACTCTGTATAGATTACAGGAGACTGAATGCCATTACAGAAGGACAGGTGGATCCATTGCCGGATACAAATCAGCTGTTTGCCAGACTAAATAAAGCTAAATATTTCTCAAAAGTGGATCTGAGTAAAGGATACTATCAGATTCCAGTAAAGCCTGAGGTTAGACCATACCTAGCTCTTAGTACCTCAGAAGGACACTATGAGTTTAATAGATTGCCATTTGGATTGAAGAATGCGCCTAGTGTCTTCTCTAGAATGATGAGAAAATTGTTGGATGTAAACATTTCGGAGGAACGTAATGAATCCCTGAGTTGCCTCTTTGATTGAGGATATTCCGAATGTTTCATACAGGATAATAAGAAGATTATGGGATCCACTAAGAAAACTCTGCTATCACCAGGTATTTGTTATCTCCTCATAACGTACATTTTGAGGGAAATATAATGTTCTCTGGACATGTCATTGCGCAGACTCAGAGAAGAGAAATGGTGAATACGGGTTGCGAAGCAGCATTAAGACAAGCACTCACATTTGCGGCTGTTCAGTAACATAACCGAAATATATTATTGGTTGTAGAAGTCTGAGGCAGATTTCATGAGTAGTGCCTACTCTGAATGGACCCAACTACATAAAACCATGATAGCACCACAGCAGAGTAAAGTCAAGTTGACTTACATTTATCTATGTGTATATAGAATAAAGGACTGACATATAATGTCTGTTTTAAGAGGGGAGGTGTCGTGAAATATTCTAATCCACATATATAAATTATCAGGTAAATATAAAGCCTAACAAATAAATTCTAATAAAGAAAAGAGCAATGGTAAAATAACAGTGCTGTCACAATAACTGTACTCGAAATCCCCCTTGTTTTCTACTTCGTCGGCAAATTGTAACGCTTTCACGTTGATAGTAAAAGCCTACTGTATTATTACCCGCGTTCTTCAATGAAACGTGTGCTGTATTTCTTGCAAAAACATTGAGATACCAAGCTGAACAATGACCTAATTTTAATATTTCATTCATTCCATTTTATACACGGCGTAACTAAAGACAGATGGACTAAAGGATAGAGAGAAGGGAGAGGCATAAAGCCGAACACGTGCAACACAAAACACGCGTCGCGCGATACACAATTACTACTATCACGCGTGTAAGGCCACATGCACTAACTTTTTCGGACGGACAGTGATAAAAACACTAACCTTCCCAGAGTTAGGTTTTTAAATCCTGAAAAACTCTTATTAGAAAGATGACAATAGATGGGTTTACGTTTGAAAACATTACAGTACCCAGACAGCACATCTTCGAAACAGGAGGTAGAAGGAATTGCATATTTTGAACGCAGCATTTTAGCTCTATTAAATATATATATATTTGGGTTCCTTAGGGTTTGCTGACAAAGAATATGTACAACGTTATGCAAATAGTCTAGGAATTAACAAGTTATAGCCAAAATAAAATGATGGTGCTGTCAGACAACACCCAAAATCAGAATCGCTCAGTGGTAGATTTTTTTACACCACCATTGTACGGGAAATGGGCCACAAGTTACATTTGAACTGATTGGCTGGAATGATATGTAAGGCTAAACACGATTAGTCGGACTATAAATGCTATCCTTGGTTGTTAGGGGAGACGTAGGAAGTTAAAATTTTTTCAAACACTTGTCGAAACGTGGCTCCATTGGCCAGACTCGCTGATATACTCACTTAGGAGCGTTAGTTCGAGACCACTAGTTCAAATAAGCTTGATAAAGCAACAGTGCGTTGAAGCCAGCTCATATTTTTGCTAAATAAAAGCCTGGAACATAAGCAGATGGGAATTTGTGCCAGTATTTGTGCCAGAATTCATTGCTAATCAACGTATCTGTGTTTGTTTCCATGAATTGTGGTAAGCTTGAAACATTCAGTATCTTTTAATGAAAATTGAATGTGAATTGTTAATTTATGCCTGTATATATGTGTAGTTCAGTAGCAAACATGATGTAAAGCCTATAATGCTCCAGCCTGAACAGAAGGTGTCGGAGGAAAGTAAAACTGCATGGAATGGCCAAACAGTACACTGACACCTAGATTATTGATTAGACAGAAATAATGCTGGAAGTGCAGAGGCGTAGTAACCATTAAGGAGGTTAATACTGGTATAAAGTATTTCAGATGAAGCTGACAGTTGGCCTAACGCTCTGAACTCAATGTTTGTGATGTATTGTGCTCAGTGTAAAAAGAGAGTATAAATTAGTTATGACGTAGAAGGTACATCCTTCTTGTTTTCAGGGAATGTGGTCTTGATGTTATTGAGCAGCACCTGGTCAGAGTTTTGCTGAATCCAGAGTCGGACAGCATACTCCTTGGTCCATTTAGCTATCAGTGAGGTGTCTCCAGAGCCCAGGGGAGAAATCGAGCAGAGGAGTCTTTTCCTGCCGCCATCACGCAAGATAAGCTGATCTGGCCAGCTGAGCTCAACATTATGTACCCCCATCTTAAAATAACATTGTAACATAAACTTAAGAGGGGAAGTAAATTGTTTTAATATCAGGAACTGAGAACATCTCCAATACTAGTTCCAATAAAGACAAACTATTGAAGTCATGATGACAAATACCAACAGAGCTTGAACAAAACAAAACCAGTATCACCTCATATTACTACTACACAACTGACACACATAGGATACTTTTAATAATATATGTCATTACAATATTCATATTGATAAATTCTGTACATATAACTTGTAAGTAAAATTGATTGTGATTCCTGGTTCCCTTTGTATTTGAATCAGGACACATATTCATTCATAACAGCAATGAATACATATTGTTATTTGAAAAGTTATCAGTGACTCCTTTAATATATCCTTTAGAGTGTTATATGTATGTGAGTGTCACAGTGTTGTCAAGTGTGGTGGAATAAATTAAATTGTTTATCTGTCTGTTGTTGTTATGACTTACACTTCATCATACACATACCCTAGACATATAACGTAGTCATCACACTATTCCAGAATAATTCTGACTGAGGTATACATATGTGGCAGCAAGTAAGGTTATATATAATACACTACTCTTATTAGATATATATATATACCTTCACAGCTGATCTCAGTCAGTACACTAAGTCCCCTATAAATATTTATAACATCCCACTTCACCACAAATACAGATACTGAAAAACTTTAGGGACTAGGACTTAAAATACGAAGACTGGAAACCTGGGAATTGGGTCACCCGTCATAAGAGAAACTTACCCAGACCAAGTGTTTCGCAGATTCCCCCGTCATAAAAGAGATTCAAAATTTCCAGACCAAGTAATTCGAGAGCATTTAACCTAAATTGCTCGTGTCCATTCTACCCTGCGCCCGGAGATTGTGTATTCTTAAAAACTTTGGGGTAAGTGTAACAATTATTTTACAAATGTAAATTTGACATGTTTTCTTGCTAAGTGGTTATATATGAGGATGGCAACCTCAACATATGAAACTAGTATATTCATAAACCACTACAACAAGCGCTGGTGATTTCTTCTGGCTAGTCGTGCGGAAAACCGTCAGCAGAGGTGACCCCAGACTCCGAATGGAACAGTGATGACTGATGATTACATCACATGTGCCTAAAGTGTATAATATTTTGTGAGATATATGCACTTTGTTAATTGTAACTCAGGCAACCCATTATTCGCGCTGTCCAAACACATTTTCCCAGTTAATACCCAGAGGAATATAGTGAATTTATTCATCTTCTCTGAGCTACACTATGTACTCGGGAATTTAATTCTTCTGAGAGATTAACATTGGTGGGTGGACAGAGAGAGTGCGCCTGTTAATTGGCAGTCCACAAATGTACTTAGCAGCGGCATTTGTTTTCCTATTTTTCCAAAAAAGTTCGTGGTTACAAGCTATCAGACGGTTCGAAGTACTGAAGTTACTACGCCGCTCGTGTGAGATAAGTACACTCATCACCAAGAAGTGACGAAAACCACAGCTGCAGGACTCCCTTATATCAGTTAAGTGTTTATAAAAAGGCACCAGCAAAAAAGGACATATTTTCTGACTATATCCTCACCTCAAATTTCCGTGAAGAGAAAATTTGATTCCAATATAAAATTCACCAGCGTTTTATTTATTTTACACTGTTAATACTAATTGATTATTGTTGCTGTCATTTTTGACGGAGTCATCTGTCAAGTTATTTGCTTATGTTTTTATCATAAGAATAATTGTGTCTTTACCTGCGATGTCAGGTTGATTAGGGGTTGTCGTCCCTTGTTTATTCATTCATTGTGTTTGACCTTTAGGGTCAAAGGTAGACAGTTCGGGCGTATGCCCATGGGCAGGTTTTTTTTAAGCGGGAGTTGAGTTAGACTTCCGGCAAGCCGGGAAGTGTCCTGGTTTCTGTAGGGACGAGAGTCCATTGTGTTTTTCGGGGAGAATCTTCGAAGTGACTGCACTGGCAGTTTTCCCCAGTGAATCTCTGTGCGTTGGAATGACAACAGAGTTCCTTGTTAAGTTCTGTGGATTCGGTTACAGGTAATACCGACTTTTTCCATTACTATGCTTTCGGTAGCAGAACATGTTAGAAGATTGCCTAGTCTGTGAACTGCAGCTCACCGGTCCTCCATTTCAGAACTTATATGTTGTGCTCAAGGTAGCCATCCAAGACTATTAGTCTTCATACCATCCAGAAATCCAGTGACGAAGATATATTGTGGGAGCCGCAGATTGGCGGCATATTTATGTCTACAATAAGCATTACTGCAGGGTTGATGGTAACCTGCTTATCAGAAGTACACAGCCGACGTCAGAACGAGGCCTGTGTTTTCGGCTATTATACTACAGCCTGATAATGTGCAATTGGCGGGGAATGCCAAGTTGCACCTATGTGTCAAAGTGATTAAGGGATCTGACGCGTTTAGTCAGTAATCCCAGGGCGACGCCACGAACTGTCCTTATTGAAGAACATTGTATTGACCATGCACGAATATTCAAATGTTTACCAGCTTGCTGAATGCCTAATGTATACCTGTCGATTTCCGGTCAGCATGACCTTGTTTACAATGACTGTTCCTGTTGATACCATGTGTGTTCTCGTCAATAAATGTTTTGAAACGTGTCTGCAGTGTCCAAGCATCCTTGACTACTGCATGTGAGTGTATGGGTTGCAGGGTCTACATATATACGAGCCTAAACACATTCGCGCCTTCATTCGCACCCACACTCAGTTCATCATCCGCTCGCACTACACACCTAACAACATGTATACTGTCTTGGGCCAGTGATCACCTCAACAAGAGAAAAGTACAGTTACATTTTTGGTGGACCAGTTACGTGGACTCTTCTGATACATTTCTTGTGGACAGAGCGAGCAATTAACATTATTGATGACATTAATGTGGTCCAGAAATTTACATTTCATGGGGCTATTTGCGTGAGAAGGACAAGTACACATTACATTTCTGATCTGTGGGTCTAAGCTACACACTGGACAGCTGTAACGCACATCGCTAATTCTACACTTGCAAGTTTTGGCTACAACAGGACAGAAATAGGTCATTAACTGTTGACCCAGATAAACAGTGCTAGCATTTATGTTATAATGCTACATAAACCACAACAGGACAAGTACTGAAGTTAACATCTAGGCATTTGCTACGTGGACCACAACTGCAAGTCAAGTCCCTTACTGTAAACGGTACCGCTGGTCGTTTACACGTTTCAGTCAACAACAGACTGTTCTACGCCCGAGCATTCAAGCTATATTGTTCGAGGTCAAGTGTTTGTAAACAGTACGTGGATTGTAAACATTCAATGTGCAAGTCCTAAGTCGAGAAGGTCATAGTAACTTTTGTTCGTGAATACCACTTTATGCTACAGTGGATTTGACATTCAGTGCGCGCTTGACATTTTGTTTCTGTGTTCGCAAGGAGCAAGAAATTTACTTTCGTTTCAGCTGTGACTGAACTTGTTTTGCAACACATTGAATTGATTGCTATTTATGTTAATTGTACTATTTTTGTGTATTTTTCTTGTGTTCTTTTGCGGGTTTTCGGTTGGTGGGTCTTACAGTAAATATGCCATTAATCGAGGGTTACTGTAAGCGTTCTGTAGGGATTGCAATTTTCTTAATTGAAATTTGCTAGCGACTTTTGTTGCCATTTTTTTTTTTAGCTGTGACGACATGAGTTAGTGTTGTTTTCGTTATTTTTCCGTTCTTTGATTTTCGATTAGTTTTGTTTGTATCTGTTTTTCTCTCATTCCTTCCATTTATTTTTTTACACCTTTTCGTTTATAACAGTGTTGCCATTTGTCTTGTTTATTTTTCGCGGTCATCATTACACATTTGTGTAACATTTTCTTTACTTTTTGCTGTATTGTTTATTTGACTTCCGCGAACGTTTTCGGTCATTGTTCTGTATTTTTGTCTTTGTATTTATGATTGTACTACATTATTGTCATACACAGTCTACATACATACACTTGGTCATGTATTATTATTATTGATAAGGTACACTCTTCATATAGAGATTGTTAATAAAATATTATTATATAAGATATTTATACAAGTTCTTTGATAAAAGACTTGTTATCCACAAAGATTGAGACAAGGTGAAATACATATTCAAGTTCTTTATAAAAAAGATTTGTGCCCATAGTGAGTGGGATATAAAGGAATTATTTTCCACAGGTACTCAAGTGATTTTTTATTACATTATAAACAAGAGGACCATACAAGGTCTTTGTCTAAGACTAAGAGAGTGAAATAAAGTGAAGTGAGTATACAAGTCTAGCATTTCAGACTTGTCTCCCATTGAAGTGGGATAAGGTAATTTGGTTAATTTTTTCAAGTTTCTGATCTCATTAGACAGAATGTCTACATTGGATTTCTTCATCCAGCAAGGGTTAACCCTTGGTAAGTCTGGTAAAGAATTGGAAGAATATTCATCTGCTCTATTCGCCATTGCATTGAAGTCAGAAGAAAAGAAACAAAAAGAGGAAATTAAATTGAAAGCAGAAGCTGAACAAAGGAGAGCAGAAGCTGAACTAAAGAAGCTAGATGCTGAGAATAGAAGATTAGAACTTGAAGAGAAAAGGTATCAAAGAGAAGCTGCTGCTGAAGAGAGAAAAGCTCAAGCTGATGAAAGAAAATTCCAGATGGAAATGGAAGACAAAAAACTTTAACTTCAAGCTGCTGCTGAGGCTGAAATTAGAAAAGTGGAACATGAGGAAAGAAAACAGAAAATGGAACTTGATGAAAGACTCGCAACTTTGGAGTTAGAGAAATTGAAATTGGCTAGTACGGGTGCTCAGCAAACAACTTCGAGTACGACAAAGGAGTTTGTTAATAGGATTAAATTGCCTCATTTCAATCCTTTAAAGGATGACGTAGCAGATTATCTAGATAGATTCCAATTTTTATGCGATACGCATAACATAAAAAAAGAAAAATATGTTGAACAACTGATGGAATTTTTTACAGGTGACACAGTGACTACTCTTATGACAATAGACGAACATGACAGGACTAGTTATGATGTTGTCAGAGCAGCATTGCTAAAAAAATACCAACTAAAAGAAGAAGACTATCGTCTTCGTTTTAGGACAATGTTGCCAGAAAATGGAGTAGATTTCTCTGATTTTGTTACAAAAATACGTCGTACATTTACACGATGGGTTGAGTTGTCTCAGACTGAGAAAACATATGAAGGTCTAATGGACTTATTATTGCGAGATAAGGTTTTGTCATCTGTTAATGATTCTTTTCTTGCATTCCTTCATGAGCGTAAGCCTAAAAACTTAAAAGATATGGAGGAATACTGTTGTCAGTATGCCACCGCGCATCCCCATGCTACAGTTAGCAATTCTAAAGTGAAAGAAGGGTTGCCAGCTGCTTCGGCAACACCATATGGCCCTAATTTCAAAAAAAAATTTCAGGGTGCTCAACAAAACTGGAATAGGGGAAGTAATCAGAATTACACTCAGAAGCGGAGTAATCCAACACATGATGGTTCTTCGTCTATGAATTGGAGACAAGATGGTAGTTCTCGTAATTTTAGTGGTAATAATTTGAGACACTTTCGCAAAGGCTATCCAAATAATAACTATTCGAACTTTCGAGGTAATCATTCTCGACGTCAAGATTATGACGATGGTGAATTTAGAAACCGGGATTCAAACCGAAATGATGATTACAATAGGCAATATGATAACAATTACAGGGGAAATGATAGTCGAAATAATTACAGGGGAAATGATAATCGAGGCAGACCTAGATTTAACAAAAAAAGACCTTTCCAACAGGCAAACTCTGCACAACAAGAGTTTGATGGAGCCTGTAATACAGTAAATGATAGTGGTAACTCTAGGGCTATCACTGGTTGTGCTTTCGATTTTGGGAGAGCAACTGAATGCCCCCAATGCTTAACATTGTTCGACTCATCGACTGTATCTACTCTAAGTTGTGGTCACCCTCTTCCTGCTCTACCTGCTACAGTTGCGCATGATGGGAGAGGATCTCTCATCTTACATAAAGGTCTAATAAATGATAGGCTAGTCTCAGTACTTTTCGATTCGGGATGTACTACCGTCGGGGTTAGGGAGTCTCTGATAGATCCTTGCTGTGCCACTGGAAAAACAATCAAATGTGTTACATTTGGTGGTACTATGGAAAGTTATCCTACTGCTATTATTAGGATTGACACTCCCTTCTTCACAGGAGATGTCCATGCATGTCTTCTTCCTAATCCTATTGCGGATCTTATAATCGGTCGTATTCATGGGGTTAAGGAATGCACCCCGCAACAAATTTCTAGTTGGGAAAAAAAAACATTCAAACGGTCAATGCAGTGGTGACAAGAGCTCAGGCTCTTAATCCCCCAACTTCATCGGATAATAGTAATGAAGTTGATAGCCAAGACGAGCACTTGGTGATTTCCCATGACTCGTTTGTTAAACGTCAAGAAGAGGATCCTTCTTTGAAGAAATTCTTCCTTCTTGCAAAGAAAGGGGATCCCAATCAAAATACTAATCACAAATCGTATATTACTATGAAGAATGGTATATTGGTACGGATGGTACAACACTCGGACAAGTCTATGCACTCGCAAATTCTTGTGCCTAAGTGTATGAGAGCCTTAATTCTTCAGCATGCACACGATTCTCAGTGTGCTGGACACATGGGGTTTTCCAGAACTAAAACTAGAGTCCTTGCGTCCTTCTTTTGGCCATTCGTGAATAAAGACATCCGAATTTATTGCCGATCTTGCAAAATTTGTCAAGAGGTCAAGTCTAGAGGTCCGAGACATGCTGCTCCTATTCAGGCTGCAGATATTCCGATTCGGCCGTTTCAGAAAATGGCTATAGACATCATTGGTCCGTTCAAAATTAAGTCAGCCAGAGGACACCAATTTATCCTCACTTGCGTGGACATGTGCACGCGTTGGCCAGAGGCTATTCCTCTGAAGAGCATATCAACTTTCGATATCGCTGATGCTCTTTGGCTCATATTTTCTCGTCTGGGATTCCCCGGAGAAATACTGTCGGACCACGGCACTCAGTTAATTTCGGACGTTATGTCTCAGGTAATGGCTAGGCTAGACATTAAAAGGTCTCTCAGTAGTATTTATCATCCAATGTCCAATGGATTGGTAGAACGTCTTAACAGGACACTAAAGAAGTTACTTGGCAAGATAACGGAGGATCATCCGGAGGATTGGGACAGGGTTTTACCTGCAGTCCTCTTTGCCTATAGAGAAGTTCCCAACGAGCATACAGGGTTTTCTCCTTTCGAACTTGTCTTTGGTGCGCAACCGCGCGGTCCGATGTCCTTGTTACACGATTTGATAACTTCTGATAATATTGACGATGATACACAATCGTCATATGAATATGTAATTTCTCTTAGAGAAAAGATTATCGAATCGTGCAGGTTAGCAACTTCATCTTCCGAATTTGCGAAAGAAAAAGCTAGGCGATTTGCTAACAAGAAAAGACGCCTACGTCAACTTTGTCCTGGAGACAAAGCATATGTCTTACTTCCCTCAAGAGAGAATAAACTTCTCATTTCATGGAAAGGTCCATACACTATAGTCTCCAAAATTTCCGATGTCGACTACATCGTCGATGTGGATGGAAAGCATAAAACCTTCCATATAAATATGCTAACAGAGTTTATTGAACGTCCAGACTATTTGCAGCCTATTTTCCAGGCGACGGACGACTCTCCAGTCCAACATGGTCACATCTCATCCCTGTCCGTTATACAGGATGAGGAAACTATTTTTTTAGACGTTAACTTACCTCTTCCTGCGATTCCACTGAATTCAACGGAATCGTGGAGGGACGTTACAATCTCTTCGAACTTGTCTTTTGAGGAGCAACGTCAAGTATCCTCTACGCTACAATCATATCAGGATGTCCTTACCGACATTCCTGGACACACAGATGTCATAGAACATGACATCATACTTACTGATCGTAATCCGATCAGAGTAAGACCATACCCAATACCTATTCATTTTCAAGCACAAGTCGAGAAAGAATTGGATGAAATGATTCAACTGCAAATAATTGAACCATCCACTTCAGCTTATTCTTCGTCGATAGTTATTGTTCGAAAGAAAGACAATAACATACGTCTTTGCGTTGACTATCGCAAATTAAATCAAGTTACGAAGTTCGATGCTGAACCTATGCCATTATTAGATGATCTACTTATTAGACTTTCTAAAGCTAAATTTTTTACTAAACTAGACTTGTCGAAAGGTTATTGGCAAGTCCCACTGACGGAACACGCCAAACCTCTCACTGCTTTTTCGACACCTAGGGGTCTGTTTCAATGGAATTTTATGCCTTTCGGGCTTATGAACGCCCCAGCGACTTTCGTGCGCATGATGCGACGAATTCTATCAGATCGTGCAGATGTCATCGCATATTTAGACGACATCTGTCTTTTCAGCGATACTTGGGAAGAACACTATTTGGGTCTAAAGGAATTGCTATCTACTCTACGTGAGCATAGTTTGACTGCAAAACCCTCTAAAGCTTTTGCTGGGTTTAGTGAAATTTCCTTCCTAGGTCATCGAGTTGGTCATGGTCTGTTGAAGACAGAGGACCAAAACATTTCGAAGATATTAAATATCTCGGTTCCGAAGACAAAAAAGCAAGTGCGTAGTCTCTTGGGATTGATACAATTCTATGGAAGATTCATTGAGAATCTGTCCTCCATTATGGCACCACTTTCATCGTTATTGAAAAAAGGTTCTCCTAATATGGTGCGTTGGTCCCAGGAATGCCAATCTTCATTGGATCAGGTTAAGAATTTGTTCTCATCTCATCCTATCTTAAGACTACCAACGATTGATAAGACTTTTGTTCTTCGTAGTGATGCCTCTTCCACTGGGATTGGAGCGGCACTAATGCAGGAATATTCAGGAACTCTGCATCCTGTAATGTATATTTCTAGGAAGCTAAATGCGGCAGAAAGGAATTACTCGGTTTTAGACCGTGAATTGTTGGCTATGGTTTGGTCCATTCTTAAGCTACAAAGGTTCCTTCTGGGTGCGCATTTTTTTATGGAAACCGACCAAAAAGCTCTTACGGCTATGCAAAGTAAGGATTTGAAGAGCTCGAGATCTACTCGTTATGCTATTTCTCTTCAGCCTTTCCATTTCACGGTGCGAGCTATCCGTGGTTCGGATAATGTGATGGCGGACATATTGTCCAGATGCCCACATGATTCCAGTTAAATCTTGTGTCCTAGTTTTTCCTGATACACTTTCGGACTTAGGTCTGTCCTTAATATCCTAATACGTTGTAATACAAATGTATTTGGATGATGTTTAGATAATTTAACAAATTCCATTTTGTCCATCCATCAGTGATATGTTGCTAATATAGCATTGTAATTCATGACATTTGTATATTGCTATAATTATAGTATTTAGTAATGTTTGATATATGATTGGTATTGCCAGCAACTTAGGTTTCTTTAATGGTACCCCCTTAGTTTGTTTGGCTTAAAGGAAATATTTTCTCCTATGTTGGGAAATGATTTGTATCCTCTTCAGACGCTTTGTTTATGCGTCTATTGTACCTGATATTAGGTTCATTTTTTTCATGAGCACATAAGTGATACTTGTGCAATCTTGCTCATGGACATATTTAAAAAAAAAAAAAATTTCATTTTTTTTTAACAGGGGGGTTGTAGTAATATGTTGCTGTCATTTTTGACGGAGTCATCTGTCAAGTTATTTGCTTATGTTTTTATCATAAGAATAATTGTGTCTTTACCTGCGATGTCAGGTTGATTAGGGGTTGTCTTCCCTTGTTTATTCATTCATTGTGTTTGACCTTTAGGGTCAAAGGTAGACAGTTCGGGCGTATGCCCATGGGCAGGTTTTTTTTTAAGCGGGAGTTGAGTTAGACTTCCGGCAAGCCGGGAAGTGTCCTGGTTTCTGTAGGGACGAGAGTCCATTGTGTTTTTCGGGGAGAATCTTCGAAGTGACTGCACTGGCAGTTTTCCCCAGTGAATCTCTGTGCGTTGGAATGACAGCAGAGTTCCTTGTTAAGTTCTGTGGATTCGGTTACAGGTAATACCGACTTTTTCCATTACTATGCTTTCGGTAGCAGAACATGTTAGAAGATTGCCTAGTCTGTGAACTGCAGCTCACCGGTCCTCCATTTCAGAACTTATATGTTGTGCTCAAGGTAGCCATCCAAGACTATTAGTCTTCATACCATCCAGAAATCCAGTGACGAAGATATATTGTGGGAGCCGCAGATTGGCGGCATATTTATGTCTACAATAAGCATTACTGCAGGGTTGATGGTAACCTGCTTATCAGAAGTACACAGCCGACGTCAGAACGAGGCCTGTGTTTTCGGCTATTATACTACAGCCTGATAATGTGCAATTGGCGGGGAATGCCAAGTTGCACCTATGTGTCAAAGTGATTAAGGGATCTGACGCGTTTAGTCAGTAATCCCAGGGCGACGCCACGAACTGTCCTTATTGAAGAACATTGTATTGACCATGCACGAATATTCAAATGTTTACCAGCTTGCTGAATGCCTAATGTATACCTATCGATTTCCGGTCAGCATGACCTTGTTTACAATGACTGTTCCTGTTGATACCATGTGTGTTCTCGTCAATAAATGTTTTGAAACGTGTCTGCAGTGTCCAAGCATCCTTGACTACTGCATGTGAGTGTATGGGTTGCAGGGTCTACATATATACGAGCCTAAACACATTCGCGCCTTCATTCGCACCCACACTCAGTTCATCATCCGCTCGCACTACACACCTAACAACATGTATACTGTCTTGGGCCAGTTATCACCTCAACAAGAGAAAAGTACAGTTACAATTATTAAATTTGTTACATGTTATTTTAAAACTAAACAAACATAGTTGATTCAGTTATTACATGTATGAAAGCAAACGTATGAGCAAAAATATGTCATATATATATATATATATATATATATATATATATATATATATATATATATATATATATATATATATATATATATATATATACATCTTGACATATATTTACCTCTAAACAGAGCTATACCATTATAAGAGGAAATTCTCTGAATTAACTCAGCTGGGGGCTTGAACTGGCTAAAAACCATTGCTTAAATCCTTCACAAAAGGCGACGGACAGATATAAGTTAACAAATGTTTCAGCGCTCAGCAGCATTGTTCTTGACTTCTGAATTATCTTGTGAATACTCCCGTAAGGATAGAAGCGTCATTAACCTTCTATCTACATCTCTGCCAAGAGTAATCTTGTGCGAAGGTAGACACCTTTGACGACCCATTTAGATACTCTTGAGTTTTGGCCACTGTTGGACCACTAGTGCAAAGCAGGGGAGGCAATCCGTGACACAGACGGAGAAATAAGATTTTATTTAAAGCATCTTAAAACTCTCTTCGTCACCACCTGTGAATTTGTTTTAAATTTTTTTTTAATTGTAAATTTATTTATTTTTGCTGGTCAGAGTGCTTTAATGCTGTGAAATGCTGATTTTGGATTTTGTAATTCCTGCTTTAAAATATTCTTCAGAAAGTCGAAGAAATACAGAAGGATACACAATAGAAACGAAGAGGAAAAAATCTGCAGCAGGTGGGAAAATAGAAGGAGAATAATAGTGGCTTCTTCATTATTGCTGTATGGGGGCGTTCACTTTTCCCCCAGAATTTATCTGTGAAAGGAAGAATCGAAAGATGGACACAAACCAAACTAATACACGTCGAACAAGACGGGAGGAGAAAACGCCTGTGCTGGAAAGGACACACATTGAGAAAACTAGATAATAGCATTACATGGTAGTCTTTGTTCCGGAATCCCATGGTAAAAGAAATAGAGATATGTTTAAAAAAAAAAAAGCACGCACACACACAGATGGAGAAAACAATTAGCCAATAGACATGAAGGGGAAAAGAATACATGGTAAGACCTTAAACAGATGGCACGGGACAAGAAGGCTTGGTGAGTATTTAATGAAGTTTTGTGTTCCTCGGGTAATGGATAAATGACTAAATAAATGCCGCTTCTGAGACATGGCAGCCTCAAATTAAAGAAGACATAAGGATATGTTAATACAGTCAGTAATAATCATCTCGGTAGAATGTGCTACAACATCCAGTAATCACCACATCTGTAGAGTAGGATTTCTTTATCTGTTGTATACGGACCACTTTTTTGAAAGGGGAAGAATGGGGAATCCGTGAACAGATTCTATTTGCTCCGTGTACATATCCTAAAAATTTTATTTTCACCAAAATTGTTACTCGATAAATTATCACAGATTTTTTTTGCATTGAAATAAATCTATTCTTTTTACTGACTGTTTCTTTTGTATCTAAGTATAACTATATGTAAGCTTAAAAGTATAACTATATGTAAGCTTAAAAGTATAACTATTTGTAAGCTTAAAAGTATAACTATATGTAAGCTTAACTATTTTCTTTGTAATAAAATGTATTATTTATGTACAAACATTTTAATTATGCATGTATGTACACTTTTTTTCTCCAAAAAGGGGTCCAAAGCCTTCATCTGACAATCAAAGGGCTCTGTTGCCTTCACTGGACAATCAAAGGGGTCTATAGCCTTCACTGGACAATCAAAGGGGTCTATACCCTTCACTGGACTAACTTCACAGGACAGTCAAAGAGGTCTGTAGCTTTCATCGGACAATCAAAAGGATCTGTAACCTTCATCGTTTTATCAAATGGGTCTGTAACCTTCACCGCACAATCAAAGGGTTCTGTAGCCTTCACTGGCGAATCAAAGGGGTCCATATCGCAAGAAAGGTTAAAGAACCACTGCTGTAGAAGCTAACAGCTTTTCATCTTAAAATGTGAAACGAATTTACCAGAACTGTTAGTGAGGACAGAGTTAAGAGTAACTACACCTGTTTGAATAATTAGCAGCAGATGGAATGCAAACACGCGCAAAATTAAGAACGTGATAAAAACATACGCTAATTAAAGCATTTTGATGATCCGAAGTCTGCCATAAATTTGTCAAGAATTTAACGTGGGTTTGGAAGAGTATTTGTTTTAACAAAATACGTTGTTGGAAGGCGTGGTTGCAGCGTTGTTGGAGGGGGAAATAGCTGTATTGTACATTCTTGAGATTTTGATGATACCTTTTTCTTTTTTTTAATTTTAAATGCATTTACTGATATTGTGCTGGTGCTTTGTTGTTTAAGTTTCTAAAAGTTTGTCCTATTTATATGCATCAATGTCAAGTTGGCAGTGTGGTTAAACCGCTGGCCTCTCGCGGCAAAGGTAGCAGGTTAAAAAAACATAGCGGTGTCATTCTTTACGCCTACCCAGATGTAAATGGGCACCTGACTATTCTCTTGAGATAGGGAAAGCAAAGTCAGTGAGGACGGAAACTGGTCACCCCGCCTCTCGAAGTTGGACCTAGTATAGTGAAGTCTCTAACGCTTCACTCCCCTTCGGCAGTATTTGTTATGGGACTACCTTAACCTTTTTTTAATGTTTAGCGGTATTACTCGTAATAACTTCAAAAATATTGCGCCGTGGATATATCTTGATCGCTGTTTTGTTGCGTTTGCTTTGTAATTTATGAGACAGCGCGATAGCATCGAATGACAGAGTGGCTAGAGAGCTGTGGTAAGTTGGGATTATATAAATATTTATAGGGGACTTAGTGTACTGACTGAGATCAGCTGTGAAGGTATCTGTATCTAATAAGTGTAGTGTGTTACAGATGATCTTACTTTGCTACCACATTTAGACCTCAATCAGACTTATTCTGGGCTATTGTGATGACTACGTTGAATGTCTAGGGTTATGATAATGATGAAGTGTAAGTTCACAACAACAACAGACAGATAAATACTTTATTAAAGATTCACAACACTTTACAACACTATGACAAGCACATACATATAACACTCTAGAAGACTAGCTTAAGTAAGTCAAGTGTTAAATTTTAAATTATGTATTAGTTTCTTTCAAGAATAGATATCCTGGTCCAACTACAGAGTGAATCAGGAATCACAATCAAGGGTAAACACAATGTTATGTACAAAATTTATACAAGGATCTTTGTCCTGACATAGAATATT
>JAMPIV010015434.1:0-94202 GCA_024509875.1 Oreohelix idahoensis
ATGGCATGTGCCGCTTTTGATTTTGGGAGAGCATCTCAGTGCCCCCAATGCAAAACGCGATTTGAGCCAACCACAGTGTCTACTTTAAGCTGTGGCCATCCTCTTCCTGCTCTTCCGGCATCAGTCGCGCATGATGGAAGAGGTTCTCTTGTCTTACATAAGGGTTTAGTGAATAACAATCCAGTCTCTGTGCTATTTGATTCTGGATGCACCACAATTGGTGTTAGGCAGTCACTCGTAGATCCTTCCCGTGCCACTGGACAAGTAGTCAAATGTGTAACATTTGGCGGCACATTAGAGAAATACTCTACTGCTATCATTAGGATTGCTACTCCTTTCTTTACAGGAGATGTACACGCATGTCTTCTTCCGAATCCGATCGCTGACCTCATCATCGGTCGCATTCACGGAGTCAGAGAATGCACTCCGCAACAAATTTCCACGTGGGAAAGGCAAAACATGCAGATTGCTAACGCTGTAGTCACTAGAGCTCAGGCTCTTAATATGCCTCAAACTTCATCTACTGAAGATAATGAAGTGCATAACCAAGATAATCCCTTGGTAATTTCTCGTGACTCGTTTATAAAACAGCAAGAAGATGATCCCACTCTGAAGAAATTCTTCATTCTTGCAACTAAAGGTGATCCGAATAAAGACACAAGTCGTAAATCGTGGATTACAAAAGAAGAATGGCGTACTTGTACGTATGGTTCAAGACTCCATTACGTCAAGTCATTCTCAAATCCTGGTTCCCAAGAATTTGAGAGTTAAAATTTTGCAGCACGCTCACGACTCTCAGTGTGCTGGACACATGGGTTTTTCCCGTACTAAGTCAAGAGTCCTTGCGGCTTTCTTTTGGCCATTGGTAAACAAGGACATACGGATTTATTGTCGATCTTGTAAAGTATGTCAGGAAGTTAAATCCAAAGGTCCACGGCATGCTGCACCCATTCAGGCGGCGGACATTCCTATTCGGCCGTTCCAAAAAATGGCCATAGACATAATTGGTCCATTTAAGATCAAGTCTGGCAGAGGACATCAGTTTATCTTGACGTGTGTTGATATGTGCACACGTTGGCCAGAGGCTATTCCTCTGAAGAGCATTACTACTGCTGATATTGCAGATGCTCTTTGGCTTATATTTTCTCGTCTGGGGTTCCCCGGAGAGATATTGTCAGACCATGGCACCCAACTAATATCAGATACCATGTCTCAAGTAATGTCTGCTCTGCAGATAGATAGATCTTTAAGTAGTATCTACCATCCAATGTCTAATGGTATGGTCGAACGCCTTAATAGAACACTTAAAACTTACTGGGGAAGATAACTGAGGATCATCCTCAAGACTGGGACAGAGTTTTACCTGCGGCCCTCTTCGCTTACAGAGAGGTACCCAATGAACATACAGGATTTTCTCCCTTTGAACTCGTCTGTGGCGCGCGTCCGCGTGGCCCTATGTCGTTGCTTCACGATCTCATAACATCTGACAATATTGACGATGACACAAAGTCATCCTACGAATATGTCATCGCGTTGAGACAAAAGATTATCGAAGCATGCAAATTAGCAACTTCTTCTTCTGAATTTGCGAAACAGAAGGCAAGGCAATTTGCCAATAAGAAGAGATGCTTACGACAACTTTGTCCTGGTGACAAAGCATTTGTATTACTACCTTGTAGGGACAACAGATTACTTATTTCTTGGAAAGGTCCGTACGATATAATATCGAAAATTTCCGATGTCGACTATATTGTCGATATTGATGGGAAGCATAAAACCTTCCACATCAATATGCTTACTGAATTCCATGAAGGTCCGGATTATTTGCAACCCATTTTCCAAGCAACGGACAATTCTCCAGTACCACATGGTCATTACTCATCACTGTCCGTGATACAGGATGAGGAAACAAGTTTTTCAGATGTAAATCTTCCTCTTCCAATGATCCCACTTCATTCTAGTGAATCATGGAAGAACGTTACTGTCTCTCCTGATTTGTCTCTAGGAGAACAGCGACAAGTTTCAACTATGTTGCAAACATTTCAGGATGTACTCACTGACATCCCTGGACAAACGCATGTCATTGAACATGACATTGTTCTAACTGACCATACTCCTATTAGGATTAGACCTTATCCTATACCTATACATTTTCAAGCACAGGTCGAGAAGGAGTTGGATGAGATGATAGATTTGAAAATAATCGAACCATCCACCTCTGCATATTCTTCGCCGATGGTTATTTTTCGTAAAAAAGACAATAACATACGTCTTTGCGTTGACTATCGAAAATTGAATCAAGTAACGAAGTTCGATGCCGAACCTATGCCTTTACTGGAAGAGCTACTTACTCGACTCTCCAAATCTCATTTTTTTCACTAAACTTGATTTGTCTAAAGGATATTGGCAAGTTCCTTTATCTGAACGCGCCAAACCTCTCACGGCTTTTTCAACACCTAGAGGTTTGTTCCAATGGAATTTTATGCCTTTCGGTCTTATGAACGCACCAGCTACGTTCGTACGCATGATGCGCCGAATCCTATCTTATCGGTCAGTTGTCATTGCATATCTAGACGACATCTGTCTTTTCAGCGATACTTGGGAAGATCACTATTCAGGGTTAGATGAATTGCTGTCTACTTTGCGTGAGCACAACCTGACAGCGAAACCCTCTAAAGCCTATATTGGTTTTAGCGAAATTTCTTTCCTAGGCCACCGAGTTGGTCATGGTTTCCTAAAGACAGAGGACCATAATACTAGTAAGATACTTAACATCTCAATCCCTAAGACTAAAAAACAGGTGAGAAGTCTGTTAGGTCTTATTCAATTTTATGGCAGATTCATTCAGAATCTATCCTCTATCATGGCACCTCTCTCAACACTTCTAAAGAAAGGTTCGCCTAATGTGGTCCACTGGTCTCAGGAATGCCAATGCTCTCTGGATAAGATTAAAACACTGTTTTCAACACCACCTATTTTAGTGCTACCCACTAAAGATAAGACATTTGTTCTTCGTAGTGACGCTTCATCCACTGGGATTGGAGCGGCACTAATGCAAGAGTACTCTGGAACTCTGCATCCTGTAATGTATATTTCCAGAAAACTTAATGCGGCAGAAAGGAATTATTCGGTTTTAGACCGTGAGCTATTAGCTATGTTTTGGTCGATCCTCAAACTACAGAGATTCCTTCTAGGCGCACATTTCATAGTAGAAAACGACCAAAAAGCTCTTACTGCTATACAGAGTAAGAATTTGAAGAGCTCGAGGTCTACTCGATATGCAATTGCTCTTCAACCTTTTCATTTCTCTGTGCGAGCTATTCGTGGATCAGATAATGTGATGGCAGACATTCTGTCAAGATGCCCACATGATTCCACATAACTATTAAGGCTTAGACTTCTTGATATGTCTAGTTCTATAGTAGTTCCTTTTCTATATCATGATAGATACACATTTGTAATTTAATAATATAATGATTGTATCACTACATAGCGGTTCATTGATGTTTATTCACCGCTGTGCTTTGATGATTTTTTCTTCATAAATCATAAATTTAAGATATCTAATGCGAAATGATGATATGAATTTTTTAGGAATTGTGTAATTGCCAGAATTGTATTATACTTTGATGACACCTTCCTGGAAAAATATACTTGTAGAGAAATAATTTCTCTCAGTTTATGAGACACATTCTCACCAGTCGCTCCATAAGTCGACTTAGCCTCATATTAGGCGTTATAGGTATTCCTGATATTTTCATCTGCGCATTATTCATGCGTTGTGAGCCTATTGTACGTTGCTCCTAGATGTATTTCAAAAAAAAAAAAAAGTTCCATTTTTTTTTCCCGGGAGGTGTAGTAAGACTGTTACGTGCAGTCTTTGATATCTTACAATATTATACATAGGTAATTTTATAGTGCTTAAGGGAAAGTCATTATTGAGTTACTTCCCTTGAAAGTTGTGCCGTCTCTTCGATCGAACTCCGCGGGTGAGTCCAGTTTTCTGCGATTTATTCTTCGTTTGGGTAATAATAGATTGTTCTTGCTTCAGAATATCTATGGCCTGAATTTATGTGTATTGTTTGTCTGAGTAGGACGAGTCTGTCTTATATCTGTATATCTTTACATATCTAAGTCGAACTATATGTTCTGTTGTCTCTAGAGAGGTCAAAGGCTATTCGGCGGATGTGTCGCTAGAGTGTGGTGTGATTTAGCTTCGTCCCGATAGGGACTGTGTTTTCTATGTCGGCCTGTCGCCGGGGAAAAAGTGATCTCAGTATTGGTGGGGAAAGTGATAGTCGTCTAGACCTATCGTGTATGCTTTACCCCAGTGTTTATTCGTATTGCCAAGGAATGGCATTTTCATATTTCCTATACCAAGGTAATCAAAGATACTCTTATGAACTCTCGATCGAAGCCACCATTTTCGATAGTTACGATTTGAATGTCTAAGAGAATATATTTGACTCGATGAAAACGACTTCGATTCCTAGCAGCACTATATCCTGTAGATTGCAGTCAATTGTTCATGATCAAATCTACAGAGCAATGAAATGTTTTATGAATGACTAACTTTAGGACAGATTCATTATCTGTATCCAAACGTGAGTGACAGCTCACGAGTGAAGCCATCTTGGAACCAAAACATGTAGTGACTTTCAAGAAGAGAAAAGGGATGCCCGTATTATCGCTTGTTTAGTCCAGAGATCACTGCTACACATGAGAACCCGTTATTAGCGGTTCAATATTATTATATGGAAAAAATATGTGCTGAACATTATGTTGAAGAATCGTCGCTAGACGAGATTAGGTTTAGAAGCCATCTGAAATATTGTTTATAAGCTGACGTGCTCAGTCAGTGAAGTCAGATGATATATATATGTATGGGCGATACTGAGGGCTTGGCTACTGACAGTCCTTGATACTATTATTCCACATGAGTGCCCATGTAACATAACATTGCAAGACCAGTTATCCACTGTACCATGATGTATTATGCCAACCTGTGATTTGTCACTATCTGTGCTGTCGAGTGTGTACGTCCAATTAAACTTTAGAAAAGGTACACAGTCGTTGGTGTCGATGACTTCCAGTCATACATGAGTGTGAGAAAAGAACATTTGTCAACACCACGAACCCTTATTAACATTCGCACATTATACACTCAATCCATGTCTACACACCACTGCGTAAGTCAAGTTGACATTCCATACACTACAGTGGAGCACACAACACCATAGAGATCTTATCAACTGATGATGATGATGATGTCTGCTTCCATCCACTTATATCTATCTTTTGGTGGATATCATTAACGGGAAAAAAAACCAACTTTATCAACCTTATCAACAGTGTCATGACAAGTTTACGGCTTCGGGAAAAGTTGTCCCAGAACAACAAAGTAATAAGTGCCTGTTTATTGAGTGGAAAATTTGAGAGAAGTTGCAAGTCATGGGTTTTTCCGCTGCTAAAGTCGAAATAACAGAGAGTCGTGTGCAGAAAAGTCGAAAAGCTGAGAAGAGCGTGTGCAAATGTTGATGTTTTGTGCCGAGTGAAAAATAAAGCATCGTGTGAAAATTGGCGGGAAAAAAAGAGTGGGCAGTATATAAAGAGGAGACTTGGGCGATTGACAGGATTCAGGGCTTGTACGGATTTTAGGATACGTTAGGCGAGAGGATTTTTACAGAACTGCGTCTTCGAGATTATCAAGACCAGTTTATATTTTCTTCTGGTGATACAAATTTCATGTTGGATATAATTTTCATTTGTTTTGGATACTCACTACTTTTGGTAAGAAATAAATATGTGCTTCATTATTGTGCCAATGACATTTTGCTGTTCCAATCACGTTAATAAAATATATTCTATTTTTCTACATTGCTGCGTTTTCCTTGAAACATTACAGCTGGATTATTTGATTAAACCACTATACAAGACATTGCTTTTCACTAACCATAAAAAAGGTAGGAAAGAACCCTGGGTTAAGGAAGAATAAAATAAGGTCAAGAATTACCAACTCAGGCGGTCAGACCTGTAACGACTTGAACCAAGAAACGTACAAGAGTTAGCGCTCTTCAAAATATTTACCTGCTGTCAACCATTAACGGAACTGACCCGGTCAGCTGACGGACACACACACATTCTTTTCATTGATGCCGCGACCTGCGCCCAATTAGCTGCACGGTCACAATAACTCTAAACCTTACCGCTTTTTAATGCGTCTCTGAAATCTTTTTTTAAGAATGTATCGAACAAGACAGTCAACTTTTCTTCATTTTAACCAAATGGCTCTGATGATGATGATGATTGATAGCTATCTATATGTAATAGTGTACTTAATAATAATAATAATAATAAATTCTTTAAGCACCAAACACGGCGCATAAGGCAGAAACCAGTGCTCTCCAGGTTGTACGTTGTGACGCCACTCCTCTTAGCTCTTGCACATTGTTTACTTACTAGTGTACTTACTGGTAGTGAAAATGTGATGTCCATGTATTCCACTGTATACAAAAGTCTAAACTGGCTACGATTAACTACAGACAGCTATCAGAAGTCTAAACGGCTACGACTAACTACAGACAACTATCAGAAGTCTAAACTGTCTGCGAATAACTACAAACAGCTATCAGAAGTTTAAACTGGCTGCGACTAATTACAAACATCTATCAGAAGTCTAAACTGGCTGCGACTAACTACAGACAGCTATCAGAAGTCTAAACTGGCTGCGACTAACTACAGACAGCTATAACTTTGATATCTACGAAGTGCACATAGCAACAAAAATACACTGCCTCCTTTCGTTTAGATCCGCGGCTTGTCAACTTGGGTGAATTTGGCGCGGGAATACAAACACTGAACTGTGTTCACAGCGTGTAAAGACTTAACAGGCAGACATCCGGCTGGCTAGGGTTCCGTTGTATAAACATGTGAAATGTTATGAAAAGTGATTAAGTCTTCGGGATCGGAGTGGTCAAGAGGTATGGCGTCTGCCTCGTATTTTTTCTCTAGTTCTTTTCTCCTAATCTTCATTTCTCTGTTTTCTTCTTGTTCTTTTCTTCATCAATTGCTCCATTTCTTCGCGATATTTTGCTCTTGCCAACAATCTTGAAATCTTTTTATGTGTCCACCAGTATAATCCTGGGAGGTCTCCAGTGACCGGCTGGCTTCACTAGCATTTATACGTGCTATAATGCTACATATAAGAATGACAGACATTAAAAGCAGATACGGCGTTTTCGCACAAAACGCAGTATCATTTAAAGTTTAGTTAGCAGTCACAGCTCTGAGAGGACAAGATAGGGCAGTCCCAGAGAACAATAATGAATGGGTGTTATGTGCGGGAAAGAGTGAAGGGAGAGTTGTGACCTTGGGTTTTTTCCAGATTGTTAAGGTGGAAAACCACCCTAGATATTTTTCATAGTGGTGCCAAGTCTTGTGATGGCCCAACACCACTAACCCCCCCTCCCCCCTTTCCCAACTTTTCTTGCCACACGATATTGTAGCCTTACGAGACTCACCTTCACGTTGTTGAGTTGGATCACAATGTAATATACGCAGCTGACGTTTGTGACGAAATGGACGACCTCTTCACGATTTTGGTTTCCACTCCGACAGGATCAGAGACATATTTTGTACTGATTTTTATACATGTACTTTTAAAAGTATCAATTTCTTCTCATTATTGGCTAACGAGTAATAGTTTGTATGTTTAAGGTAGCTGTGTGGTAGAATTCCTTTAAATCTAATGAAAAACTTCATTTTTGTTTTTAAATATTTTTATGAAGAAAAACCATTTATCTCCACAATACATAGGTTTATATTGTCCAGTGATGCATAGTTTTTTACTTTTTAAAGGATAAGTGACCAGAGGGTGATATTAATTTTCCTTGACAATGCATTTGTGGTAAAGTGGGATGTTATAAATATTTATAGGGGACTTAGTGTACTGACTGAGATCAGCTGTGAAGGTATCTATATCTAATAATAGTAGTGTATTATAGATAACCTTACTTGCTGCCACATATATGTATACCTCAGTCAGAATTATTCTGGAATAGTGTGATGACTACGTTATATGTCTAGGGTATGTGTATGATGAAGTGTAAGTCATAACAACAACAGACAGCTAAACAATTTAATTTATTCCACCACACTTGACAACACTGTGACACTCACATACATAAAACACTCTACAAGGATATCTTAAAGGAGTCACTGATAACTTTTCAAATAACAATATGTATTCATTGCTGTCATGAATGTATATGTGTCCTGATTCAAATACAAAGGGAACCAGGAATCACAATCAATTTTAATTACAAGTTATATGTACAGAATTTATTAATATGAATCTTGTAGTGACATATATTATTAATAGTATCCTATGTGTGTTAGTTGTGTAGTAGTAATCTGAGGTAATACTGGTTTTGTTTTGTTCAAGCTCTGTTGGTATTTGTCATCATGACTTCAATAGTTTGTCTTTATTGGAACTAGTATTGGAGATGTTCTCAGTTCCTGATATTAAAACAATTAAATTCCCCTCTTAATGTTATTTTTACAATGTCATTTTAAGATGGGGTACATAATGTTGAGCTCCATGGCCACACTTTCTTATCTTTCGTGATGACTGCAGTAAAGGCCTCCTCTGCTCGATTATTTTAACGAGTTCTGGAGCCACCCCACTGGTTGCTATATGGACCAAGGAGTATGCTGTCCACCTCTGGCTTCAGCAAAGCTCTGACCAGGTGCTGCTCAATAACTTTAAGACCACGGTCCCTGAAACAAGAAGGATGTACCTTCTACGTCATAACTAATTTATACTCTCTTTCTACACTGAGCACAATACATCACAAACATTGAGTTCAGAGCGTTTGGCCAACTGTCAGCTTCATCTGAAATATTTTATACCAGTATTTCCCTCCCTAATGGTTACTACGCCTCTGCAATTCCAGCATTATTTCTGTCTAATCAATAATCTAGATGTCAGTGTACTGTTTGGCCATTCCATGCAGTTTTACTTTCCTCCGACACCTTCTGTTCAGGCTGGAGCAAGATAGGCTTTACATCATGTTCGCTACTGAACTACACATATATACAGGCATAAATTAACAATTTACATTCAATTTTCATTAAAAGATATTGAATATTTCAAGCTTACCACAATTCATAGAATAATAAACAGTTTCGTTGACTGGCAATGAATATAGCACAACTCCGATCTGCCGATGTCCCAGGCTTTATTTTTTATAAAAAATATACACTGGTGCTCAACGCACTGCTTCTTAGTAGGTTTATTACAAGATGTGGCAATGAACAGACGCTCTGAATTGAGTATATTCGCAGCTCTACCCAATGAAACCACGTCTACACATCTTTTCAAAAAAGTACCCCTTCTATTCGTTTCCCATAACAACACAAGATAGTATTTATAGCCCGACCAATCGGGTTTAGTCTTACATTTGTGGCGCTCCAATCCAATAGGAGTTAACATGGTAGGCTATTTCTGTAACGTAATGTTTTTTTCAAACACGTTATAAAAAAATTTTATGAGCAGAAATGATTTCATGCTGTCAGGCATCCCCACTATTTTATTTTGGTTATAATTTATTAATTCCTGGACTATTTGCGTAACACTTAACATATTCGGAGTCAGCAAGCCCTAAGGAACCCAAATATCTCAATCTAAGGGAGCTAGGTGGCTGAGTTCAAAATGTGCATTTTCTACCACCTCCTGTTCACTTCCATCCCCCATGTGGTGTCTGGGTACTGTCATGTTTTCAAACGTATACCAGTATATTGTCATAATTTCCAATAAGCGTTTTTCAGGATTTTAAAACCTAACTCTGGTATGTGTATTGGCTTTTTATCACTGTCCGTCTGAAAAAAAGTTAGTGCATGTGGCCTTACACGCGTGATGGCAGCAATTGTGTATCGCGCGACGCGTGTTTAGTGTTGCATGTGTCCTGCCTTCATTCGCCCCTCTCTCTCTCCTGCTTATCTGTCTTTTAGTTACGCCGTGTATGGGATGAATGAAATATTAAATTTAGGTCATTGTTCAGCTTGCGTATCTCAAGTTTAGTACACGTTTCATTGAAGAAAGCGGGTAATAATATAGTAGGCTTTTACTATCAACGTGAAAGCGTTACAATTTGCAGACGAAGCAGAAAACAAGGGGGATTTCGAATACAGTCATTGTGACAGCACTGTTTCTTTTACCATTTCTCTTTTCTTTATTAAATGTATTTGTTAGGCTTTATATTTACCTGATAATTTATATATGTGGATTAGAATATTTCACGACACCTCCCCTCTTAAAACAGACATCCCATGTCAGTCCTTTATTCTATATACACATAGATAAATGTAAGTCAACTTGACTTTACTCTGCTGTGGTGCTATCATGGTTTTATGTAGTTGGGTCCATTCAGAGTAGGCACTACTCTTGAAATCTGCCTCAGACTTCTACAACCAATAATATATTTCGGTTATGTTACTGAACAGCCGCAAGTGTGAGTGCTTGTCTTAATGCTGCTTCGCAACCCGTAGTCACCATTTCTCTTCTCTGAGTCTGCGCAATGACATGTCCAGAGAACATTATATTTCCCTCAAAATGTACGTTATGAGGAGATAACATATACCTGGTGATAGCAGAGTTTTCGTAGTGGATCCCATAATCTTCTTATTATCCTGTATGAAACATTCGGAATATCCTCAATCAAAGAGGCAACTCAGGGATTCGTTACGTTCCTCCGAAATGTTTACATCCAACAATTTTCTCATCATTCTAGAGAAGACACTAGGCGCATTCTTCAATCCAAATGGCAATCTATTAAACTCATAGTGTCCTTCTGAGGTACTAAAGGCTAGGTATGGTCTAACCTCAGGCTTTACTGGAATCTGATAGTATCCTTTACTCAGATCCACTTTTGAGAAATATTTAGCTTTATTTAGTCTGGCAAACAGCTGATTTGTATCCGGCATTGGATCCACCTGTCCTTCTGTAATAGCATTCAGTCTCCTGTAATCTATACAGAGTCTATGTTCTCCAAGGGCTTCCTTAAGAGTACAACACCGGAACTATACGAAGATTCACTGTGCGAAATAATTCCTTCCTTCAACAGATAGTCTATCTCTTCCTTCAAAGCTTTCTCCTTAGCAAACGGAATCGAATATGGTTTCATACAGACAGGTGTGGGGTCTATCAGTTTCATATCATATTCCAATAGGTTTGTATGCCCTGGTCGGTCTGTTAACACCTCTGCATGATTATTTAGAACCAGTTGCACTCTCTCTTTCTGAGTTTTCGTTAAATGTGTACTGATTTTCACCTGTGCTGCTGTCTCACAGGGGTGTAATGGATATTCAAATGATGAAAGTGGTTCCTTTTTCATCTCCATGGCGATGGACAAGGTCAACAAGTGTGTCTCTTCCTGATGTTCTCTTTCCAAATATTTCTTCAGGAGATTCACATGATAGATTTTTTCTTTCCCCTTCTTATCTATCTTATAATTTGTTCTAGACACCTTCTCTAAAACTGTATATGGACCCTGCCATCCAATTTGTAACTTATTCTGACTCCCGGGGAGAAGAAGCAGTACCTTCTCTCCCACAGCCAAATCTCTGTCTTTCGCCTTCCTGTTATAATAAGCAGCATGTTTCTTCCTGGCTTGTTTCAAATTTTCATTGGCAAGTTTCCAGCCAGTTTTTAAACGAGTGGTCAGCTCATTCACATATTGGTATGAAGATGTAATGTTTTCCTCTGCCTTTTCATCAGTCCACGTTCTTAACAAAGCTACATATGGACCTTTAATTTTGTGGACCTATTTGTCCATGCACCGGTATGGTCTCTTCCACTCGAAGCTCTATAGTGATGATTTTTCTTCCCAGAATTTTCATGCATAAAACGACCGCTACCAATTTTTCTTTTGGGGCTTTCCCACCACTTAAAATTCTTGATGAGAGATTTCCTCTCTACATCCTCTTCCTCCAGTTTGTTTAAGTCCGATTGAGGGATTTTCGGCTTATCCTGGGGTAAGACATCTTTTTGCACTCTCCGCATAGTGGCCATTGTAAAACAGTTAAGTGAAGCTTGTCCGTGAAAAGGGGCTTCCCATTCCATTTGGTCCACTTTATCAAATCTATTTTTCTTTTTATTATCAGGCCTAATTTTGCCCCTTGGCGTGTCCAGGTCCTGATCAATGTTCCCACTTGTGGGTGTTCCCTCATGTGCTATGCTACACCTTTCTACAAAATTCTCAATGTCCCATCTTGCTTTGGGCCAATAATAATTGTGAGCCACCTTTTAAATGATGGTACCTATCTTCTCATGGTCCCCATCTGGTTTCACATGTAGGCTCCTTATTAAGTCTGCCCTATATCTTTTAGGAAGTACCAGCTGTCCCTGACCTTTGGATCTAGCTCCAGTCTTCCTATACATCAACTTGTTTTTCAGGTAAAAATCTCCCATGCCTGGAGTTGTATGACAAGTTGACAATTTTCTGAAACAAGGCTTGAGTGTTTTATCCCCAGCCTGTGCCTTCCTCATCTCTTCTGGAGTGGTATCTAACATAATATCCTCCTCCTGTCTTGAGGTCGACCTGACCTGAAGGGTTGCCATATACACAGGTTTCCTTCTGAAACGGTCAGTGTCATGATTGTCCATCTGACAATTCTTACACCACCTTTTTCCTTGGTTGAAAGATTTTCTTTCATCATATTTCCTTTCATCGAATTGTGGGAATTTATTTTTATTTTCATACCGTGGCCTATCAAACTGGTGCTTACCTTTGTTTTGATCCCTAGGATCAAATTTATTAAAGTTCTGTGCTGCCCTAAAGTTATCCACTTGTTTCTTTTTATTACCTGTTACCTCTGCTTGAGCTGCTTGATACCTTTCAGCAACATTTAGCAACTCACCCAGCCTCTCTGCACCTTGTTCCATGAGAAACTTTCTCAGGTCTGGAGCCATGGACTCTCTTAATTGCTCTATAAGGACCATTTCCTTAAGATCTTGGGTTTTCCCCAGAGAAGTCCATTTCTCCAAGTATGTCTCTATTCGTGCAGAGAACTGGTGATAGGTTTCACCTGACAGTAGTTTAGCATTCCTAAATTTTTTCCTATAAAATTCTGCATTCTTTTCATATCTTAACAAAAGAGCCTGCTTTAGCATGTCATAATTTTCCTGATCACCTCTGCTCATTTTTGCAAAAACTTCATAAGCTGCCCCACGAAGTCCTTGAGATAACTTTAAGCTCCACCTTTCTCTCTCTAACCCATATGTGGTAGCTAATAGTTCATACCTATTTAGATAGCTCTCTATATCATCGTCTTTCTCAACAAAATGATCTAAATGAAAATTCATAGCTGAGGTTGAGGCTCCTTGGCTAGCAGTGGCATCAGAGGCAAAGGGACTGGCACCATTTTCAGGAGCATGGCCCTGAAACTCAAACTCCCTTAGTCGTAACTCATGTTCCCTTTGTAATCTCTTCTCCTCCTTTTCTGCTTCCCTTTCTGCAGCTAATCTCTTCTCTTCTCTTTCTGCAGCTAATTTCTTCTCTTCTCTTTCTGCAGCTAATTTCTTCTCTTCTCTTTCTGCAGCTAATTTCTTCTCTTCTCTTTCTGCTGCCTGTCTTCTTTCCTCGGCTTCCAATGCTTTAGCCTCTTTGTCAGCCTCAATCTGCAACCTCTTAATTTCCTTTTCAGCCTCTAACTTTCTTTCGGCTTCAAACCTTCTTTCTTTGCGTTCAATAAATTTGTCACATTCAGTAGTGACATAGGCAACCATAACTTGCCCATCTAATCCTAACTCTTTTGCAGTCTGAACAGCAGCAGATCGAAATTTGGCTAGGTCCGCCATTGTCTATCAGGTAAGTTTATACAATGTCTAACTAACAATTCAATCTCTAAATATATATCTAATGGACAACACAGGCACCGAGAGCTCAACCTTATTTAATTCCACCCAAGGATACCTTTTTAATTCTTATTATTCCCTGAAGTGAATTACCCCCAATATTTGTAATAGGTAAAGATTCAAAATCCCGGACGAGCCCCCAATATATGTGGTAAAGTGGGATGTTATAAATATTTATAGGGGACTTAGTGTACTGACTGAGATCAGCTGTGAAGGTATCTATATCTAATAATAGTAGTGTATTATAGATAACCTTACTTGCTGCCACATATATGTATACCTCAGTCAGAATTATTCTGGAATAGTGTGATGACTACGTTATATGTCTAGGGTATGTGTATGATGAAGTGTAAGTCATAACAACAACAGACAGCTAAACAATTTAATTTATTCCACCACACTTGACAACACTGTGACACTCACATACATAAAACACTCTACAAGGATATCTTAAAGGAGTCACTGATAACTTTTCAAATAACAATATGTATTCATTGCTGTCATGAATGTATATGTGTCCTGATTCAAATACAAAGGGAACCAGGAATCACAATCAATTTTAATTACAAGTTATATGTACAGAATTTATTAATATGAATCTTGTAGTGACATATATTATTAATAGTATCCTATGTGTGTTAGTTGTGTAGTAGTAATCTGAGGTAATACTGGTTTTGTTTTGTTCAAGCTCTGTTGGTATTTGTCATCATGACTTCAATAGTTTGTCTTTATTGGAACTAGTATTGGAGATGTTCTCAGTTCCTGATATTAAAACAATTAAATTCCCCTCTTAATGTTATTTTTACAATGTCATTTTAAGATGGGGTACATAATGTTGAGCTCCATGGCCACACTTTCTTATCTTTCGTGATGACTGCAGTAAAGGCCTCCTCTGCTCGATTACTTTAACGAGTTCTGGAGCCACCCCACTGGTTGCTATATGGACCAAGGAGTATGCTGTCCACCTCTGGCTTCAGCAAAGCTCTGACCAGGTGCTGCTCAATAACTTTAAGACCACGGTCCCTGAAACAAGAAGGATGTACCTTCTACGTCATAACTAATTTATACTCTCTTTCTACACTGAGCACAATACATCACAAACATTGAGTTCAGAGCGTTAGGCCAACTGTCAGCTTCATCTGAAATATTTTATACCAGTATTTCCCTCCCTAATGGTTACTACGCCTCTGCAATTCCAGCATTATTTCTGTCTAATCAATAATCTAGATGTCAGTGTACTGTTTGGCCATTCCATGCAGTTTTACTTTCCTCCGACACCTTCTGTTCAGGCTGGAGCAAGATAGGCTTTACATCATGTTCGCTACTGAACTACACATATATACAGGCATAAATTAACAATTTACATTCAATTTTCATTAAAAGATATTGAATATTTCAAGCTTACCACAATTCATAGAATAATAAACAGTTTCGTTGACTGGCAATGAATATAGCACAACTCCGATCTGCCGATGTCCCAGGCTTTTTTTTATAAAAAATATACACTGGTGCTCAACGCACTGCTTCTTAGTAGGTTTATTACAAGATGTGGCAATGAACAGACGCTCTGAATTGAGTATATTCGCAGCTCTACCCAATGAAACCACGTCTACACATCTTTTCAAAAAAGTACCCCTTCTATTCGTTTCCCATAACAACACAAGATAGTATTTATAGCCCGACCAATCGGGTTTAGTCTTACATTTGTGGCGCTCCAATCCAATAGGAGTTAACATGGTAGGCTATTTCTGTAACGTAATGTTTTTTTCAAACACGTTATAAAAAAATTTTATGAGCAGAAATGATTTCATGCTGTCAGGCATCCCCACTATTTTATTTTGGTTATAATTTATTAATTCCTGGACTATTTGCGTAACACTTAACATATTCGGAGTCAGCAAGCCCTAAGGAACCCAAATATCTCAATCTAAGGGAGCTAGGTGGCTGCGTTCAAAATGTGCATTTTCTACCACCTCCTGTTCACTTCCATCCCCCATGTGGTGTCTGGGTACTGTCATGTTTTCAAACGTAAACCAGTATATTGTCATAATTTCCAATAAGCGTTTTTCAGGATTTTAAAACCTAACTCTGGTATGTGTATTGGCTTTTTATCACTGTCCGTCTGAAAAAAAGTTAGTGCATGTGGCCTTACACGCGTGATGGCAGCAATTGTGTATCGCGCGACGCGTGTTTAGTGTTGCATGTGTCCTGCCTTCATTCGCCCCTCTCTCTCTCCTGCTTATCTGTCTTTTAGTTACGCCGTGTATGGGATGAATGAAATATTAAATTTAGGTCATTGTTCAGCTTGCGTATCTCAAGTTTAGTACACGTTTCATTGAAGAAAGCGGGTAATAATATAGTAGGCTTTTACTATCAACGTGAAAGCGTTACAATTTGCAGACGAAGCAGAAAACAAGGGGGATTTCGAGTACAGTCATTGTGACAGCACTGTTTCTTTTACCATTTCTCTTTTCTTTATTAAATGTATTTGTTAGGCTTTATATTTACCTGATAATTTATATATGTGGATTAGAATATTTCACGACAGCATTGTTTACCTCTGGTTACTAACCACTTTTTGAAAACATTATGATTCCCACACTAAAAAGACGAATTGATAATGATTCCATAACTCTTCTGTACCAGAAAAACTCCAGAGAACCATTTATGAGAAGGGACATTACTCTCCTTAAAGTCGATTGTTTATGAATCATTTTGCCACATGTGGGCTGAAAATTTCAAGGTTGTCGGAGTTCAACCATTCATATTACACCTTTTTGAGCGGAAAAGTTACGTTATTGTGGTAAGCTGTACAAACCAATTTAACAAGAACGATTTGGGTGACAAAAAAACGGGTAGGAAGTTAAGAAAACGCAAGTTTTTTGGCAACCAGGGCCCTGGTGAAGTTGTTAGCACAACAGAAAATAATGAAGCAGCTGTTATTGATAACGAAGTTAAACCTTCTTCTATGAAGAAATTGAGGAAAAGCACACTCTCTACCCATGCAAAAGATGGACAAACAAATAATGCTTTTATTCTTATGAGTATGGAGCACTTGAATAACAGCAAACATGAGATGTGTAGAATGTTGGGGGTTTATAGTGTCGTGTAGGCTCAATGGAGATTCAAAGCAAGGTTTCTGTCACACAATCGTTGTCAAATGTAGCAACGGCTTGTGGGAGACATCTTTCACAACATCAGGAGATGCAGAAAATGTAGAGGAGACAGGGATAAACACAAAAAAGAACAAGAAAATCAATGTAAGGATGGTAATGTTTGTACGATCACTTGGCCGAGGCCAAGCAGCGCTTGAAAAGTTTAGCTTGCACACTAGTGCCCCGCCACCAATGACAAGACATAGTTATAGAGACATTTTTATGTAAGTGCATGACAGTGGCTGAAGAAAGTATGTCTGAGGCTGCTAAAGAAATTAAAATGCAAAGGAAGGGGATATGTATACTCTTGGAGGTCATTAAGATAAGGTAAGTGCACAAAATAACTGTTTGTTAACAAATTTTTCTCCTTTTTTCTTCTTTTTCTCACTTTCCCTATTTAGCACGACAGGTACATTTTGAGACGCGATATCTCAAGAATGAATTGTTGGAATGCTCTGAAACTTTGTAGAGTGTTTCTTAACATTTTACACCTTGTCCTGAACCAAACTTTGATTTGCCCTCTCAATTTGTTTTATTTGTACAGATGTTTTGCATACTAATGAGGTTCTATAAACTTCCAATTTTAGTTTTTTTACAAATGGTCACACATAGTTCATGCTCTATCCTAAATATTTTTGGTTTAGGACATAATGCACTCACTTGTGGAATTTTATGCAGAATTTCAACTCTATAAGCTGAGAAATAATTATGTAATGTGGGTTTAAAATAACCCTGCATATTGTATACTGCGGAGGCCATTTTGAATAGCTAATTAGCATAATTATGCAATCACTCATATGGTTAGATTTCTCTCTTACCAAGGAACATTTTGACATATATAGGCAAAATGTAAAGTTATATATAAGAAAAATTAATGTTTCTACCACACGGCTACCTTAAACATTTGTGACACTCCTTGCAAATAATGTTTATCCCAGCCTGCGATAAGCAACTAGATAAGATGAGCGGCGGCGTGTTTAGATAAAACCGCTGATATGCAACTCGTTTTTTAACTATCTAGGCAAACACGGAGTTTTTGCGTACTCATACGACAAATAACGAGATTACTGTCTGTGTGACACACGTGGGCAGACAAGTGTCACATAATCGCTCCGGGCCGACTTGTTATGACCACATTACTTTTTAATAAAGTAATAAGTATTACAGTTTACATATGTTGTCATGTGTGTCTATCGATTTGCCCGTGAGAGTGTATGCAAGGCCCCAGATGTCCATATATGGTAATACGTGAATTTTTGCTTCACGCACCTTATTTCACGTGGAATATTTTTGAAATCATCACACCCTTTCTGCATGATTTGAAATGATTGGATCTTTATGATGAGATTCATAACAACAATGCGTGCGATGATGATGATGATGATGATATAATCTCTTTAGCTGTGAGAGGTAGCTCTTGACTGCCCATTGCCTCTCTGACAAAGGTGCAAGACTTCCTCGGTTGTTGTGATGATGTGTAGAGTGTATTGTGGATGGTTGGGTGCGATCGGAGTAGCTGGTGTCTCAGGTCAGTCTTGGGCACTGTAACAGCAGGTGTTCAACTGATTCCTCATGGTGGTGACAGTGCCGACAGTTTGGTTCACGTAGTGGGTCTATTCTATTTAAATGTTTATTGACGGGGGCATGGCCTGTTCTCAGCTGGAAAATCTGATCTCTTCTTTTCAGTTGTTTAACTGGATCTTGAGTGTTTGGTTTAGCTTGATGTTTGAAGAATGGACACCCTGTCTGGGAGGTAGCCCACTGGTTTAGCTTGATGTTTGAAGACTGGACACCCTGTCTGGGAGGTAGCCCACTGGTTTAGCTTGATGTTTGAAGAATGGACACCCTGTCTGGGAGGTAGCCCACTGGTTTAGCTTGATGTTTGAAGAATGGACACCCTGTCTGGGAGGTAGCCCACTGGTTTAGCTTGATGTTTGAAGAATGGACACCCTGTCTGGGAGGTAGCCCACTGGTTTAGCTAGATGTTTGAAGAATGGACACCCTGTCTGGGAGGTAGCCCACTGGTTTAGCTTGATGTTTGAAGAATGGACACCCTGTCTGGGAGGTAGCCCACTGGTTTATCTTGCTGTTTGAAGAATGGACGACCTGTCTGGGAGGTAGCCCACTGGTTTAGTTTGATGTTTGAAGAATGGACACCCTGTCTGGGAGGTAGCCCACTGGTTTAGCTTGATGTTTGAAGATTGGACACACTGTCTGGGAGGTAGCCCCTGTCTGGGAGGTAGCCCACTGGTTTAGCTTGAGGTTTGAAGATTGGACGCCCTGTCTGGGAGGTAGCCCACTGGTTTAGCTTGATGTTTGAAGAATGGACACCCTGTCTGGGAGGTAGCCCACTGGTTTAGCTTGATGTTTGAAGAATGGACGCCCTGTCTGGGAGGAAGCCCATTGGTTTAGCCATTCTTGCCTATAATTGTTTCTCAGGATCTGTTGGCAGGTTTGCAGTGTGGTACTTGATGGGAACTGGGACAGTGCTGCTCCTCTATTGGATAGTTTATCGGCTTTTTTCATTTCCTGGTTCTCCGACATGCCCAGGGATCCACTGGAGTGTAATTTCGACGCAATAGGAAGTGAGCAGTTGGTCAATTAATCTACATATGTTTTTTATATTAGGAGACATTTTGCTTTCTAGGGCTTGGAGTGCTGATTTTGAGTCTGAGAATATAACGATATCCTCAGGTGGAATGTTGCCACTTTCAAAGTCTGAGATTATCCGGCACAACGCTTTTTCTAGTGCTTTTATTTCTGCATCATAGCTGGAACAAATTTCTCCGCAAGGGCCAAAGATGCAAGGGTGGTCTTCTGGGTGCAGGTTGGGGTATTTTATCACTGCGCCATATCCAGCATTGGTGGTAGCTTTAAATGCAGATCCATCTGTGTCGACATGGATGATGTCTTGTGGATATGAGTCTATAGATTCTAAAGCGATGGTTTTCAGTAGTGGTACTAGAGTGTTCTTGTCTGCTGAGGAGTCAGAGAGTTCAGTTCTTACTGTGGGAGTAGTTGCCTGCCAACAATGTGGTTCATTATTGATAGTTACCATTGGCTTTCTAACTGCTGGTAGATGGTGTTTGATGCTAGCTCCTTTTGCATATTTAAGAAAAGATGTCTTTTGTATTCTGTGTTTTTGGTTCCACTGCTGTATCATTTTCCTATTCTCCTTCTTTGTGTCCATTCTCAGATACATTTCGTATGTTTCCACTGCTGAACGTTCTCTTCTTAGGCTTAAGGGTTCAATATTGGTGTTGATTTCGCATGCATCTGTACAAAACTGGCTCAGACAGACAGGAAATGGTTCAAGGCATACACGAGACACTAGAGGCGGTTTCTAAATGTGTGTATGGGAAGCGGATCAGGGGTCAATCCCAACAAGGCCTGTGTGATGTGGTGCTCTTTCAACAACTTCATAGTGAAAGCAGACCTTGCAGACATCACTTTCAGTGGGCAGAACATTGAAAGGCAAGACAGAATAAGTATCTGGGAGTAACGTTTGATCGTGGGCTATCATTCAAGTATTATGTCGAACTGATCATAGGGAAGAGCAAGCGAGGACTGGCAGCTTTAAAAACTATGACTAGAACGCATTCAAAATGAAGGAATGCGAGTAGTTTTGGGATGTACGCGTGATACCCCATTGTGACAATGAGATACACGCTCGAATTGCTGTCTATTAGATATGCGACGGCCAGGCAAAAGCCTATATACGGGTAGCCACCGACAAAAGACATCCCCTACATGAGAATGTGGCTGACATGAAAGGAGCAAGAATCAAGAGGGGGATGTCAAGGATGGCACAGGCAGAGGCAACGATTAGTCAGGTGACCAGGGTTGAAAATGTATCCAAAGGGGAAGAGTGGCGTAAGTCAGGGGAGACCTGGATAAACTACCACCAGGTCATCATTGGGCCTGGCAGAGAGTGAAGATCTTGGAGCAATGGAAAAGCAGAGTTGGAGATTGATCAGTTGATAAGTGATCATCCTGGGGATGATGACGCCATTGTGTACACTGATGGGTCTGTAAATCGTCGTGAGAAAATAGGATGGGGCTTCTCTGCGAGAATAAAAGGGCAGGGTCGTCGCTGAACAGAGTGGAGCCTACATGACAACAACCTCCAGCATGAGAATGGAGGTAGAGGCAGTCACTGCACCACTGATTTGGCTGTCTGAAACTCCATCAACAGGGCAGTTACATTGTGAGACTCTCAAGCCATACTTCGGAAATTTCAGAATGGATGGCTGCGGTAGGAATTGAAAATAGAAGCCTCACGTCTTGAAGAACTGGTGTGGATCTACTGTCCTGGTCATGCAGGGGCACGTGGCAATGACAGAGTTGGCAGACTGGCCTCAAGAGCACCAATGGTGGGGACACAGGACATGGCTAAGGGAGAGATACTAAGGGCTATTAATGATCGCCTGCTGGATAATGACACTGCAATGGATGAATCAACAAGGCTGAGGTTGCGCTACAGGTACAATTAGCATTCATACTCTTCGACATTTGCTGAGGGAGACTGATCACTTATGGATTTGCCCGGAGTGCAGTGAAGTCGAATCTGATTAACAATAACAATAACAGATGTGTAATGTTTGTCACGGATTGACTTCCCTTAGCTCTGCAATAGGTGTCCACCAATGGCCAACACTCAAGAGTATCTAATATGGGTCTTCAAAGGTGTCTACCTTCGGACAAGATCACTTTTGATAGAGTTGTAGATAGAAGGATAATGACGCTTCTATCTCAAGGTAGATTCATAAGATATTTTCAGAAGTTAAGAACAATGCAGCATAGGGCAGAGCACTATTAACGTATATCTGATCCGTCGCCTTTTGTGAAGCATTAAGTAATGGTTTTAGCCCGTTCGACCCAGCCCCATGAATTGGGTTCCAAAGCAATTCTGGGGAAAATTAAGGCGGCCGGCGTGATGCTGACTACATCACCCCTAGTGTGACGATGATCAAGAAAATATGGGCATAACACCATATTCCCAATATGACTCAATGGGCTTGTAACGGGGTCCTTTTAGCCCGTTCAAGCCCCCAGCTGGTGTAAATCCAGCGAAATTCGTTTTATAAGTATTTGCTCTATAGATGTAGATACATGGCTAGATTTATATATATTAAAAAGTATTGTTCATACGTTTTCATTCATACCGATAATAACTGAATCAACTACGACTGTTTTATTTTTAAATAACATGTAACATATTACAAAATGAATTAGTCTTGATAGATTAAGTTAGCGATGGAGTGATGGTTGATTTTAGATGTAAATAAAATTGTCTTCACAGAGACTTGGGTTGAGGATTTTATAAAAACAATTGTCCTCTAGCTGTTTCCTTAATAAACTTAGCTGGTCTAAGTGAGTTATGTCGCCGTGATTTCGACAATTATTCTGTGATGCGGGCTCTTCTCCACACAACTCGTCCAATGTAGGAGGTTAATTTTGATTTCCTACTGTTAACTCACAGCTAGTGGCGTAGGAACTTTAGACTTGCAGCTTCGTACCATGTACAGTCTGATAGCTTCGTTGCAGGAACTTTGGATAAACATAAAAATAACAAATGCCTAAGCAAAGTACATTTGTGGGTTGCAAATTAACAGACGCATTGTCTCGCTGTCCAGCTATCAATGTTAGCCTCTCTGAATAATTATTCTCTCTGAGTATACACAGTAAGACTCTTTGATTATGCCCTCAATATGATTAGAAATTGCCGTTATTCTTCTGGTTATTGAACTGGGATAATATGTGCTTGGACAGCGTGCCTGCAATGATTAGCCCAACTTACAATTAACAAGATACATATATGTCACAAAATGATATTATTAATTTTAGGCACATGTGACGTAATCATCATTCATCACTGCTCCATTCGAAGTCTGGGGTTGAGGCTGCTTTCGAGTTTTTGAGTGAATTAGCACTTGCTGTAATGGTTTATTAATATACTATTTTCATATGTTGAGGTTGCCAGCTTCATATATAACCACTTAACAAGGAAAACATGTCAAATTCACATGATAAAATAAATGTTTACACTTACCCAAAAGTAGCTTTTGGGAACACAATCTCCTGGCACAGTTAAAATAGACACACCAAGTTGATGCTTTCGAATCACTTGGTCTGGGAAATTTTAATTTTTCTCTTATGACGGGTGATTTGATTCTTTAGATCCGCAGTCTTTATATTTAAAAATGCGTGTTTACTTTTAAGTTTTAAAGTTGCCCAAATACTTCGATCTGTCACTCATAATTTTAATTTTGGAAACCTTTGTCCGATCGTTCTCTCTGGCTCTGGTGAATTGCTAGCTTGACGTGGCGATGCAGTCTGATTTGTGACTCCGATTTCGCTAGATTATATTTCCATTTCTCAGTTCAAATCCCAGATTGCACTTCCGACGAATTTGCCAATGAAAGTCAAAGTCTGTTCCATCTCTCACATTAAGCTATTGTTAAACTCTTTAGAACTAAATTTTCGTGGTGTTAAATCATTATATGCCCTGCATGTTTTGAAATATCAAATTTTAAAATTCCAACTCATGACCACTTTCTAATTAGAAAGTAATACTTCCGATTGCATCGTTCTGCAAACTCACAAACAAATCTGTGAACATTTCCTGTTTAGATGCTTTCCCACAATATTGTCTCCAAATACACATTATCGGTAATATTTATATAACGATGGGCCAGCGGAAACGATTACGTCTTATCACCTGTGTTTGGGTAAGTCCCTCAGACGGATTTCTCAGACAGACAATATGGCTTTCTTTTAATCGATTGTGCTCTACCATCTTTTGTCAATAAAGATCGACATTATCAAAGGTTACTAGACGACTTAGGTGATAAATTATTCGCGGACTTGCCTAATTAGGTTACGACGATTCACATTGCGAAACGTACACAGGTCTGGGAGCGGCTAGAGCAAAATGTAGGTGCATAAAATATGTCAAAGAATAGGACGATCGGTTAAGAAAATGATGAAAAGAAGTGATACTGCCGGAGAGGATGAACGTTATAAAAGGGCACAACTGATTCCTCACAATCTTTACGGAACTACGGATGAGCTGAGCTAACTGGGACAGATTTGTAATGTTGACATAACTACAGCTGAGCTGAGCTTACTGGGACAGATTTGTAATGTTGACATAACTACAGTTGAGCTGAGCTAACTGGGACAGATATGTAATGTTGACATAACTACAGATGAGCTGAGCTAACTGGCACAGATTTGTAATCTTGACATAACTACAGATGAGCTGAGCTTACTGGGACAGATTTGTAATTTTGACATAACTACAGTTGAGCTGAGCTAACTGGGACAGATTTGTAATGTTGACAGAACTACAGATGGGCTGAGGTAACTGGAACAGATCTGTAATGTTGACAGAGCTACAGACGATCTAACTGGAATAGATTAGTAATACTCACAGAACTACGGATGGTCTGACTGGAGGAGAATTGCAACTCTTTCAGATATGTTTTGTTAAATTATTAATATTTTGAAAAATAAAGCAGACCGTCCACCAACAACGAACCGAAATCGTAGAACAAGAGAGACAGTTTATCACTGACATATGAAATAAATCAACACAGTCAAAAAATAAACAATCCAAAAAAAGAATTACTTATTGCTATTTTAGACACCATTCATTAAATCGGCATTGATTAAGTCATAAATCAGCTGGAGTTAAGGAAGACCACTCTATCGGTAGACTCAAAAGGCAACGAAAAACAAACATACATCTTCATTTCAGCTAGTAGTACTTATAACGACACGTCGGCACACTAGCAATAATAGATATAGAGCTAAAATCATTACACTTAGAAAACATAAATAAATAAGTATATTGATGGAATAAGCAGCAACACTTGAATAAACTTATGACGTGACGGTCAAACATCCAGCTAGCAGTCCTTCACAGAAATAAACCTTTTCATGGCTAATAAAAGTGACACCCCCGCTAAATTTAAAAAGAAAATGACAGAGATAACACTCCAGCGGTCAAAATGTTATAAAAATGTACACAATATACCCCTACTTATAACCGAGAGATCACACCTCTTGTCAGGTTTTAACGTCATGTCCAATCTCGGAAATAAGTGAAAAAAAGAACTTAACCATGTGATAAAGCACAGATAAAAAATGTTATGGGAAGGCATCTAATATTACCTTCCAAAGGGGAACAATTCAACTCCTAATAAAGTATCAAATTAAGTAACAGATTTTCTTTTTTTATTTCTTTTTATCAATTCGTTAAAAAAATGTATGTAAGGCACAACAAAGTCTCTTATTTCTATTAGTACGTTTGTTAAGTTGTAAAATAAAAAGTGTATTTACTTTGTTTATAATAAAAATACATTAAATAATATGGAGTTTGATGCGCAAGTTAAAGAAGTGAAGACTTATATCTTCTGCCACTTTCAATGATAATTACTTCATGCACTGTTTTGTTGCAGCATCAGTTTCGAGAACTTTCTGAAACTTACAACAGATTTACCCACTTTAAATATAATGCCACTGGAAGCTATTAAAGAATACTATACGCGAGAGAACACAAATACTGGCAACCAAGATTCATAGAGACAAATACGACAGGAAAAGATAATAGAACAAGCCATCAAACTCGCAAATCTAATTGATAAAACAGCACCTCATATCATTACATTGCAGGAAGAACTAGAACAATATCAACACCATAGATTAAGAGGTGCCCTGTTACAGACAAAATTGAACACAATCACACAAGAGATACCCAGCAAACAACACATGGCAGTAGAACAAAATATGCAGCGAAGCAAGCAAATAAGCCAAATAGTTGACTCACATGGAGACATACAAACGCAGGCACAACATATAGCACAAGCCTTTGATGACTACTATAAAAATCTTTACACAGAAGAAGGAATACAACCACATATACAAGACACTTTTATGCAATACACTAAGAAACTGAGCAACAAAGATAAACAATCTCTTGATGCAGAACTGACCCTAGAAAACATGACATACGCAGTAAACGAAATGCAAAAAGGCAAGTCACCAGGACCAGATGGACTCACAGCTGAATTCTACCAACATTTCTTCCCCATGTTAGGCCTTCTCCTACTAAGGGTATATTCAGAATCTTTCGCGAAAAAGGTATTTCTATCTAGTTTCAACCTGTCATACATCACTCTAATCCATAAGGACGATCCGGACAAAACAAAGCTTAAAAACTACAGACCAATATCACTCCTAAACACCGATTATAAAATGTTTGCCAAAACCCTAACAAACAAACTCAAATCGTTCATGGCTACACTCATACACGAAGACCAACAGTGTAGTGTCCAGCACAGAAACATTCATCAGCACGCACACTTCATAAGAGACATCATCACCTACACACATCAGAAAGATTGCCAGTCGTCAATCCTATCGCTAGACCAGGAAAAAGCCTTTGACAGAATATCCCACTCAAACCTCCATAAAACTTTACTACACTGCAACATTGGTGAATACTTTAGAAAGTGAATTGAAATTATATACACAAAACCTGAAAGCAAGGTTTTGGTAAATCATTCATTTACTGGGGCCTTTGGGCTGACAAGATCTGTTAGGCAGGGATGTCCCCTTTCTCCTCTACTCTATGTACTCGCTCTAGAACCACTGCTGGAGAAAATTAGACAAGACAGTAACATCAGAGGCACTTTTATTCAAGGTAAAGGGGAAACAAAAGTTGCTTGCCTACGCAGACGATACCACCTTCTTTCCCCCCAATGATAGCTCTATACAAAATAGTCTTGACACTTTCACGCTTTTTGGTAAAGATAGTGGGTCAAAATTAAACGCCCAAAAGTCTACAATTATGGGTATAGGCAGATGGAAAAACAAAGCAGATTTTCCCTTCGATTTAACGTCATCAACAAACATGAAACTGTATGGTATATACTTCCCATCTCACCCGAACCGCACACACAAAGTTACATGGCAGAACTTAGTCGCATATGCCACAGACACGCTTCACCGCTACAAATACAAAAATACAACCATTTTTTCCAGAAGTACAATAGTGAACTGATTTATTATTCCAAAAATAATTTACATTGCTACAGTCTTTGACCCTCCACAACATACGGTGACAGAGATAAACAAGGAGATAAGGCGGTTTGTTTTGGGGCACACTTTATTTAGTATTAAACATCAAACACTCATGCAAGAGAAAAGATTCGGGGGAGTTGCCCTCCAGGATATAGGGACAAAAATAAAGGCACTTCGAATCAGACATATAGGAAATATAATAAGAGACCCAGAACGACATACATTAGCCCATTACTACGTAGGGGTTAGACTTGCTAGACTGAGGCCACTAAAGAACAATGTCCCACACTATTACGGCACACTACCACACTTTTACAAGACATGCATACAAGCCATCAGAGGACACGAAACTTTAATTAACCAGAAAACAAACAAAATTTACAAACACTTAGTCAGGTTACAAGCTACACCTTTACACCTAAGAATTAAGAGAGGTTACAATTACTTTATAACAGATTACACTGAGATTTTCACCGATCTTCACAACAAAAGCATCGCACCAAAAGCCAGAGAAGTCACATATCGATTTTTATATAACATGACACCAACCACAGAAAGAGCAGCACACAGATTAAAACGAAAATCACGATGCAAGATGTGCCAGGCAAATATACAAGAAAGTGATGAACACATTTTCTATAAATGTAGTACAATTATATCAGCACAGAGAATCTTACAAGACATTCTGGACACACATATGAAAAAAACAGACATTTTCAAAGCGATTATGCTTAATTCGATTCACAAGACACTAAAAGACATCCATTTTAAATTAAATGTTTTACTCTCGGAATTTCGTTTTTTAATTTGTAAATGTCGCATTCAATCAGTATTTGAGTACAAAATTATTCGCCCAGCATTTCTCCTAAATTTGTTCCTCCAGCGAGTGACGCTTATTTTAAAACCTGTCCACTATCCCCAGCTACCTGTACCCCGACCTGCCAAATATTCTTAAATCCAAGCCTTTAGTTTATACGAAGGTCACTTTCCTATAACCTCCCCCGTCCCCCACCCCCAACCTCATTGCCAATTATGTGTTATTCCATCACCTGTGTTTTTTTTATACCTTCTCCACTCCCTTTAACATATCCTCATCCTCCCTCCTCCTTCCCTTCACACATAACGTTAGATCTGAGGGACTCCACCCAATATTTTTATCTTAAGTACGAGTACATGTGAGAGAATGTGTGCAAGTTTAAAAATGTTCATCCTCCCTTTTGTCATGTCCGCAGAGAGAAGCCTACCTTTATATTATTATTATTTTATTTTCTATGTATCTATTATCATTATTAAAAGAAGTACCTCAGAACAAATCTTCAATATTAGATTACTGATCGAAAAACATCTCCAGCATCAACATGATTTATACCATAACTTCATCGATTTCACAAAAGCCTTCGATCGAGTCTGGCATGAAGGCTTATGGCAGTGCTGTTTTTGCAAGCAACGACATTGGAGAATTTTTCAAAACAACTGTAGGAGTTCGCCAGGGATGTATCTTGTCACCAGTGCTCTTTAATATATATCTAGAACATATTATGGAGGAGGCTCTCTACGATTATAAATCAACCATATCGATTGGAGTCCGACCTCTGTGTAATCTACGTTTTGCTGATGATATTGATCTGATAGCTGGAACAGAATCAGAACTTCAAGACCTTACCTCTAGACTAGAGAAAGTAACAAGAACGTATGGGATGGAAATTAATATAGAAAAAAGAAAGATATTGGTGAATAGCCATAAGAAACATGTTCCGACCAACATTACGTTAAATGGGCAAACGTTAGAAGAAGTTAACACCTTTAAATATCTCAGGTCCACTATATGTAGTGATGGAAGATCAAGTAAGGAAATCAAGACAAGACTTGAGATGGCCTCAGCTGCCATGACAAGGTTGAATGTGATCTGGAAAAGTAACTTCAGTTTTCCTGTGAAGATCAAATTATACAAATCACTTATATTATCTATTCTCTTGTATGGGTGTGAGGGCTGGACACTCACTGCAGATACGGAGCGAATGATTCAGGCTTTCGAGTATAAATGTTACAGACGAATTTTGCGCATTTGCTATAAAGAGCACAAAACAAATGCCTATGTTAGAGAGAAGATAAACACCTATACAGGCCACTAAGAACCACTTTTGTCAATAGTGAAACGTCGAAAGCTTGCCTGGTTTGAACATGTAGCTCGTCATGACTCCCTTTCGAAAACGATCCTCCAGGGAACAGTCGAAGGTACACGGAGAAGAGGAAGGCAAAGAAAATCCTGGGCTGATAACATCAAAGAATGGGCAGGACACGGTTTTTCCACACTTGTACGCATTGCTGAGAATAGAGAGCAGTGGAGGACCCTGTCTGCTGATGCTTCCACCATGGCACCCCTACGACCCATGACGGGTTATGGGTTAAGATGAGATGATGATTATCATTATTATTATTGTTATTGTCATTATTATGTTTACATTTTAATGCATATGTACATGTGTATTCTATTTATTTTGTATTTATTTATTATTAATATTATTGTTATTATTTTGATTGGGACGGATGATGCAAAAGTGAGAGTTTTTGTTGGACAATTTTACTTGGGTCAGCAGCAGACCGTGTGGTCTTCGGTCGGGAAAAAAAATGAGTTAGGAAATGTAAAGAAACTTAAATGCTGACCCTGGTCGTTTCGCGCCAGTTTCTAAATCTACTGAGCGTAGTGACTCGTTGAAGACTTATGACCAACGGTATCGGACACCGTTAGTTATGGGGTACCGGACAGTCACGAATACCATCATTGAAAGTCGTCAATAGCAGTTGTTGAAATAGCGGCAAGTGTGTATGTGAGTGTATGTTTGAGATCGATTGCATTTTATTTTCCATTGGGAATATTTTACAAACCGGGACAATCCTATTCTTTAACATTTTTTACGCCAAATTTAATTTTTCTCTATTTCCTCTTGAGAAATCGAATAAACAAGCCTAATAACAAACAAACAAACAAACAAAATAATAATTTACTAATGATTTCCGTGGAGAGGAGCAATATAATGAGTCTATAAACTATTTTGCAGGCCCTACTTTATAGGGCATACATTGCAATGAAAGTATGGTACCATTTTGTATATTTGTGTACGTTAACATTAGTGTATTTACCAGTAATCTCTGCACTATCGCTTCTCGGCTTTTGATATGTCAAATAAAATTATAATCTCCAACAAACAAACAAACAAAAAAAAACCCGACTAGGTTGAACGGGACGCGCCTCGCCAAAACTTTATAAAAAAAGCAGACAGTGTGGACTTCGGTCAGAATACCTGGTTGTCCACAATGGAAAAAAAAGAACAAAAAGGAACTTAAGCTTGACCATTTAAACTACTTCTGTATTCACGGGAGGTCATGTTGATCACATTTCTGGACGCCGTTGAAGTGTCAAGGTCTGCATTGTCCACTGGTCCCTGAGTGTGTTCGTGGGAGGTCTTTGAGCCGGTTTTTGTACTGCAAATGCTCTTAAATTCATGGGGGAGAATCGCAGCATGGCTTGACTTGACTTTTTGATAATTATTTCAATTTGACCTTGTATTTTAATAATGCACATGATGTTTGTAATATTACAAAAAAAAAGCAATTACATGTATAAAAAAATAGTAAGTACGAATGTGTATGTGAAAAGAATTGTTTTTGTCTAGTTTTTGCCTTTGTTAGTTTTTGTTTTTTCCCTAACCCACCCCCGTTATCACTAAAGAATAAAGTAGTACGCACTATATTTCCAATAAGTGGGTGCAAGGTCTTTTTCTTTCTTTTTCTCTTCCTTCTCTTTTTAATCAACACTACCATTACCGTAAAATGTGTAACCTGGGAGTACTAGAGTGTGTAAATGAGTATGTGCAGGGTGTGAAAGTAATTTTTTTTTATTTTTACAGCTGCACATTGTATTTTCATTGTTATGCTTATGTTCAAACTATTGTTGTCAATGTTTCCATGCATATGATATGTCTTTGTCAACTTCAACGGAATGTGAATAAAGAGATAAGAAAAAATAAAATAAAATAAAATAAAAAAATTAAATAAAGAGTACGCTCTATATTTCCAATAAGTTGGTGTAAGGTTTATTTCTTTCTTTGTTTCTTTTTCTCTTCCTTCTCTTTTTAATCAACACTATCATTACCAAAAAATGTAAAATGTGTAACCTTGGAGTACTAGAAAGAGTGTGTAAATAAGTGTGTGCAAGGTGTGAAAGTAATTTTTATTTTTTACAGCTGCACATTCTATTGTCATTGTTATGCTTATGTTCAAACTATTAATGTCAATGTTTCCATGCATATGATATGTCTTTGTCAATTTCAACGGAAAAAAATGTGGGCAAGGCATGTCGTAATAATTTGTATATGGCACATTGTTCCAAATTAATTTAAATGTGTATCGGGTGTAATATTCTAACATTAGGAAATACAGGCGTATTTATGTTGACGTTGCCAGTGCGGCAGAAAAAATCTTTTATAACGAAGATATTCTTCCCCTAAAATAGATGTATAAATTAAATGGTATGAAGTCAGTTTTACAAGTTAACGGTAAACAATTCTCGTTGCTTCGTGTTTTATAATAATGATACACTTCTGTGGTTATAAAAAAAAAAAAAAGTGATTTAATCAACACAATCATTACCAAAAAAAAAGAAAAATGTAAAATGTGTAACCTTGGAGTAATAGAAAGAGTGTGTAAATGAGTGTGTGCAAGGTGTGAAAGTAATTTATTTTTTATATTTTTTACAGCTGCACAGTGTATTTTCATTGTTATGCTTATGTTCAAACTATTATTGTCAATGTTTCCATCCATATGTTTTTGTCAATTTCAACGGAATGTGAATAAAAATTAAAAATAAAATAAAATAAAATAAATGATAAAACTGAAAGAGGGAAACGAAGAACTACTGACAAGAATAGATGCAGAAAGAATGACCATTGAAGAAATTACATCAAACACAGAATACACTAAAACGAACGACCAATCAGACAAAGAAGTCATCGAGGAAACGCTAGAAAAGCTACTCCCAACAATTATAGAAAAACCGCTATCCCAGATACAGAAGAAAAGGAAGACACTAGAAACAGAAACAAGGAGGGCAAAAATACACAAAACCACACAAGCCAGATAGTGAGGTAGAATATGAAATACACTATAGAACATGCAACGGCAACACAAACAGAGAAACAACGAAGAGGAAGCCAGCTAGTGGTCCTTTTCAGGACCAGTACTTTTCAGGACTAAAAACCGACCAACATTGAAGAACCTAACACACAATATACCCCAATTATAACCTCTTTGGTTGAACAGGGTATAACAACAATATAGTCGACCATAAATGATGATGATGACAATGCTAATCAAACAACAGCAGGCAGTATTCTGACGTCATACATGTGCGCACCACAATGTTACATCAGAGCTGAAAATGTTGGTCATCAATCTCTTTAACATACTATTTTACAGAACATGCCAAGTAAAACTGTCTAATAGGGTTGTGGTGTCGATCAAAAAATTCTAAGATTCAGACTACTGAAATGTTGGAAGTCCGACTGCCGACAGTAGTATGTCATGTACGCTACGGTCGTGTTCTGGTGGTGGAGCGGACTTTTTATATAGAAAATATACCGATCGATTCCGGTGGTGGAGCGGACTTTTATATAGGAAAAAAATAGTTCGGTAATGGCGGGTTAGTAGGTAGGTATTTTAATTGTTGTGTGTTGTTGTCTTGTTGCCGGCAGTGTGTTGTTATGTTTATTTAGACAATATATATTTTACAACAGGTAGACAATATTTAGACAACATAGATAACAAAGACCAAGTTTTTTTAATAATTATATTTAAAATCACAGTGTTTTTGTTACAGCTTCTGTCCAGAACAAATATATATATATATATATATATATATATATATATATATATATATATATATATATATATATATATATATATATATATATATATATATATATATCGATAATGGCGTAAAATATAATAAAATCGATAATGGCGGCGTAGATTAATAAGGGAGAGGGTATTGACTTTGGCTGGCGGGTTGATGACTCATGTGTGTGTTGGGGTGTAGTTGGCGTGTGTGGGTGGTATTATTTTGGTATTTTAAGTGTGTTCTTATGTTTCTTGATACAATATATTTTACAACAGGTAGACAACATTTATACATACATTTTACAACATAGATAACAAAGGTTAAGGTCTTTTAATAAATGTATTTAATATCACAGTGTTTTGTTACAGCTTCTGCCCAGAAGAAATATATAAAAAATATAAACAGCGATAATGGCGGAAAATATAAAAAATCGATAATGGCGGCGTAGGTTACTAAAGGGGTTTTTAAAGGGATCGGGTATTGACTTTTGCTGGCGGGGGTGACGACGCATGTGTGTGTTTGGTTGTAGCTGGCGGGTGTGAGTGGCATTGTTTTGGTATTTTAATTGTTGTGTGTTGTTGTAGTGTATTGTTTCTTTATAAAAGATATATATATATATATATATATATATATATATACTGACGCACATTAAAAACGCACCACTATTATATATACTGATGCCGAGAAGCTGGAAAAAAGTGTTGGAATGGATTTTCCACGTGTTTGTCATGAGGTAGAGAGCGAATGGCTGCTGGAATGGAAAGTGCATGATTCAACCCACGGGTTTTGTATACAGACTACATGAAAACAATGAAAGTTACACGTGCAACACGATTCCCAACAGCTATGACCATGAAAATGTGTACGCGTTGTGGCAGTAAAATTGGTATAAAAAGCCCGTTGAGACAAAACACCCAGTACATGTGCTTGAAATGCCACGACTATCTGCAAACGACCGCCAACGAGCCATTGGTATGTTGGAGACCGGAATGAGCTCGCGGGCCATTGCCAGAAGGATGAATTGCCACCACAGCACTATTGTACGTCTCACTGAACGTTATGGAATCACTGGCATTGCCCGGGATAGACTTCGGAGTGGCCAACCACGAGTTACTACCCCTGCGCAAGATCGTCATATTGTGCTGAGTCACCTAAGGAATCGTTCTCTCCCGGCAAGTCAAACAGCAAGAGCAATAGTGGGTAGACGTGGGCACGTCTCTCGAATGGCAGTCATACGACGACTCAGAGATACAGGCCTTACTGCAAGACCTTATGTTGGGCCAAACTTGACTCACAGACATCGTCAGCAGCGCCTGCAATGGGCAGAGCATAATGTCAGATGGACTAGACTGCAGTGGAATGTTGTCCTATTCACAGACGAGAGCAGATTCAACATATCCTTTGCTGATTGACGTATGCGGATTTGGCGACGGTGTTGAGAGCGCTTTTCAGATTGCTGTGTTCGTCAGCACAACCGATTTGGAGGTGGCAGGATTCACATTTCGAGAGGATTCAGTTTTCACCATCGCTTTCCTCTTCACGTCTTCCGTGGAAATGTTAATGCTGTGACATATCGAGATGAGGTTCTTGAGGAATTGGTTGCTCCTGCGTTCACAAATTATCCAGACTTGCAGCTTCTCCAGCAGGATAACGCACGTGCGCACACCGCATGCATTACGCAGCAATATCTACAACAGCAGAACATTGTGACGATTGATTGGCCTGCTCTATCACCAGACATGTCCCCTATAAAACATCTGTGGGACGAGCTTGGACGCAGAGTCTACAGGCAAGGTTCTCCAGCTAATCTGCAACAGCTCGAAGCTGCTCTTACAAGTGAATGGGACTTGAATCCCCAGAATTTCCTTCAGAGACTTGTGCGTTCCATGCGGAGCCACTGCCAAGCTTGTTTGCAAGCACACGGTGGACATACCAGATACTGAGGATAGTGTGAATTAATTTTTTTTATTGGTTGCATTTTTGGTTTTTTCCCCTTGCCTGCACAGAATGCAATGAATTTCATAACAATCAAATGTACAAATTAATGACCAGCATGGATTCATAGGAAAATGAATAAAGATTCCAAATATGTAAACTTGTAAACACTTATATTTACATTTCACACTCTGTTCCTGGATTATACAGGTGGTGCGTTTTTAATGTGCTTCATTATATATATATATATATATATATATATATATATATATATATATATATATATATATATATATATATATATATATATATATATATATATATATATATATATATATATATATATACATACATATAAACTGGTAGACAACATACATAAAAATCGATACAATCTTGATAGGAAACTCTTTACAGAGCGATACAACAGGAGGCAATCTGATCATCAGAAGTTGCCCCCCATCAGACAAGTGTTTCCGCCCAGTATACTCCTTTACACTCTAAGGGGGTGGGCCCACTTGGGTCATGACTCCCAAGCGTCTCAGCCTCCTGTTGTCTTGTATCGAAAATGAACCCATTTCACTTATGGTAGCAACTTTAATCCACAACTCCGCCAGCCGTGGAGGCAATTGTGAAAGTAACAAAGAGAAGACAAATTATTCCGTTCGTTCCGTCGCACACACTGAGACCCAATCGCGAAGCCGCCGAGCCTAGCCACTGAAATTCTGACACTGACACCTCCTATAATATACATCGCCAGTTGCCCCTCAGTCACAGCCCGCTCACTAGTACACCACAAAACTCAGCGTTTTGTGGACTTAGAAAAATTCCTGGTGTTTTCTGTACCGCAGCGTTTATTGTCACGATTTCCATTGCCCATTGCGGTTGTTCCACAGCCAGCCTGATGCCTTTTCGGCAGTTTCACTAAGCCTCTTCAGTGCCCTTGTTTTCGCCTGTCCCTTCAACCCCAACAGTTTCAATAGATCATACATTGATGCAGCCACAAGCCCTCTTGCGCCCACTTCAACAGCCATGACCCTTGTAGTGAACCCCTCGTGTCTCAGATCCGCGGCCAGATCACTATATTTGGCCGCTTTGAACGAATGTTGCTCGTCTAATCTGGATTCAAATGGCACGGTCAGTTCAATCAGTATGACCTGAAGCGTTGAAGAAGAATGAAGCACTATATCCGGCCGTCTCCGCGATTTCCTGATACTCTCTGGATATGCCCCCCTCGTCCAGGTAGGTCTACCGCCATCTCCCAGTCGTTTGCACAATCAAGAAGAGATGGTAAACTGCTACCTGGTTTACTCGGTTTGGGGTGTGCTGACTTTCCTGCCCTCAGAAAGTATGTATTTGCGGTGCTCGGCCTGGGTTTGCTGTTCGCCTTCATCCTTGCTAGATCTATTGTCGCAGCAAGCTCATTTAGCACTTTGTTATGGCGCCAGGTGTATCGCCCTTGCCCTAATGACACCTTACACGCTGAGAGCACGTGTTCGAGTGTCTGCCTCCCCTGGCACAGGGGGCACTGCTCATCATCCGACTTTCCCCATTTCACAAGGTTGGTGGCCGACGGCAGCAGGTCATACATTGATCTAACCACGAAGCTGAGCCTAAGAGGTGCCATATGCCATATATCATTCCATGTCAAGGACCTCTGCAGGGCTCCTTCCCATGTAGTCCATTGGCCTTGTTGGACCTGCTGCACTGCTTTTTGCAACCTCTTATCATTCTCAGCCTCTCGTATCTCATGAACAACCATGTCTCTGCGCTCCCTGCTTGATGCCTTGGACCACCAGCGGATGTCTCCATGACCAAATCCCCGTCTATTCGTCTGTGTGTATCCGATTACCTCCCTCAGTTTGAGTGACTCTTGGGCAGCATCAACAGCTTCTTCCACTCTCCACTTCCTTCCCGTTTTCAGTGTAGGCTGAATGGACTTAACCACGTCATCAGCTGACTCGCGTAGCATCATTGCAAGCCTTGCCTTTCCAACTTTGTACTCTTCAACAACTGACTTGAAAGGAAGCAGAAGTTTTGACTTTTTGCAGTACAGTGCTACATCTGACAGACCTGGTGGTACCCCTAGCCACTTTCTCATGAACTTGTTGACCTTTTGCTCTATAGCTTCGACTGTACTTGTGCTTATTTCATATATAAGCAGTGGCCACAGCAATTTCGGTATCAACATGAACTGGAGGCACCACAGTTTGAACTTTCCCAAGAGTCTGCTTTGGTCTATGATCTGTAGCCCTCTGTCTGCCATTTCTATTGTCTGTTGCACTGCCTTCGAGTCTTTTAATGAGGCATCGTACACCCTGCCAAGACTTTTAACAGGTTCCTCAATGACAGTAGGGATTCTTTGGTTGGAAACCACGAATATGTCTTCTGCTATCTTCCCTTTCCTGACTGATAGGCTTCTCGACTTCTTGGGTTTGAAGCTCATTCTGCACCAGCTGACTAGTTCATCCAGGCGTTCTAACATCCTCCGGGCCTGATGTTCATCTGATGTCAGAATTGTTGTGTCATCCATGAATGCTTTGAGCGGTGGCATGTGACACATTCCCCCAAGCTTTGGACCTATAGCCATTCCTTCGGCCGCATTGAGGATTACCTGCATAGCCATCACGAATAGTATCGGAGAGATGGTACACCCCATTGCAATTCCAACTTCAAGGCCAATCCACTTCGTTGTGTACTCTCTGGTTGAAAATCTGACAGCAAACCCTGCGAAATACAGCTTCAGCATTGCTGCAATCTCTTGTGGAACATGATACATTTCTAGGGCCTGCCACAACATCTGGTGTGGAACGGATCCATAAGCATTCGCTAGATCCAACCAGATTACATGGAGGTTTGTTCTGTCAGACTTTGCCTTTTGGATTGCTTCCCAGATCATTGTGGCATGCTCTAGACATCCTGGTGTACCTGGGATACCTCCTTTCTGAATGGTAGTGTCAATGTACCCATTTGCCAGGAGGTATGTAGTGAGTCTTTTCGCCATCACTGAGAAGAATATCTTCCCTTCCACATTGAGTAGTGAGATTGGCCTGAACTGACTGATGTCTGTGGAATTTTGCTCCTTCGGGATGTAGACTCCGTTCGCCTTTCTCCATTCCTTGCTTACAAGCTGGGCTTTCCACGCATTCTTTAGTAAACGGAGCAGTCGTTTGAGCACTTCAGGGCATCTCTTATACACCACATATGGAACACCATTAGGACCTGGAGCTGACTTGCACCGAGCTTTCTGGACAATGCTTTCTACCTCTTGCACCGTTGGGGGCTTGGTGTTAAATTCAGCTCCTGGCTTACTCGGCCATTTAAGGCCTGCCATGCTGCTGAGCGGCTCATCTTTGCGACCATCTGAATATGTCATTCTAAGGTGTTCTTCCAGGTCTTCTTTCTTGATGTTTAGCGTACCCGACCGTGGCTGCTCAAACAGTTCTTTGGCAAACTTGAAGGGCTCCCTGAAGAATCTTTCCCTATCCCTTCGAGTCTTCCTTCTCTTCCTGCACAACCTTTCTGCTCTACAAAGGGCATTATGTTGGCCTTTCAGGTGCTCCCAAACCTGTCGTAACCCTTCCTTCTCTGTGGCAACTGCGTTCTTGAAAAGTTTTCGGGCATGCTTCTTCTGTTTCCTGATTTCTTCTATTTTAATTTGTCTTCTACTTTTTCGTGGTGGGTTACTTTCCCTTGCCTCCCTCACTCCGAACACTTTGCGACAGTGCAGATATATTATTATGTCGCCGAAGATTTCCAGCTTCTTCTCCAAACTTATCTGCTTCAGGTTGTTATCCAACTCTTTTGCCAAGGCTTCGTCCAGCTGTTCCCAAAGCCCTTTTGCACTGGCAGGTGGAAACTTGATTGCATCTCTCTTCCCGTCCAAGAAGTGTGTGAGATCATCATCAGGCAGATCAACTTGAATGTACTCAGCACTGTGGATTGACTCCTGGCTGCGTTCTTCTAACGTCTTATCCGTCGAGACAGAGCGCTGTTGATCTCCCCCAGATGACCTCCCACACCCCTTTTTCGTTCGGTGGATTTTCATTCCTCTCTGAGTAGAGAACTCCCTACCACAGGCACATGGAAATTCCAGCCGTTGTTCAGAGCTCGAAGTCCGTGTAACGGGTCTGGTCGATTCCAATGAGGCGCCTGTGGATTCATCATTCTCCCCCCCTTTCGGTGAATCCTGGGGGCATCTATCATTTTTGGGTCCTGTAGCAATTGAATACAGCTTACGGGGTGCTAACCCGGTCAGCCGGTTTCTAGTCTTTCCCAGTGTCATCTGTCTTTCCAGAAGTCAATCGGTCTTTTCCCGATCGTCACTGGTTTGACCATGTAACTATGATAGGAAACTCTTTACAGAGCGATACAACAGGAGGCAATCTGATCATCAGAAGAAGTCCCCCCATCAGACAAGTGTTTCGGCCCAGTATACTCCTTTACACTCTAAGGGGGGCGGGCCCACTTGGGTCATGACTCCCAAGCGTCTCAGCCTCCTGTTGTCTTGTATCGAAAATGAACCCATTTCACTTATGGTAGCAACTTTAATCCACAACTCCGCCAGCCGTGGAGGCAATTGTGAAAGTAACAAAGAGAAGACAAATTATTCCGTTCGTTCCGTCGCACACACTGAGACACCATCGCGAAGCCGCCGAGCCTAGCCACTGAAATTCTGACACTGACACCTCCTATAATATACATCGCCTGTTGCCCCTCAGTCACAGCCCGCTCACTAGTACACCACAAAACTCAGCGTTTTGTGGACTTAGAAAAATTCCTGGTGTTTTCTGTACCGCAGCGTTTATTGTCACGATTTCCATTGCCCATTGCGGTTGTTCCACAGCCAGCCTGATGCCTTTTCGGCAGTTTCACTAAGCCTCTTCAGTGCCCTTGTTCTCGCCTGTCCCTTCAACCCCAACAGTTTCAATAGATCATACATTGATGCAGCCACAAGCCCTCTTGCGCCCACTTCAACAGCCATGACCCTTGTAGTGAACCCCTCGTGTCTCAGATCCGCGGCCAGATCACTATATTTGGCCGCTTTGAACGAATGTTGCTCGTCTAATCTGGATTCAAATGGCACGGTCAGTTCAATCAGTATGACCTGAAGCGTTGAAGAAGAATGAAGCACTATATCCGGCCGTCTCCGCGATTTCCTGATACTCTCTGGATATGTCCCTCGTCCAGGTAGGTCTACCGCCATCTTGCACTAAAGAGGAAAATATAAAAAATCGAAATCGATACATTCGCTTAATATGAGTTTTATATAGGAAGATGGCTAATGAGCGTGGTGTGGTGTTGATTTTTGAGTGAGCGGGGGGTATTGGTTTTGGCGGGCTGGGGTAACGACTCATGTGTGAGTTGGGGTGTAGCTGGCGGGTGTGGTTGGTATTGTTTTGGTATTTTAATTGAGTTATGTTTCTTTAAACAACATATGCAAATACATATTTTACTCCAGGTAGACAACATTTATACAAAGGCCAAAGTTTTCTAAATGTATAAATATATTTAATGATCTCTTTTAAAAGAATACAAAAATGGCAATCTAAAGCTCTAGTTTCAGACGCTTCTTTGTTTTTTTGGGGGTGGTTGTAGAGTAAAGACAGCAGCCGGGTGATTGTCTATGGAATATTGGTTGATAACAACTGGAGGTGTTGTAGTAGTACACGCGGGACTGGGGTTGTTACAAGTAATAGGACAGGATTTTGGCTGGCGGGGTGATGACTCATGAGTGTGAAGTTTGATAGTCCTTTACACGGTGCAAAATCACTATTGGTTATCTGTAGTGTTTTAAACAGTTTTGTTAAGCCATTCTTTCTATAATATTTAGTATTATAAAGTGAGGTTGCGGTGTTGTTCGTATGAGTAGACGGTTGAATTGTGAAGTTTATTGAGCCCCTTGGTACATTTTTCCCGCCCCGCGCTTGTTGTGTGGTGAGAACCGCCAAAAACTTGTTTTTGTCTGGTGGTTTGTGTGTAGTTATTGCTGAGAATATAGGGGTGAGAGAAAAAAAAATCATCTAAGAGAGGACACAAATGTACGTGAAGTGAGACTAATTTTATTATTTTATATAATAAGGTGGGTGTAGAGGTGGTCAGCCGGCGAGGTTAGTCTGGTTGATATTGTTGTCGTACATCTCGACGCTGAATATACTCTTGATGAATATTTATCAGATCATCGAGGGTGGATGCACATGTGCGCATAACTTCCCGCTTCAGCAACAAAAAAATCTTTACAGGAGCGATTATATGTTGATTTTTCACTGTCGCTTTTAAAGAGGCCATACCGCAGACTTGTGTAGATTGACCAATTATTTTGGAGGCAATGTATTCTTAATCAATAACAGGAGATTTTTGTGTATTTCATGAAAGCTTAAGTATAGGTACAAAGTCCAAAAGTGATCTCATCAGAACGTTGTTATCTGTGTAGATGTGCTGTAGTCTTGTTACAAACAACAAGCTGATTTAGACGTAGCTTTAACACTTTTTATTTGTAGGAGTTGTGCTTTTACCTTTTTACGTGAATATAACAACCGATTTGTTCCAAAACCTTCATGTAACCATGTTGCTGCTTGGCTTGAGAAGAAGGAATTTTTATAAGCGCTCATTAAGTCAATTCCCTTTTTTCTACCCGCTATAGAATAAAGAGGAAAATATAAAAAATTGATAAATTCGAATAGTATGATTTTTATAGAGGAAGATTGCTAATGAGCAAGGTGTGGTGGTGTTGATTTTTTTCTGTCTGGTGTTTTGGGGTGTAGGTATTGATGAGAATATAGGATAGTGAGAGGTGAAGAGGTGTAAATATCGTTGTGGACATGTCTTTTGATGTAAAAATATGACAGGGAATTTCCGTTTGTTGTGTGAATGTAATTACATATTGATACGGGTTCTGGTTCACGGGGTAGTTGTCTTTATTATTTATATTATAGCATGAGTAATAAGTCTACTCACCCCAATGTCAATCTAGTGGTATGTAAGTGACCCCGCACACATCCGTATTCTCCAACATAAAAAATAATGTCAAAGGCCAGGCTGGACAATGCCAAATAGACAGTTTTATTGAACCCAACGAGGCTCCGTAGAGATATATGCCATATGCAAACTAGATTATGGCGTCAACTAGACACTCCTTAGTGTCACTGAACACGCTGCAACTGGAACAATGTCGACATTTTCCATCGTTTTTAATACAGTTCAAACACGTTCTTTTACTTTTAGTTATAAAACCCGGATCGATGGTCGGCGCAAAACTTTGTGAGGAAACCATTGATCGTATACTTTATAAAATTCCGTAACATAGGGCGTCGTCAGCGCTAAATATAGACTGTCCGTAAACAGCACGCACAGTAGGAAGTCGGATATATCGACGACTCTATCTAGAAAAGCGTAATAAAAGTCTAACATGCAGAGTTGTGTGTATTGGTAGACGATAACTCATATCTGCAACGGGATTTACTTGTGTAAGACTAACATTTACCTTTATAAGACGAACATTTACTTATGTAAGACTAACCCTGCTACTTATTTCTGTTCACTTCATTGCAGACAAACTCAAAACACAAGAGAGCAGTAGTAGAAATATATAAAAGAATCATTCCTTCGTTCATGTGTTCGAACCCCAGGGAGTTAAGGTTTCACTCTTTTTACACTTGCGGCATCTAGTGATAGGTTTTTGAGCTTTCTTGCAATTCCAGAAGACTTCCCCAGCTCAGCGGGCGCAACAATGATGGAGGTCACATCAGACCCACTAATTAGCACGTGATGCAATGCTACGAGTTGAATGGTTCTCTACACGATTAAAAGAATTGAAAGCTGATTTTAGACTTTACTCGGGCAAGGGTTGGTTGTCTTCTTGGCGCAAGCGAATTGTCACAGTGTTCTTCTCTGGCTGAACTGGCAGGTTATATTGCATATCTTCCCCCACATTTGTTTGTTGTGCATTCATTCCAAATGTCTGCCAATCGTTTCAAACATGCGGGCGACCACGGAAATTTAGTACATTAAATGAGTGTGACTAAGTATTTGTTTCAGTTATCAAACTGTTATCTACTTTTTTGTCCTGCGATTTTCAAACTTTAGTAAAAACTTTTCTTCCAATCAACAAAGATGCTCCCAAAATTTTCTCCCAGTCCTGCGCAAATGTTACAACCTGTAGGTAAATATTTATTAACCTGTTTTTAATTTTGTTATTTTTGCAGGAGCCAAATATTTCTTTGAATATTTTTTGCATGTGTCGAATATTTCTAACAGTTGGCAAATATTACTAACAGTCGTCAAATATTTTTAAAAGATTTCTCGCATGTGTCAAATGTTTTTGCAGGTGCCAAATATTTATTTGAATATTTCTTGCATGTGTCAAATATTTCTAACAGTTGTCAAATATTTCTTACAGTTGTCAAATATTTCTTCAAATGTTTTTCCAGTTGTCAAACATTTCTTCAAATGTTTTTTGCAGGTGTCAAATTTTCTTCAAATGTTTTTTCCATTTGATAAATATTTCTTAAAACGTTTTTTTCCAGTTGTCAAATTTTTCTTCAAAATAAAACGTGTGTCCAAGTTTTTTACATGTCCAGTCAAGTGTCACCAAATATTTGTTCCAGTTATCAAACGGTTATCTATTTTTTTGTCCAGCAATTGTCAAACTTTAATGAAAACTTTTCTTCCAATCAGCAAAGACGGCCCCAACATTTTCCCCCAATCCTGGTCAAATGTTCCAACCTATAGGTAAATATTTATTAACCAGTTTATAATTTTTTTGTTTTTTGCAGGGGCCAAATATTTCTTTGATTATATCTTGCATGTGTCAAATGTTTTTTTTTTCTAGTTGTCAAATATTTCTTTGAATGTTTTTTTTTCTACTTGTCAAATATTTCTTCAAATGTTTTTTCCTAGGTGTCAAATATTTCTTCAAACGTTTCTTACAGTTGTAACATTTTTCTTCAAATGTTTTTTTTTTCCAATTGTCAAATATTTCTTCAAATATTTCTTACAGGTGTCAAATATTTAGAAACATAACACAAAGAAACTTAACAACACACTTAAAATACCAAAACAATACGTATACCACAAAACAATACCACCCACACCCGCCAGCTACACCTCAACACATACATTAGTCGTCACCCTCGCCAGCCAAAGTCAATACCCACTCCCTCAAAAAAAACCCTTAGTAACCTACGCCGCCATTATCGATTTTTTATATTTTCCGCCATTATCGATTTTTATATTATATATATATATATATATATATATATATATATATATATATATATATATATATATATATATATATATATATATATATATATATATATATATATATATATTTGTTCTGGACAGAAGCTGTAACAAAAACACTGTGATGTTAAATATATTTATTAAAAAACCTTGGCATTTGTTATCTATGTTGTCTTCATATTGTCTACCTGTTGTAAAATATATATTGTCTAAATAATCATAACAACACACTGCCGGCACAAGACAACAACACACAGCAATTAAAATACTTACCTACTAACGAGCCATTATCGAACTAATATTGTCTTATATAAAAGTATCGATCGATATATTTTGCTATATAAAAAGTCCGCACAACCACCAGAATACGACCCGTAGCGTACATGACATACTACGCCTGACACCGGCTACAGTTTTGTTACTAGTCATGAGACATAAAATGGTGTTCTTATATGGAGTTGTATGTATAAGTAGTTGTTTGTGTTACTAGTCATGAGAAACAAAATGGTGTTCTTATATGGAGTTATATGTATAAGTAGTTGTTTGTGATACTAGTCATGAGACATAAAATGGTGTTCTTATATGGAGTTATATGTATAAGTAGTTGTTTGTGTTACTAGTCATGAGACATAAAATGGTGTTCTTATATGGAGTTATATGTATAAGTAGTTGTTTGTGTTACTAGTCATGAGACATAAAATGGTGTTCCTATATGGAGTTATATGTCTAAGTAGTTGTTTGTGTTACTAGTCATGAGACATAAAATGGTGTTCTTATATGGAGTTATATGTATAAGTAGTTGTTTGTGTTACTAGTCATGAGACATAAAATGGTGTTCTTATATGGAGTTATATGTATAAGTGGTTGTTTGTGTTACTAGTCATTAGACATAAAATGGTGTTCTTATATGGAGGTATATGTATAAGTAGTTGTTTTTGTTAATAAATGAATACATGACTTTCGTAGATTACGTTTTTAACTATCATTCATTCATACCATTATACAAAACAAAAACTATGTTACAGTGGCCGCCTGAAAGGGGAACAAAGATTAGTAACATTGTTCCCTACCATGCATGTTGTAAAAAGCGACTAAGGAAAGCCACATAAGGCATCACGCAGTAAGGGGAGGGTGTCCTAATTTTGTGACGTGTGACGATAGGGGGGAGGGGTGTTTAGAAAAATGTGACGTCACACTTGCTTGTTTCATAAAAGAGGTTTTTATTTTTACCCACAATAGTTAACTGTAATCATCATAATTTGATTGTATCCGCAATAGTTATCTTGTTTCCGTAATAGTTATCCTGTTTACGCACTAGTTAACTTTCTTCTGCACTAGTTAACTTTCTTCCGCATTAGTTAGCTTTCTTCCGCAACATTTAACTTTTATCTGCAATACTTAACTTTTATCCGCAATATTTAACAACTCCCTCGGGGACGACTTATTTACATTATAATCTCAGCTGAAATATCGGTTAACTGTAATAATCTGTAACTGGTTGAAATTGTTTTCAGTAATATTTTTCCTTCTTTTAAATAATATAATTCACATCCTAAAAAACAAAAAGCAGACTAAATAAACTGTTCTGTATTCTTGGATATACCATTGTTTACAAATAACGCCATATAAGGGCATCATTTTTTGGCCATATCAATCAATCAATACCCTTTAGCTCCACGAGGAGAATCGACATTCAGCAAACTCAAGCCAAGTCCTCCTGTCACGTGCTATCAGCTCTAACTTATAACTTAACTGACCTGTCCATGTTTGTTAAAATTTTTGTGATCTAACATTTTTTTTTTTTTTACAGGATGTGGAACAGGCCTATGTCTAAATCTCTTCATATTACGTCACGCAATTTGTGTCATTTTTTTCGAAATTCTCACATTTCGTCACAAAACTCCAGACACCGCCCTCCCCCCTGTTTGCGACGTCATCAATTCTTCTCTCTTCCCCCCCCCCCCACCCCAAATTGAGTATATTTGTGAAATCTAAAGAAGAAAAAACACAATCGAATAAGTTACTACTGATGAGTGTGACTGTGGCACAGATAAAATGACTGCCGAACATCTGCTTCAAAGGTGTCCAACATATGAGGAACAGAGAAAACGCATATGGCCATCACCAGTACCATTCCTGGAGAAAATCTACGGAGATATCAACAGCCTCAGGCTGACCACTGCGACCTTTGAACTTCTTCAAGTTGACATCTGAGGGTGAACGAAGAAGAAGAATAAGTTAGTTAACTAGTCATCATCATCACCATCACCATCATCATCACCATCACCATCATCACCATCATTATCATCACCATCATCATCATCACCATCATTATCATCACCCTTCAACTTTCTAAGTGAGCATATACTTTATGCCATGTCTTATGTATGGAGGCATATCTGGAGTCATCCTCATATGACAATCAGCTAGACACAATGCTACAATATAGGTAATATATATTTGCTGTGGTAGTTCATGCATCTTATGTTGAGATTTGTAGCCTCGAATGAACCTGTACATCCACAAACAATTTACACAAGTTTAATGCAAAAATACAAAATAATTAATTGTACACATTACAACATAACCCGATTATCGGGAATGAATTTACAGACTTCTTGTACAGCGAAAACATGCTTTTAGTGTCGGGCCACTGGATTTAAAAGACCGTCTAACAGGTGGTCGAAGTATTACTGTAATTATAATCCCAATGTTAATATGTATCTAGGTTCCTAGGTTTCGTGGTTTCCAGTACTATAGTCGAGTATTCTTTCTGCCTAATTATATAAAATGACCAATCAGAGGTTGTTTATTTTAACACTTCCATCCCAATCCAACCACGACTCAGTGTCTCATAGCAGTAGGGGTCTTCCCCGCCACCCCCCACTACTCTCGTCTTTAGAACATTCTGAATGACGCACAAGATATTTTCTTTACTTGTCTTTTACCAATTTCATCTGTCTGTCTTTCATGACCATATACGGTCTTGCTTCTTCCTCTTCGAGTGTCACGTTTACAAACTCACTACTTCACAGATCTAACATTATAATCTCCTCCAAGATGTTATTTCTTTTTGTTTTTCAACAGAAAAGTCGATCAGTCGGAAGTATTACATCACAGTCCGTGTCTTAAAGTTCTGCAAGATGGTCATTTCCTACATATTAGTGAGTTCTGCCGTATATTTTATTATGTTTTTTTAAAAATTAATGTCACATAATCAGGACATATATCACACTTTATAAAAACATTTGCTGATATAACCGACAGATACAGGCTATCACTTAATCAGGAAATGTATCAGACTTTACACAAACACGTACTGATATAACTGGTTTTTTTCTTAATTTATGTACTTATTTATTTATTTGGTTTAAGCAACTCCAAACTCCTCGTTAAGAGATAACACTTGACCATAAATACGAAGCAATATACAAACATGTGTTTTTCTTTTATTAAAAACACGGAAGCAGAAAACTATTGATAGAAATACAAAAAGGGCAATTTTCAGATTAATGAACAGCACTAGTTAGTGCTGAAGAAACATGTTGTTATGCATTTTTATTTTTTTTACCCCTTCTGGGGCTCAAAGTGAGGTCTATTGAGTTTATTTAGTAGAATGTGTTAATTGTGTGTGATCCCGGTCCTAGTTAAGACAATTTGATCTTAGCCAAATGGCCGAGCTTAGAACAAACAGACCTGGACATACGAGCGTAAGTTGCATCATTAAAATATCATTGAGAGTGGAAGAACAGCTAAGTGCTCAATACTTTAAAATGTGCATTAAGTTGAAAATCTTTTACATTTTTTGAATTTGTGCATAGAAAAAGAACAACATTTGAAAAAGGAACACTTACAAATATTGTATCTGAAACAAAATGCTGTGACTAATGCAATTGTTTATAATAAATTTATACAAGTTACAAAATATGAACATCTTCTACTCAGTCTGATATTTTGTTCATATTCTAATTGTTTCCCTTGGAAAGCAAACAAGCTACCTCCCCTAATAATAATAGTTGCCCATCGCAAGCAAAGATGGCGACAGCTTCAGACTTGAGTTGTGAGACATCTGTGCCGTGATCTCATGTAGCTAATTAGTCCTATTTTGGCCCTACAGGCCCTGCCACATACAGGGCACACATGGTTAGAGTCGATAGTAGTGTTGCTGTGCATTCTGACCTTTCTGGCAGCACGCATGCCTTCTGCCTTTTCAGCTAAATTCTGTTCTGCAATGCGAGCGCCTTGAGTAATGTTTGCCCGCCAGGCAGAGCGATCATGTGCGATAGCCTCCCAGGAGGAGACATCAATTTTGAAGCTGCTCAACGATGCTTTCAGTGTGTCTTTGAAGCGTTTCTTTTGTCCCTCTACTGTTCGCTTACCCATAGAGAGTTCGCTGTACATCAACTGCTTTGGGAGGCGTTTTTTGGGCATGCGAACAACATGTCCGGCCCATCTAGTTTGGACCCTCTGAAGCAATGTGTAGATGCTTGAGATATGTGCTCTGGTTGAGGACCTCAGAATTAGATACTCTATCATGCCACTTGATCCTGAGTATCTTGCGAAGACAGCTCATGTGGAAATGATTAAGCTTCTTGACGTGTCTGCTATACACTGTCCATGTTTCACAGGCATACAGGAGGGTAGTGAGCACAATTGCATGATATACTTTTATCTTGTTGGCGGCACTAATTCCTTGTCGATCCCAGACATTTACTCTTAATCTTTCAAAAGCTGCACTTGCCTTTGCAATTCTGTTGTTGACCTCGGAGTCGATATTCGCATCTTTGGTAAGTGTACTGCCTAGATAAGTGAAGATGTCCACCACTTGAAGACGTTGGTTCTTTACTGTGAAACAAGGGGCGTTCAGAAAGTAATGCACCACATCGTTTTTCTCAGCTAATAATGAAGATAGAAGCATGAAATTTTGCACGCTTCAAATATGGCATTTGCCAATTGTGTGCACCAAATTGCACTGCAACCGGCCAAATAATACGGCTGCCCTAAACCGTTAAAATGGAGCGTGTTAGCAACTAGCGTTATAAACAGCGAATTGTGATAGAATTTCTCGTTGCAGAGAAGGAAACTGTTGTGAATATTCACAAGCGTCTATGTGATGTGTATGGAAGTTTTGCAGTCGACAGGAGTACAGTCAGTCGCTGGGTTCAGAGAATCAAAGAATCAGGAAGTGGAGATACGGAGCTGCTTGATCGGCCGCGCTGTGGACGTCCTGCTACAGCCACCAACGCAGAAATGTTGAAATGCGCTGAGGGCATTATTCTTACTGAAAGGCAAATCACTACTCAACAATTGGCCTTACAGCTGTCAGTCAGCATTGGTAGTGCAAATGCAGTTATAAAACTCTCGGATTTTCTAAGGTTTGCGCAAGATGGGTTCCTCGAAGTCTCACAAATGACCACCGACTGCAAAGGAAAGCAATTTCTTCTGAATTTTTGGAGCGTTTCAATGCTGATGGAGAGAACTTTTTGGCTAAGATCGTTACAGGTGACGAAACCTGGGCACATCATTTTGAACCTGAGAGAAAAAGACAGTCAATGGAGTGGCATCATCCGCAATCACCAAGAAGAAAGAAATTCAAGACAATTCTTTCAGCTGGAAAGGTCATGATCATTGTCTTTTGGGACATTGAAGGTGTGATTCTTGTGGACGTTATGCCAAGAGGAGAGACAATCAATTCGCATACGCACACATTGTCAATCAGAGGTGTGTCTACAAAAATTATTGTGTGGTTAAGAAGGAAAAATGAGTCTGCGAGTACATTTTATGACATTACAGCAAATCACAAATAGGATTTTTAAGTATTTCTGCAATAAAGCTACTCGAGGAAAACTATATCATTCTATTTCAAACCCACAAAAGAGGACTATTCACGCCTTGGGGATAAGCAAACGATCATTGCACCGCTGGATAGCGACATCTGACATGTCTAATTCCAGTGTTTTACACACGAAAATTAGGCCAAGAGTGGTGGATAATTTTGACAGAGAAGTGATCCGCAGAGAAATTTGCAATATGTTTCACAATAATGAGGCAGTGACTTTAAGGAAATTGAAAATTTGATTAAGAAAGAATAATGACATTGATATTTCCAAATCTACGCTATGGAGGACTATTAGGAGTTTGGGATTCACTTTTAGAAAATATGTTGATGGTAGAAACCTTATTTGTGAGAAGCCTCATATAGTTGCAATGAGAAGCAAATATTTACGCGAGGTCAGAGAAATGAGAAGAGATTGTTAAGATTTTGTGTATTTAGATGAAACTTGGATCAATGCGCACCACAGTAATGAACGAGAATGGCAATCATCTGATGGAACAACTAAGAGACTAGTACCAAGCAGCAAAGGACAGCGCCTAATATAAAAAATACACAGCATACAAAGATATTTCACATAGACAAGGCAATCCATGAACATGGTCACAGATGTTTAAGATTGCCTCCTTACCATTCTCACTTAAACCCAATAGAATTAGTCTGGGCTAAAATTAAGGAACAGGTAGCAACAGAAAATAGGACGTTAAAATTAAAAGATGTTGAAATACTTACAAAAGCCGCCATCTCGAACATAGCCAGGGATTATTGGAAGAAATGTGAGAACCATGTGTTACAAGAGGAAGAGGAATATTGGACGAATGATGGTTTGTCCTTCATTCAGCCGAGATTGATTATCAATTTCTCAGAGACATCTGATTATGATTCGGATGAAGTTTAATTTCTTTAAAGATGACCTTACCGTTATTTACAAGCACAGTAGAGGAGAAACTTTCCATTATGATATTTATGAACCGCAAAGTGGTGATACCTATTGAAATAATCAGATCAATGAAGGTCCAGTTTGGTAGCGCATTAAATGTCAATGACAAACAATGTCACGAGTATCTCCCATGCAGATCATTTAAGAAATCATCTTCAACAGGTATTCATATGCAAACGTGATGGCCACATTATTGTAATAGTAGACACGCCTATGCCTATTCAATTCACAGAATCTGTGACTGAAGTGGTAAAATTTCTTTTTTCGATACACAATAATTAGTATGCCGACAAAGATCAAAGGATTTCATCCGTTTGTGGGAACTGGACAAGATGCACAGATATAAAGTATATATTTCTTGGGTCTAACCCAATATAACATCGTATGCAAAAAATGGCATTAATACGTTAGACGGTTAATCAGATAATTACATTTGAAGTTGGGCAAAGCTAGTGAAACGTGCTATATTGCAACACGCATTATAAACAGCGAATTGTGATAGAATTTCTCGTTGCAGAGAAGGAAACTGTTGTGAATATTCACATTGAAAAAACTCAATCAACGTTTTCGCAGAATTCGGCCGCACAAGAATCCAGCAGACCTGCTTCTCCTTCATGACAATGCGCGCCCTCACACAAGTCTGGCAACACGGAAAGCAATCACCAAATTGGGTTGGACTATACTACCCCATCCACCCTATAGTCCCGATTTGGCACCCTCTGATTTTCATCTATTTGGTCCACTTAAAGATGCACTCCGTGGGACAAGGTTTGAAGATGATGAAGGAGTGATTCATGCAGCGAAGAAATGGCTACATGATCAAGACAAAATCTGGTACGGGCTAGGAATACATGCACTTGTTTCGCGCTGGCATAAAGCCGTACAAGTTGATGGGGATTATGTTGAATAGAACCGATGTTTACAAGACATATCCATGTATATTGTATATAAATTTCATGCTTTTTGAATAAACAGCTCCTGAGAAAAACGATGTGGTGCATTACTTTCTGAACGCCCCTCGTATTTGGTTCACAGTAAGGTTTCCCAGGAGCAGGTTGCAACATTACTTCAGATTTCTTCGTATTGATGGTAAGACCAAAGTCATCACACGCTACAGAAAACCTCCTCATATTGTCCTGCATGTGCAGTTCTGTGCAGGTGTTGAGGGCACAGTCGTCCGCAAAGACGAGGTCAGAGATCATTGTTTCATTCACCTTCGTAAAGGACTGTAATCGTCTCAAATTGAACAGCTTCCCATCTGTCCTGTATCTGATGTGTACGCCGTCACTACTGCCATGCATAACGTTAGACAGCATGGCAGCAAATATCATATATCATAAGCTAATTGTTTCGCTTGGAAAGCAAACAAAGTTACCTCCCCTAACTAGTCATTGATGACAGGGAGATAATTATGTAAAATATTTATGTCGTCCGTGACAAGTGTCAATTGTTTCTTCCCTCGCGCCAGTGTTTCTATCATTTATTACATCCCGAAGGCGTTGTACACCCGTGTGTTACCGGGGCCCGAAAGGGGAGCAAAGAATAGTAACACTGCACCCTACCACGCATGTCGTAAAAAGCGACTAAGGAGGGTATGGGCATGGGGCTGTTTACCCCATCCCGTAAAAACTTCGCACAGTGGGCTGATCACCTGCTTGCCAACCAATCTGATTACGGAAACAATGATAGATTGTTTGGTCTGTTTTTGTTCCACAAAGACGCCACTAGGCGTGGTGGAAACAGCGATAGATTGATCAATTTGTTGTTGCCCTAAGACGCCACTTGGCGTACTGGCCACATACTGCTTTGCCGGTTGATGGCTAAGGATGGAAGAAGAAGAAGAAGGCGTTGTAGCTATACAGTCTAGATGTGTTTGTAATATTTCTTTGTTCCTCAAGTGACGGACTCAGCCGCTGCTTACAGCATCATGTGGTTAAGTATCTTTTTACTTTATTTCCGATGTCCCGTCCAATCTGACCAGATGTGTGATCTTTCGCTTATAATGGGCGTATTTTTTCTAATTGTTATTACGTTTTGACCGCTGGACTGTTACCTCAGTCGTGTTTTTACTTGTTTTAATCATTTTTTAGCATTGTTGTAAGCCCCGAAAAGGGCTAATCGTGTAAAGGACCGTGAGCTGGTTGTCTGTAGTCGTCACGTCGTGGGTTTATTCTAGCATAGTTGCGTATTAAATGTGTGTATTTATTAATTTTTGCAAGTGGGTTACTTTTATTTCTATAGCTATTATTACAGATGTAAAGGCAGCTCTGAAAAGGACACGTCCTTAAAAGGTCAAATAGCAGACATTTAGATCTCTTTCTTTCTTTGATCCTTAGCCGCTGACCGCCAAAGCTTGTGCTGTATTGAGAGGACTTCCAGATGTTGTTTAGGCTAAAAAAGGCTGTTCTTGCCTTATTCATTCTGATGTTGATATCTTTGCCTGCCCCGCCGTCTGGTGTTACTATGCATCCTAGGTATGTGAAGGTGTCAGTCTGTACCAGTTGCTGATTCCTTACTGATATGGGCTCAAGGTTGCTCACATTGAGCGTCATGACCTCTGACTTCTTTAAATTGATGTTCAAGCCCACCTGCTGGCTAAACGTATTAAATCTATCCGTTTTTTCAGGGATGTTTTGATGTGAATGTGCAAGTAGTGCAATGTCATCTGCATATTCCAGATCTTCAAATGTAGAAAATGTAGTCCATCTTATTCCTCTTGGACTGCCCTCTGTTGTCTGGCGCATCACCCAATCAATGACTGTTAAAAATAGAGTGGTTGATAAGGGGCATCCGTGTCATACTCCTGTCTTCACCTCAAAGGTTAGGTTGCTCTGCCCAACACTTCACGTAAAGTTGGCATAGCGGCTTTTTATGATTGACTGTCGTGAGACATTCTAAATACCCATATATAAATTAAAAAGTAAATGAAACCCCTAACGAATTACTTCAATAACAGGAAAGAGAAAAGGTAAAAGAGAACAGTGCTGTCACAGTGGCGTACAAAAATCCCCCTTTTTCTGCTTCGTCTGCAAATCGTAACGTTTTCACGTTGATAGTAACGGCCTACTGCATCACTACACGCGTTTCAAAAAATAAAACGTGTATTGCATTTCTTAGAAAAACCTTGAGATAGGCGCTGAGTGATGACCTAGATTTAATATTTCGTTCATTTCATTTTATACACGGCGTAACTAAAAGACAGATGAAAGTAGGATAGAGAGAGAGGGACGACTGAAGGCAGGAAGCATGCAACACTAACACGCGTTTCGCGATCAAAAGTGAACGCAAAACCCATGCGTAAGGCATGAAACACTAACTTTTTTTCAAATAGTCAGTGATAAAAAACACTACTACTACAAGAATCAGGTTTAAAAACATGAAAAATGCTTATTAGGAAATATGAAATTCTACTGATTTACATCTAAGCTCCTGACTTTAGTATGACATAACAGTGGAAAAGGCAGGACAGGTGGCGGTTCTAAACAACGAAAAGGAATAAAGAACAAATATACGACTATCTTTGGAAAACACATATTTTGAACGCCGCCATGTAGCTCACTTTAACTTATATATTATTGTACGGCCGGACTTGCTAACCAAGAATATGTTATGTGTTACGCCTTTAGTCTGTTAATAAAATAGTTATGGCCAAAATACAATAGTGGGGGTGCCTGACAGCATGGAATCATTTCTGCTCATAAAATTTTTTTATAACGTGTTTGAAAAACATTACGTTACGGAAATAGCCTACCATGTTAACTCCTATTTGATTGGCGGGAATGAGATGTAAGACTAAACACGATTAGTTGGACTGCAAATACTTTTTTAGTTGTTAGGGGAAACGTGAGAAGGGTAATATTTTTTTGAAAAGTAGGTAAACATGGCATGATTGGTTAGAGCTGCCAATATACTCAATTCAGGGCGTCTGTTCCGGGCCACATCTTGTAATAAACCTACTAAGAAACAGTGCGTTGAGCACCAGTGCATATTTTTTCTAAATAAATGCCTGGGACAGAGGCAGATCGGAAGTTGTGCCTATTCATTGCCAGTCAACGAAACTGTTTATTTTTCCATGAATTGTGGTAAGCTTGAAATATTTGATATCTTTTTAATGACAATTGAATGTGAATTGATAATTTATGTCTGTCTATGTGTGTGGTTCAGTGGCCAACATGAGAATAGCCTAAATATTGCTCCAACCTGAATAGGAGGTGTCGGAAAAAAGTAAAACTGCATGGGATTGCTAAACAGTACACTGACACCTATCTTATGGACTAGAAAGAAATAATGCTGGAATTGCAGAGGCGTAGTAACCATTAGGGAGGAGTATACTGGTGTAAATTGTTTCAGATGAAGCTAGCAGTGGCCTACAGCACTGAACGCAAGTGTTTGTTATGTATTGTGTTCAGTGTGGAAATAGAGTGTAAATTAGTTTTGAAATAGGAGGTACCACCTTCTTGTTTCAGGGACGGTGGTCCTAAGTCATTGAGGCAGCATTTGGCCTGAGTTGTGCTGAATCCTGAGGCTGACAGCATACTCCTTGGTCCAGATAGCGACCAGTGAGGTGGCTCCAGAACTCATTGAAGTAATCGAGCAGAGGAGTCTTTTCCTGCAGTCATCACGAAAGTTAAGAATTTGTGGCCAAAGGAGCTCAACAATATGTGCCCCCCTCCCCCCTCTAAAATTGACAGTAAATAAAGAGGGCCTATAAACTGTTTAAATTGACAGGAACTGTGAATTTTTCCCAATAATATTTCCAAAAGGATCAAACACTTGAAGTCATGATGACAAACAACACTCTAGCTTGAAAAACAAAACCAGTATTAACTCATATTACTACTTCACAACTTACACACATAAGATAAGAATAATAAAATATGTCAATACCAAGATTATATTGAAAAACTGTGTACATACTACTTGTAATTATAATTGATTGTGATTCCTGGTTCACTGTGTAGTTGAATCAGGATATCTCTATGTAAAGGAATTAATACATAGATATATTTGACTTTTAAAACTGACTCAGTTAAGATGGTCTTATAGAGTGTTACATGTGTGTGATTGTCACAGTGTTGTAAAGTGCTGTGAAATAAATTAAATTGTTTATGTGTCTGTTGTTGTTGTGACTTACACTTCATCATTTGCATAACCCTAGACATTCAACGTAGTCATCACAATATTCAAGAATAATTCTGACTGAGACATAAATGTGGTAGCAAGTAAGGTCACCTGTAATACATCACACTTATTAGATACAGATACCTTCACAGCTGATCTCAGTCAGCACACTAAGTCCCCTATAAATATTTATATCATCCCACTTTACCACATTGACACTATGCAGCTTGGAATTCCATAAGCCCTCAGTATGTTCCATAAACTGTCAATATGTATACTGTCAAAAGCCTTTTGAAAATCAATTAAATTAATGTACAGCTGTCGTTGCCATTCTCAGCACTGCTCTATAATGTTCCTGAGAGTGAATATACGATCTACAAATCTTCTGTTCTTTCTAAATCCTGCTTGTTCTTCTGTTCTTTCTAAAGCCCGCTTTTTCTTTCCTCAGTTTGTGGTCTACTGCTTTTGAAATTCTCTGTATAATTATCCTGCCTAGTATTTTGCTGGGAACTGAGAGAAGAGTGATTCATCTCCAATTATTGCAGTCTGCAAGATCTCCCTTCTTGGGCAATTTGACAATTATTCCTTTGTTCCACTCTGATGGTGTTGTCCCCGTTTTCCAGACTTGTGCAAACAATGGTTCTAATAGTTCTGCTGCTAGCTCAGGGTCTGTCTTAAATAGCTCTGCATTTAAGTTATCATGGCCAGGAGCTTTTCCGTTCTTTAACCCTTCGATTGCTGTGATGATTTCTTCTTTTCGTGGAATTTCTGTATTTACATCTAGATCGTTTTCAGCCTCAGGAACATTCAATTGTCTCTCTGGTGGTTCCTTGTTCAGAGTTTCACTGAAGTGCTCTGCCCATCTTGTTTCCTGTCCCTTTGCTGTCGTAATGAGATTTCCTTGCTTATCTCTTACTTATGTAATATTGTTTGCCCTCGTTTTCCGATGATGCATTTAGTTATTTTGCATACTGTGGTTTGTTCATTTCTCAGTGCTGCCTCTTCTGCCTGACTTGCAAGATCGTCTAAGAAATTCCTTTTTTTGGCTCGGGTTTGGCGTTTAACTTCCTTGTCCAGCTGACTGTAATGTTCGCAATTTAGTTGCTTTAACCTGGGGGACTTTGCTTCTGTTTTCTTTCTTTTCATTTCCTTTCTCAGTGTTATGGTGTTTAATGTTTCTGGTGTTATCCAGTCTTGCTTCTTCCTTTCCTGGAATCTCAAGCATGATTTGCTGCTTTCCTTATATATTGTTGAAATGGTGTTGAATTTCTGGTCTATATCATCAGTCAATGTCTTTTCCTTACTTTTGGCAAGTTGATATCGTTTCTTTATTTCAGCCGCAAAGGTTTTCTGGTAAGGGGGTCCTTCAATTTGCTGATGTCAAACCTTTTCTGTGTAGTTTCAGTTGGTCCAGCCCTTCTTAGTTTCACTTTCAGTTTTGCTACTGCTAAATGGTGATCACTTCCCACATCTGCACCTCTTCTTACCTTCACATCTTGTAATGCATGTCTCCATCTACCGTTAATCCTGATGTGGTCTATCTGGTTTCTGTCCCGACCATTTGGTGATTCCCATGTTAATTTGTGAATTTCTTTATGTGGGAAAAGTGTTCCTCCAATGACCAGGTTGTTAATACTGCAGAAACGTATTAATTTATCCCCATTTTCGTTTGCTGTTCCGCTGCCGTATTTCCCCATTACTCTTTCATTATATGTATTGTTATTACCAGCTTTCGCATTGCGGTCTCCCATTACTATAATAAGATCATATCTAGGTGTGTCTTCCGTTTCTTTCTGCAGTTGTTGATAGATTTCATCCTTGACCTCTTATTCGCTGTCATTCGTTGGTGCGTAGCATTGTATTATTGTAGTATTGGTGAATCAACCTCTCAATGTTAATCTTATCAGTCTGTTGTTGATGGGTTTCCATTTCAGTAATGTCCTTTCTATTCCTTTCTGTAGAATAATGGCTATACCGTCATTGTGCTGTCCATCCTCTCTTCCAGAGTAAAGTACTGTTTCTCCTGTTACTGTTTTAACTTTTCCTGCCCCTGTCCATTTGCTCTTGCTTATCCCTAGAATGTGTAACCTATAGTTTCTCATTTCTGCCGTGACCTGTTTTAGTTTACCCGTCTCATTCATTGTCCTGACATTCCAAAATCCTATTCTTGTATCATGTTTTGCGGTCCGGTCGTCCGTTCTCACGTTAGTGAGTTTTTTTCGGCTTTCACTACTGACAGTCATACGAAACTCAGACTCCGGATGTCCGTCCCGTAGCAAAGTTTGTTTATTCGTTGTTGTTTCCGTAACTAAAATTTTTTTTTACATAGACAGGGGTGTCAGCCCTATGCTAAAACCCCCAACCTGGAGGACCAGGGTGTCTGCTTTAGTCTGACCCCTGCCCGCGCAAACCTTTATAGCTTGGTAGAATCTTCCAGGAGTAAAACTCCCGCTGGCATAGCTCTGGGGGTAATCAGGGTACGCAAGCCGCCATACCTCGACATGGTATGACACCGGTGATGGCAAAGAAATTTAGATGCATGTGTGTTTTTGGTTGATTCAGTTTGTGTTTTTACCGATTGTGTCCGCTTTCTTAACTCCAGCTGATTTATGACTTTGTTGATGATGATTGATCGTAGGACCTCTAAAACTGTAATGAGTTATTCGCTCATTACATTCTTCCATTGTCCTGTTTTATTTGATGTGTCAGTGATGATCTGTCTCTCTTGCTTTACGCTTTTGTTTCGTTGGTGGATGACTGAGTGCTTTCTTTTACTGCCTATATATTTATATAACTGTCAGGTGTGTAGTCAGTTGTCGGAGTTGAGTTTTGATGTGTAGTTCTTGTTTACTTGACTGTGTCTTTGTTGTCAATCTATTTCTTGCTTTAATTTTCCGAATCTTTTGGCGGAAAAAAATATAAATTAAAAATATAATATGGTATGAAATCAGTTTGACATTTAAACGGTACACATGAAACAAGGGACGTTTCGGGTTTTACCCTTCGTCAGCCACAGTTACGAACAGGTGACAAGGACACGAACTTCATATAGGCGCTACAAAAATCTATGATGATTGTCGTGGTTGAGTTTGAGTGTAGAGTATTTGTCGAGTTGGACAACAGTAGTGAAATCGACAAGGGATAGTGGACTGACAGAGTTATAGATTACACTTTAGATAAGGTGTAAATAGGAGATGGACTTGAGACAACCTGAAAGAAGATTTACCAAAATGATCTCTCTCTCCAAGCCTCAACTCACTTATGTCTATCTAAGCACCTCCTGCTCTCTCTCTTTTCTCTTATCATACATAGAGATTATAGTAAAGAGCTAAACAAGTTAATTATGGATGAAAAGGGTCGGGAACAGCGCATTAATAAATGTGTAAACTTTATTAAAGAAGAAAAGCATGGAATTAATGCATATCATCATACACAGCATAAATTACATCAATAATCAAATATTCATCAATAGTCATCAATAATCATATACACCAACAATAATGCAAATACACACCCACAAACACACACCACCAACACTCATAAAACCTGTAGAACACGGAGAAAATAACTAAGCTGTCCGACAGAGGGTCCGCTTTCGGGGACCAAAGGCGCTAGCTCCAGGAAGTGTCTTACCGATAAATATCCTTCAAGATGACTGAAGTGAAATACCGAACTTTCCTTGTCGGGCTAAACGTTGGTGACCCCTAATTGCGCGAGGGAACACTGGAAGACGTTGTTTATCTCCTGCTGACCAAATAAACGAACTGAGCGACAGCCTGTCAGCTTTTTTCGTGGGACCAAAGGTGCTAAACGTTGGTGACCGCTACTCGCGAGAGGGGGGCTGGAACTCCAGTTATATACCACCATAAACTATCTATCTATCTATCTATCTATCTATCTATCTATCTATCTATCTATCTATCTATCTATCTATCTATCTATCTATCTATCTATCTATCTATCTATCTATCTATCTATCTATCTATCTATCTATCTATCTATCTATCTATCTATCTGTCTGTCTGTCTGTCTGTCTGTCTGTCTGTCTATCTATCTATCTATCTATCTATCTATCTATCTATCTATCTATCTATCTATCTATCTATCTATCTATCTATCTATCTATCTATCTATCTATCTATCTATCTATGTATCTATCTATCTAATCTATGTATTAATGTTTTTTTTTTGTTTTTATTTATTTTATTTTTACATTCATTATTATTATTATTATTATTATTATTCTTTTTAATGTTAAAAACGTACTTTAATTATGATGATTATTGCAAATGTAATATTGCTTTTATAATGATGAATGCCTTAATTATGCTTAAAGTAGATGTGAGGATGAAAGGATATAGTATATATGATGAGAGAGAGAGGAAGGGCAGAATGTCAGACGGGCCTGCGTGCCCAATTCTTAACCCTTTGAAAATAAAGTTCGTTCGTTCGTTCGTTCGTTCGTTCCATAGATGGCTGCTCATACGTGCGAGGTTTTAAGTATCCAGAAAATACACCAGAAGAAGTCACTTGAGGACAAAAAAAGTCCCAGGCGCGCTTATCCGGCGCAAGGCTCCGCTTGGCTGTAAATCCTGTTTAAACTGGTTTGGCTGTGGTTTGCTGAGTGCCCCGTTTAGGCGCAAAAAAGGCGGGTGATATGGAATTCTGCTATAGGCATGCTGGGCGGGTTTGATATTCTGGAAGCCGCGATGCTCTGGCTGGTAATCCAATAGGCGAGTAGAGAGCTACTACTGCATTTGGCGATTCCAGATTTTGCGTTGGCTCCGTTGCACTGCGTGAGCTTAACTTGGCGTTGACAAAAAGGGGTTTTGATTCAGGAACGGGGTTGACGATTCGTGACGCTAGCGGTATTCAGAGACCCTCTGGATCGAAGAGAATATTTCGTTCTTCGCCTGACTGGAATCTGCTCTAGCGATTCGGTCTCCCTGAAACTGAGACCCAAAAAGAGACACCCTTTTACTTCAAGCAAATAATAAATCACACTAACTTTATACAGAAAGTTTCGCTCCACTATGGGATTAAATTTATTGTAGTTATTGCTATGATAGTTTAGGGCTGTCTTTAACCATGTCTCCTGTTCCTTAAAATTATCAATTATCAACACGCGCCCGCATAGGCTTAATATCTTTTGCACCCCCAGGTACCTGTCAGTAAATGTTCTGACATCAAAAATCTACTCCTCTTCTCCCAATCTCAACATACAGGAAACCTAACCTGTAGTTACAGTTAAATGAATATGCTTATTCATCTTACAACATTAAATGAATTTACATAAACAGATTACAGCATTTGACATTACACAAATAAATCGTATGTCCCCTTTGGAAAATATATTAGCATTCCACAAAATGAGTACAAAGAAAATGCAATGTTCTTGCTATAATAATACAGTTGTGGCTAGATCATAAGATATAATTATATCTATGCCTGGTGACTGCTTTCAGTGAAAGTTATAGACTAGTGCCTAGCCACACAAGTAAGCATAAAATGATCCTCCCTTGCCACTAGAAATATCTATCAAAAAAGAATAAGCGACTATCTCCTATAATTCAGAGTTATTACCTGCATCTCACTATTCAGTTTTTTAGTAAACAATCCACACCTGACATTATCTTACAGAAATGACAGTTAATTTAGCCTATTCTTACCCATGATAAGCTTCTGTGGACTGATTCTACGCCAAATATCTGTTATTGTACGTTTAACATTTAACCCATGATAAACCGTAACAGTTTAAGCACCCTTACTAGGCCGTAGACTGCGCTACCTTATCACTGAACTAAATTACTAGGAGAAATCCTCAAAAATGAATTCACTTTCCTAACAGATATATATATATATATATATATATATATATATATATATATATATAAAGCTAACATGAATATAATATAATAATTATAAGATATGTCAACTCACCCCAAAAATGACTAGAACATAGGCAAACACATTCTAGTACTGTGTTAAAGTTTGCCTTATCTCATGATGGTCATCTACGGGCCAGGAATATTTACGAATGTCTTTATCTATTAAACCCAGTCTACTCTTATAGATATAAAATACTTCTATGGCACGCGCCTCAAACAGCCTCTGACAACCAAGTCAACCTCCCGGCCTTCACGTGTGGCTCAATTTGAGCCCTGCGGAACTGTTTCCACTGACGGGAGAAGGGGAAAGGCGAGCGACTGGCGCCTTAAAACCAGCAGCTTCGGGCAGATAGGGCTCGTGATCCTTGGTTGGTAGCTTATCTAAGAGAAGGAACTCTGAATTAAAACCACCGCTGCCTTGCGGGAATATCCATTTGTGGAATTGGCTTCGGGAGTAAACCCTGAGAATAAATCCGGAGTCGGAGTCCCTAAGGCAGTCTAATGTCGATTCGACATTATTCTGGCAACTCCTGCGACATGGCTGGTACCAAACTGTATCGGCTACTGCCGTTCCTTTGGATCTATCAGCTGTGTGGAGAGGGGGAACATGCTGCATGGGCAACAGCTTGATCTCCATATAACTGTGCCCAAGCTCGCGCCCTGGACAGGACACTCCAGCTTCACCCTATAGGTGTCGGCAAAACACGGGAAGTAGCAGTTACCGGTTATAAGCATTTTGCCCAATTGGCGTAGGGCATGGCGCCAGGGGCTACTTCCGACAGTGGGAGAGGTTCTAGGATCTCACTGGACAGCTACCGCCCGCTTCAAGCTGGGCAGCCCCCAGTCAATAAGGTGTTGTCCCGCCACTGTCTGCTTTCCCCATTGGGTGCATGGGGATTAGGGTCAAACCCGAACTGTGGACAGAAAATTTTGCACCAAGCAATTATAGAAAAAACAGAAATAAGCAAACTCTCAGATTGGGATGCTGTAACGTCCGGACTATGTTGACTGGACTATCCGAAAACCTACAGGATGTAAACGATGTAAGGAAGACAGCCATAATTAATGATGAGCTTAAACGACTTCAGGTGGATATAGCTGCACTTCAGGAAACGCGCCTGGCGGGCTCTGGAACGGTGAGCGAGAAGGACTACACATTTTATTGGCAAGGGAAAGATCTTAATAAAGCTAGAGAACACGAAGTAGGTTTTGCGGTCAAAAAATCGCTAACTAAAATGGTTGAACCAGGCGAGAATGGATCAGAACGCCTGTTAACGCTCCGCCTGCAAACTAGCACAGGTCCCATCACCCTTGTCAGTGTGTATGCTCCTACTCTGTACTCTGCCTCAGAAGCTAAAGATGAGTTCTACGAGAATGTAACAGCAATTATCAAAAGCATACCTAGGCAAGAACAGCTTGTTCTCCTTGGTGACTTTAACGCTAGAGTGGGTGCCGATAATGTTTCATGGCCTTCATGTCTGGGCAGGTTTGGTATTGGCAAGATGAATGAAAATGGACAACGGCTCTTAGAGTTGTGCGTCCACCATGACCTCTGCGTGACCAACACCTACTTTCAGACAAAACCCCAGCATAAGGTGTCATGGAGACACCCATGATCCAAGCACTGGCACCAACTTGACCTGATTCTCGTCAGAAGGCCACTCCTCAGGTCTGTGCTCTCCACGCGCTCGTACCATAGTGCAGACTGTGATACAGATCACTCCTTGGTTTGCTGCAAAATCAGAGCACAACCAAGAAAACTCTATCGTGTCAGACATGAAGGGAAACCACGCATTGATACCAGCAAGATGTCAGACCCTTTCATGCTCGCTCAATTCACTGCGACCTTCGAGAAAGTGCTCAGTAGCCCTCAGCATGGTGATACTATTACAGAGAACTGGGAGCATCTACGGAACACCATTCAAAGTACTGCACTTGCCACCTTTGGTAAGAAAACAGCAAAGTCAAATGACTGGTTTGATGCTTCATCAGATGTGATGGCACCTGTCATTGAAGCTAAGCGCAGTGCTATGAATGAATACAAACGTTCACCGAGTGCCAGAACCCTACAGATCCTGAAGGCTACGAGAAACAAAGTTCAACAAACTGCTCGACGCTGTACAAATGACTACTGGCTCCAGCTCAGTGAGAGCATCCAGATCGCAGCGCAAACAGGCAACATTAGACAAATGTATGACGGTATAAAGAAAGCACTTGGCCCCCCATAAAAGTAAGACGGCACCGCTAAAAACCATCAGCGGAGAGAAGCTAACAGATAAGGGTAAGCAGATGGAGAGGTGGGTCGAGCACTACTCTGAGCTTTACGCTAGAGACAATACCGTTACGCGTGCAGCCCTTGATGGTGTCAACAGTCTGCCAACTATGGAGGAGCTGGATGCCGAACCAACATTAGAGGAACTCAGCAAGGCCATTGATAGCTTGGCCTCTGGCAAAGCACCAGGCAGTGATGGGATTCCTCCTGATTTAATCAAATGCTGTAAGAGCACGCTATTACATCCCCTGCATAGGATGCTGTGCCAGTGCTGGGAAGAGACAACTATTCCTCAAGACATGCGAGATGCCAAGATTGTAACACTGTATAAAAATAAAGGAGACAGACGTGATTGCAATAACTACAGAGGCATCTCTCTTCTTAGTATTGTTGGTAAGGTTTTTGCCAAAGTCATCTTAATGCGACTACACAAGTTAGCTGAGCGCATATATCCTGAGGCACAGTGTGGATTCTGAGCTGGTAGATCAACAACAGACATGATCTTCTCTCTCCGCCAGCTTCAGGAAAAATAAAGAGAGCAGAAAAGACCATTATATATCGCCTTTATAGACCTCACAAAAGCATTCGACCTGGTTAGTAGGGATGGACTCTTTAAAATCTTCCTGAAAATAGGCTGCCCTTCTAAAATGCTGGAAATGATAAAGTCATTCCATGACGGCATGAAGGGAACAGCCCAATATGCTGGAAGCACGTCACAGCCCTTTGATATACGAAGTGGCGTTAAACAAGGCTGTGTTCTGGCTCCGACCCTCTTCGGAATCTTCTTTGCCTTACTCTTGAAACATGCATTCAGAGATGCAACTGAAGGAATATGCCTTCACACTAGGTCAGATGGCCGTCTGTTTAATCTTTCAAGGCTGAAGGCAAAAACAAAAATCAGAAGGGTCACTATAAGAGACTTGTTGTTCGCTGATGATGCTGCAGTCGTCACTCAAAGCCAACAGGAGCTTCAGAGCTTGATGAATCGCTTCACTAAAGCATGCAAGGACTTTGGCCTCACAATAAGTCTAAAGAAAACGAATGTGCTGAGTCAGGATGTGGGTGCTGCACCAGTTATCACTATCTATAACTATGAATTGGCAGTGGTGCACCACTTCACATACCTAGGGTCTACCATCAATGACAAACTCTCACTGGATACAGAAATCGACAGCCGCATTGGCAAAGCTGCAGCTACCTTTGCCCGCCTCACATCGCGTGTTTGGGGAAACTCTAAACTCACAATGAAAACCAAAGCTGCGGTATATAATGCCTGCGTCACCAGCACACTCCTTTATGGCAGCGAGACCTGGACGACCTATGCTAAGCAAGAAAGAAGGCTCACTACCTTCCATTTGCGGTGTCTACGCCGCATCCTCGGCATCTCGTGGAAAGATAAAGTGACAAATGTCGAGGTGTTGTCACGTGCTGGCCTTCAACGTATGTATACGCTGCTTAGACAGCGCAGACTTCGCTGGCTTGGCCATGTTCGCCGCATGGAAGATGGTCGTATCCCAAAAGATATCTTCTACGGACAATTAGCAGATGGCAAGAGAACAGTTGGGCGACCACAGCTTAGGTTCAAAGATGTGTGCAAGAGAGATATGAGGGCACTGGACATGGATCCAGCAATATGGGAGGATGAAGCTGCCGATCGCACTAAGTGGCGATGCTATTTACGGCACCACCTCAAATTGGGCGAAGAGAGGCTCACACAACAAGCAGAGGAGGGGAGAAAACGTCGAAAGGAGCACCAGGAAAATAAGCAGCTGAGGGCTGCTACCTCAGGGGCGCATTCCCATAGTCAGTTATGACTGAAGGGGCTATTATTATTATTATTACTTTTATAGATCACAAAGGACGCTCCCCCCGGACACCTGGTCTGCATATTTCTACAGAAGTTCGGCGAAAGACGTAATCTAGAGTAAGACAAAAGAAATCGTGCGAAAGTTCCCCAGGTAGAGAAATGCATAACATTATGCTCTATCTTGTCTAAGGGGCGAAAACCCAAAGACTGACCGCGGGTTTGTCTCCCCCTGTTTCCAGGATGCATAATATTATGATCCGAAACAGCGTTCTGGAAGCCAAACACAGGAACCCTTTCGCTCGTGATCAAAGGCTTTAAACGTAAGAGATATTCCCCTGGTCAGACCAGGTGCGGCTTAGATAATATTATCGTTCGCTGACCGCTACAGGCCGGAACGTAACCAAACCTCGGGTGGGGTTTGAGAAGGTGAAAAAGTTTGGCCACGAAGGTAGAAAATGAAAGAAAAAGAAAATACAAAATGACGAGGAAAACCAGGACATTTAAGAAGTAATCAAATTATGGACAAGATGGTAAAATAGATTATCGGTCACGTGACAAGTGCCCCCCCCCCCCCCTTTAAAGTTCGAGGAATACGGACAAAAATGACAGTAATTTATCTTTTCCATCGATGTCCGATACATGTTGTAAGAACCTTCTATTATCATAACCGAAATCGTATCCAATTTCTGTCAGTACTGTATGACTAGCTCCGAGTTCATTTCTTTTCTTCCCTCTGTCTAATAGACATTCAGCGAATGGGATTTTGCGAGGCCAGTCGGCGCTGACGCCCTTCGTTTCCGTGTGAACCTGATCTTGGTTACACCGTTCGCTGTGCCTGTTTATGGTCCGGAAAATTATCCGCACCTGTTGTGGTTTTCGGCCCTGCCTGAACTCACTGGCCACTGCGTAGATAATCCGCCTGTTATGTGCAGTGTAATCATTGATGGGCTCAGGCTGCTTATGTATATATTTACCTCTCACGGGCGTGGCCTTGAATAACCCTCTATAGCTGCAGTCTATAGGGATTTTTCGCGCGCGTGTAACCCTAGTTGGTAAATAAAGCCGTTCGTTGGCAGAAGAAATGCTAGCATTTTTCTTCTGCCTCTCCACACCTACTCCCCTGTTTCGGTGGGAGCATTGATCAATCTTCAGACCTGTGCCCTCTAAAGGTGGATCTGGAGCTTTCCTTGCCTTGCCAGTCACAACTCTGGCTTGGTCAACGGAAATGATCAAGTTGCTCTGTAATGGCCTGGCGGAGGCGACTACTTTGCTGTCCATCAGTGGGGTTGCGACCACTGGAATAATGCGATTTGAATGAGAGAACTCAGCTGCCTGAAGCAGAGAGTAATCGATCGCATTCTGGGGTTCTACTAAATCATAACAGATCTCCGTAGCTTCTATCCGTGTAGAAAGATAGGCAATATCTGCGAGTTGCAGAGTTTGTTGAGTCGCTTTACCATTACTAGCATGACGTGAGCCAAGGCTCTCAACAATGGCTCCTTGTACAGTAGTAAGGCAGCTTTTCTCACTGTCTTCTGCCCTGAGAAGTGTGAGAGACTCAAATGGAATACCAGGGATCCCTTTGCCTGGAACCCTGTGTCCACTATAAACGTAAACTTCTCCCTCCCCTGAGGAAGTTACTGGCGTCAGTTGAACTTTTTCCTGCAATGCGAGATCCACTTCCTGGTTGACAGGCCCTGCAGACTGCATGCAAAAGACTGTACGGTTTGAGATCCCGTTAGATCGCGAAGTGCCCGAGAAAAAACTCTCGGTGTGTTTTTCCAAAGTTCCTTGGAACGGTTTGGAAAGTTTAACCCTTTTAGCAGGCGACTTATTCTTGCACCTTTTAAGCTCAGGGTGATAAGAGGAGCGGCTCCTCCATTCTACGATCGCTGAGTTGGAGGGATGCGCCTCTGCATATGGTTTTTCGCTGTCCGGCCGGGAATCTTGCGAAATATAACGTGATAGGGTGTGGCTCCCTTTTCTCGACGTCACGTGTCGGTTAGGTGCTGCTCGGTCTGGAGCGTGAGAGGCTCGGGGTTCGCCGCTTGCCAGACGGGAACAATCCGTATTACAATGCTTGTTAGCACCTCTCTCACCTTTGTGCAGTTTCCATGCCTGGGAACGTTGCGTAATTTTCCCGGTGGCCTTAGGTCTGTATCCCGACGTAAATTCTTTCCTTGTTCGGGCTTCGGATCCAAGTCCAAAGGAAAGTCAATTTTCTGGAGTTGGGGTTCGGTTTTAGCAGGCAAGTTTTCTTTCATGGGCGCAAGGTTTGCAGGGGCGTTGACCGTTAAGGGCACAGTAGAAGGGGAATTAGAGTGACTACATTTAGTATCTGTTTCCATCCTCCGAATTTGGCTACCCAGTTTATTCATTCTGATTTGGTGTAGCCTGCTCCTTTCTTGGCTTTCTCTGTCCCTTTCTTGGCGCTCTATTTCCCATTGCTTGTCCCGTTCTTGTTGCTCCATTTCCAATTTCTTGTCCCGTTCTTGTCTTTGCTTTTCCCTTTGCTTCTCATCTTCTATCACTTCTTCTACATACTGTCGGGTGAATGCTTCACTCTCCCCAGTTTGTTTACAGGACCATGCCAAGATTAAACGGCTGTCAAACCAATTGTCTACCTCGTATTGATCCTGCAGGCTTACTGCAAATTCTAGAAAGGGCTGGATTTCGCTATCCTTGTACTCCATGTACTTAGCTACCTCGAGGGCAATCCTATGCACTTTATCTAGATCGGCCATTATATCAGGGTGAGCAAACACTATAGAAGAATAGAACCTAGAGATATTAGTTACCTAGTCCACTAGGTGCTGATTAACTTAATAATCAATAAAATCTAGGCTAGCCTGGGAACTTTAAAAACAAGAAAGTTTGTAGCTACTCTGATCGACAAGCACAAACCCCAAAAAACTCCAAAAAAATGTAAGTGATGTAAAACTTATTACTATCACTTCACCCCAGTTCTGTCAGTACTAAGCTATTGAGAGGATTGGTTACTATCATCCGAATGAACACCCTCCCTTGGTACAGATGCGAGCTAGTAACTGACTATCTGTAGCTTCTTATCTCAGATTAAAGAGCTACTCCTGAAAAAAATATTAACCCTTAAACAAAATTTTTTCTGACTTTTACACCAATAGTCGTCAGATTTGTCAACCAAAAACTCAGCAATGATACCATCAACCTTTACCAGCTGTCTCATGTGTAGCATGAACAATAAATGTAACTAAATATTTATGATTGCTGTGGAGAAAAACGCTGTTCCGACTTCGTCCAAAAGAAATAGTTCGATATGTCTAGGGGAAAGAAATTCCTATAATCTGCCGAACACTAAACTCTAAGAATCAAGATAGAATCTTGTGAGAGATTCCTACCAGACTGCAACCTCATCTGTTGCGATTGCTGCAGATGTAGTTCAAATTCCGCGGCGAGACCCCATTTGTCGTGGTTGAGTTTGAGTGTAGAGTATTTGTCGAGTTGGACAACAGTAGTGAAATCGACAAGGGATAGTGGACTGACAGAGTTATAGATTACACTTTAGATAAGGTGTAAATAGGAGATGGACTTGAGACAACCTGGAAGAAGATTTACCAAAATGATCTCTCTCTCCAAGCCTCAACTCACTTATGTCTGTCTAAGCACCTCCTGCTCTCTCTCTTTTCTCTTATCATACATAGAGATTATAGTAAAGAGCTAAACAAGTTAATTATGGATGAAAAGGGTCGGGAACAGCGCATTAATAAATGTGTAAACTTTATTAAAGAAGAAAAGCATGGAATTAATGCATATCATCATACACAGCATAAATTACATCAATAATCAAATATTCATCAATAGTCATCAATAATCATATACACCAACAATAATGCAAATACACACCCACAAACACACACCACCAACACTCATAAAACCTGTAGAACACGGAGAAAATAACTAAGCTGTCCGACAGAGGGTCCGCTTTCGGGGACCAAAGGCGCTAGCTCCAGGAAGTGTCTTACCGATAAATATCCTTCAAGATGACTGAAGTGAAATACCGAACTTTCCTTGTCGGGCTAAACGTTGGTGACCCCTAATTGCGCAAGGGAACACTGGAAGACGTTGTTTATCTCCTGCTGACCAAATAAACGAACTGAGCGACAGCCTGTCCGCTTTTTTCGTGGGACCAAAGGTGCTAAACGTTGGTGACCGCTACTCGCGAGAGGGGGGCTGGAACTCTGTCCATAGATGGCTGCTCATACGTGCGAGGTTTTAAGTATCCAGAAAATACACCAGAAGAAGTCACTTGAGGACAAAAAAAACCCAGGCGCGCTTATCCGGCGCAAGGCTCCGCTTGGCTGTAAATCCTGTTTAAACTGGTTTGGCTGTGGTTTGCTGAGTGCCCCGTTTAGGCACAAAAAAGGCGGGTGATATGGAATTCTGCTATAGGCAAGCTGGGCGGGTTTGATATTCTGGAAGCCGCGATGCTCTGGCTGGTAATCCAATAGGCGAATAGAGAGCTACTACTGCATTTGGCGATTCCAGATTTTGTGTTGACTCCGTTGCACTGCGTGAGCTTAACTTGGCGTTGACAAAAAGGGGTTTTGATTCAGGAACGGGGTTGACGATTTGTGACGCTAGCGGTATTCAGAGACCCTCTGGATCGAAGAGAATATTTCGTTCTTCGCCTGACTGGAATCTGCTCTAGCGATTCGGTCTCCCTGAAACTGAGACCCAAAAAGAGACACCCTTTTACTTCAAGCAAATAATAAATCACACTAACTTTATACAGAAAGTTTCGCTCCACTATGGGATTAAATTTATTGTAGTTATTGCTATGATAGTTTAGGGCTGTCTTTAACCATGTCTCCTGTTCCTTAAAATTATCAATTATCAACACGCGCCCGCATAGGCTTAATATCTTTTGCACCCCCAGGTACCTGTCAGTAAATGTTCTGACATCAAAAATCTACTCCTCTTCTCCCAATCTCAACATACAGGAAACCTAACCTGTAGTTACAGTTAAATGAATATGCTTATTCATCTTACAACATTAAATGAATTTACATAAACAGATTACAGCATTTGACATTACACAAATAAATCGTATGTCCCCTTTGGAAAATATATTAGCATTCCACAAAATGAGTACAAAGAAAATGCAATGTTCTTGCTATAATAATACAGTTGTGGCTAGATCATAAGATATAATTATATCTATGCCTGGTGACTGCTTTCAGTGAAAGTTATAGACTAGTGCCTATCCACACAAGTAAGCATAAAATGATCCTCCCTTGCCACTAGAAATATCTATCAAAAAAGAATAAGCGACTATCTCCTATAATTCAGAGTTATTACCTGCATCTCACTATTCAGTTTTTTAGTGAACAATCCACACCTGACATTATCTTACAGAAATGACAGTTAATTTAGCCTATTCGTACCCATGATAAGCTTCTGTGGACTGATTCTACGCCAAATATCTGTTATTGTAAGTTTAACATTTAACCCATGATAAACCGTAACAGTTTAAGCACCCTTACTAGGCCGTAGACAGCGCTACCATATCACTGAACTAAATTACTAGGAGAAATCCTCAAAAATGAATTCACTTTCCTAACAGATATATATATATATATATATATATATATATATATATATATATATATATATATATGTATATATATATATATATATATATATATATATATATATATATATATATATATATATATATATATATATATACAGCTAACATGAATATAATATAATAATTATAAGATATGTCAACTCACCCCGAAAATGACTAGAACATAGGCAAACACATTCTAGTACTGTGTTAAAGTTTGCCTTATCTCATGATGGTCATCTACGGGCCAGGAATATTTTCGAATGTCTTTGTCTATTAAACCCAGTCTACTCTTATAGATCACAAAGGACGCTCCCCCCGGACACCTGGCCTGCATATTTCTACAGAAGTTCGGCGAAAGACGTAATCCAGAGTAAGACAAAAGAAATCGTGCGAAAGTTCCCCAGGTAGAGAAATGCATAACATTATGCTCTATCTTGTCTAAGGGGCGAAAACCCAAAGACTGACCGCGGGTTTGTCTCCCCCTGTTTCCAGGATGCATAATATTATGATCCGAAGCAGCGTTCTGGAAGCCAAACACAGGGACCCTTTCGCTCGTGATCAAAGGCTTTAAACGTAAGAGATATTCCCCTGGTCAGACCAGGTGTGGCTTAGATAATATTATCGTTCGCTGACCGCTACAGGCCGGAACGTAACCAAACCTCGGGTGGGGTTTGAGAAGGTGAAAAAGTTTGGCCACGAAGGTAGAAAATGAAAGAAAAAGAAAATACAAAATGACGAGGAAAACCAGGACATTTAAGAAGTAATCAAATTATGGACAAGATGGTAAAATAGATTATCGGTCACGTGACAAGTATGAGAAAAACGCCAAATGTGCAATACAAGCAGATGAAACAACGTTGATGAGCGAAACGATCACAGTAATAATGTAAGAAAATCGTAAAACCAGAAAGAAATGTCGAAACAAGAAAGTAAATAATCGACGAAGCGAAGACAGAAATGATCAACACTATTAAAACAAGTAAAAAATCACTTAGCTGGATCCAAGAATCACACATTCAAGATGGCTGAACAAATGCGGCGTCATGCGTAAGTGACGTATAAGCTAGTGACGGCTGAGAAAAGATAATTGAGGAAACGAAACGAACTAAAGCAAAACAACAATAGAAAGGAAAATAACGACAGAAGAAATACAGTAAGAAACAGAGACAGAAGCCAACAGAATTATGCAAAATGATGCTGGACATTCAAGCCAGCAGGAGATAAAGCGCCCATTTGAAAAATGAGACGATTCTCCAACGAGAAGCGAGTTCGGTTGTCGCCGACACATGACAGGAGAGCAGTGACATGAATGTCAGAGTTACCTGAATGGTCAGGCCTATTGAAGTGAAGGACCACCGTTAAATGTTTGCCATGATAGATGTCATTCAAGTGCTCACGAAACCTGTCTGCCAGACGTCTGCCAATTTCACCAAAATAGGACATATCACACCTCTTGCAGATGATAGCTTAAATCAGGTTTCTGGATTCGCACGTGAAAGACTCCCCAATTTCAAATTTACCGTTCTGAAAGGAGACTGACTGTGTTTGGAGTACAAAAGGACAGGACTTACATATGCGGCGTCGGCACGGTTTAGTACCAAAGTGAGAAGGACTAGTTTGTCTCAAGCGGCAATGCACAAGAATGTCCCTAAAATTCTTATCTCTATGATATGCCACTAAAGGGGTATCACAAAACATCTCTCTGGTATCAGGATCGGAGTGGAGAATAGGCAGATGACAAAACATAATTTTTTTTCTCCGCCAAACAGTGAGGGTGAAAAGTTAAGACAAGTTTGAGTCTGTTAGATGTAGTAGCAGGTTTAGGAGTAAGTGCAACCTGACGAGTAACATGACTAATGCGATTAAGGGCATCAGATAAAACTCTTTCATTGTAGTGACGTCGAAAAAAATCGAGCATTTCTTGAGCTCGTTCACGGAAATCATCTTCATCGTTACATATCCGACGTAAGCGTAGAAGTTGAGAGTAGGGAATGGAATTTTACAGCTGAGAGGGTGAGAAGAGGTATAAAGAAGGAAAACATGAGCATCAGTAGGTTTATAAAAGACAGAGGTAGTAAGGCCAGTAGGAGTAATATTGACAGTAAGGTCAAGGAAGTTAACTGAAGTGGTAGAAATCTGAGAAGTGAATTTGATGGCAGGATGGAAATTGCAAACATAGTCAATGAATCTACGGAGGTTAACTTCAGACATGTCTGTGACTCCAATACCATCGTCGATATAACGACGGTACGATTCAGGTAATGGTTTATCGTAACTTTAAAGCACCAAATATTCAAAGTGACCCATGAAGAGGCAAGCATAACTCGGGTCTCTTTTGGTGCCCATAGTAAAACGCCACTAATTTGAGTAAAGAACTGGCCAGTGAATTCAAAAGAGTTGAGAGTGAGAACCAATTCCGCAAGGCGAAGAAGAGAACCTGTGCTAAAGGTAAGGTCAGTGCGTCTGTCGAGAAAAAAATTGTAGTGTTTTAAGGCCATCAGAGTGTGGAGTGGAAGTATAAAGCGAAAAAACATCCAGAAGGAAAAGACGGTAAGTGTGGTCAGGTGCGAATAGGATGGAATCAAAAGTAGTGATCGCATGTGTGGTGTCCTTCAAAAAAGAAGGTAGATTGGCCACTAAGGGTTGAAAATACTATCCAGGAAATCAGAGATCCGTTCAGTGGGACAAGAGCAGATAGTAACACAAATACATTATCCATTCTGCTAGCTCACGTATGTCATAAACTACAACAACACAACAGGTAGTAACACAGCTAATAACTCAACTTAATCTAAACCATGGGTGGTCATTGTAATGTTATGATGTATGTATATAAGCATTACCTCGTCATCTACACAAGCACACACATGTTTCAGAAAGCACTCCGTATAAGCATGTTCAGTTCGTAGCCATGTTTATTTACAGAATATCGTACATGTCAAGATTCGCATTATATTACAATGTGTGGTTCGTACTTTAATGTATTCATATTACATCCCCCCTTTTTTGAAAAAAAAATGTGTGCAAACATTTCCAACGAAATGTTTCATGTGAGAAAGGATAAGTATGTGTAATGCTCAGTGTGAGTATATATGTCACTGTCTGTATCGGCTGGGAGGTGTCACTGTACGGCCAGAACGAGTGGTGTAAAGTGCTGGTGGTTCTGCGGAAGTCCCTGGTTTAGCTTGAGTTGGTTGTGATTTCGGCCTTGGCGCTTGTTGGTTTTGTGGGGCACCAAAGTCTGGAGTTACTGCATTGTCTGTTGAAAGCATGGGAATTCTCTGTTCTGTTGTATTCTGTGGGATTTCTCTTATGTCCACTCTGTTTCGCCTCAGGAGGTTGCTGCTGCTGTCTGGTCTTAAAGTATAGCTCCTGGGTTCAGTGTTTCTGGAAATGATTGTTGCTTTTGACCATGTGTCATTGTTGTGGTTGTAGGTAGTCACATGCTGACCAGGATATAATGGTGGTAAGTCTTTAGCACATTTGTCATAGTTGGATTTCTGAACTTGCTGAAATTGATCATATGTGCTGTCTCTATGTTGTGGACGGAAGTGGACCTTAGATGGTAGGAGGTCTTTAATTCTTCTATCAAACATAAGTTCTGCTGGACTGTCGATCTTACTGTCTACCGGTGTTGTTCTCCATCTCAAGAGTGCTAGGTGTACATCCTCTGTTCTTGTTTTCTTCATGATTGACTTGATAGTTTGTATCTGTCTCTCAATGAAACCATTAGATTTAGGGTATCTAGGTGATGATGTTGTGTGTTTGATCTTCCAGTCCTTAGTGAAGTTTCTGTATGCTTGACCTGAGAAATGTGGACCGTTGTCTGATCTAATTTCATCTGGGATGCCAAACATGCTGCAATACTTCTTTGTAATGTCTGCAATAACAGCTGATGGTGAGGGTTGTGGAAGTTTCTCAATGATGGGAAATTTGCTGTAGTAATCAGCAATAATAAGATAGTCGTTATTGTCGATTGAGAAAATATCAGTTCCTATAATGCTCCAAGGGCTCAATGGTATGTCTGATGGTATGAGAGGTTCTCTGCACTGCCTATTTGCATGTTCTTGGCAAATTGAACAGTTTTTTTACATAGTGTTTCTATGTCCTTGTTTATCTGTGGCCAGTAAACATCTTTCTTTGCTCTCAGTTGTGTCTTCACAATACCAAGGTGACTATTATGGAGCTGTTTAAGGATGATATCGCGTTGTGTTTCTGGTACAACAATGCGATCTCCTTTAAGGATCAGACCATCTTCGATGCTTAACTCGTCCCTCATCGAGTAGTATGGACGGATGTGTGTTGGAACTTCCCTGATAGAGCTTGGCCATCCATGGTATATCAGTTCTTTGAGAGAGTTAAGGATAGGATCTCTCATTGTGTCTTCTCTGATGTGTTCAAGCCGATTATCGCTAAACTTGACAAAATCAACTTTGATGTTTGGGGTAAGATCTGCTGTCTTGTTGGGGTTTGGTAATCTGCTGAGAGCATCTGCAAGACCTATATCCTCTCCTGGGATATACTGAATATTAAAATCATAACCTTGTGTTTCCAATAACAGAGCTTGTAGTCGTGGTTGTGCTGAAGCTATTGGTTTTTTATGAATCATCTCAAGTGGCTTATGATCTGAGAGAATTGTAAATGGGCGGTTGAAAAGAAATGTGTGGAAGCGTTTGATTCCAAAACGTACAGCTAGCATTTCTCTTTCAATGTTTGCAAGTTTTTTTTCGCCAGAACTTAATGATTTGCTTGCGTAAGCTACAGGACGAAGTTCTTTGGCATAGTGTCCTTCAGGATTTTTGTCTGGTTGCAAAAGTGCTGCTCCTAGGCCTTTCAGACTGGAATCAACCATGAGAAAAGTGGGTGCTTGCATGTCATAGTATTTCAAGCATGCATCAGATGATATGAGGGTCTTCAAGTGGTTGAATATGTATTGGTAGTCTTCTGACCATTCATACGGAGTTTCATTCTGTAGTAGAGATCGCAAAGGTTCTGCAGCAGCTGACAAATTTGGTATGAATTGTGCTAGGAAATTGACAGCACCTAAGAATTGTTGCAGTTCCTTCTTTGTAGCTGGTGTTGGCATGTCATGAATATCTTCAACCTTTTTAGGGTCTGGTTTTACACCATTCTGGGTGTACAGCAATCCAAAAAATTGTATCTCCGTTGCCTTAATTGTACACTTTTTGCTGTTGAATGTTAGCCCATTGGCCTGTGCTACATGCATCAAGTTAATCAAGTTACGGTCGTGTTCTTGTTCTGACCTGCCGCAGACTACAATGTCATCCGCAATAGCCACTGTACCAGAACATTGCTCAACAATGTTGTCAATCTTCTGTTGGAAGATGTCTTGTGATACATTCAAACCAAATGGGAGTCTCTTGAAACAATATCTGCCGAATGGTGTTCGAAAAGTTGTAAGGAGTTGACTTTCCTCTGCTATCTCAACACTCCAGTATCCGTGTACAGCATCTAGTTTAGAAAAATATTTGGCATTGTGGAATCTGTGAGTTATCTCTTCCACTGTATGCATTTTGTGTGGACAGCGCTTTAGACTGTTGTTTAAGTGTTTTGGGTCAAGGCAAACCCGAAGAGAACCATCCTGCTTCAGAACGGTTGTGATACTACTACACCAATCAGAATGCTCTTCAACCTTTCTAATAACATCATTCTGCACCATCTTTTCTAGTTCTGTGGCAAGTTTCTGTTTAGCATGTATAGGATACTTTCTAGGTGGGTCTATCTTTGGCTCAGCGTTGTCTTTTAAAAAGAATCTTGCCTTTCCTGGAAGTTTGCCTATTCTGTCGAACTGTTCTGGGAATCGCTGTTTAAGGTCATCTACTCCAGTGACGTGTAGAGTAAGATGTTCTTTTTTGTCAGCTTTAATGTTGTTAATAGTTACCACACTCAGCTTTTCGCACATTGGTAAACCCAAAATTGCAGGTCCTTCAACATCTACCAAGTAAAATGTTGACGATGTCCATTCAGAGTCTCTGTATAAACATTCAAGTGTTACTGCTCCGAAACAGTCTATACTTGTTCCATTGTAAGCTCTTAGCTTTGTCCTGCCACTCCTACTTTTTACATCCCTTGTGGGAAATCCTTGCTTATCCACCTTGTCAGGCATGATCTGTCTGAATATTCTTAAGGGTAGAGTGTTACCTTGGGCACCTGTGTCTATCTTGAACCGAATATATCTTTCTTTGTGCCTTTTAATTCCTGGTATTCGGAATTGTACTTTGCAGAAAGCCTGCGTTCTCTTTGGTTCATTACTGAAAGTTAGTATCTTCACAGTATCAAATGTGGAAGGATCACTTTCTTCACTGGAGTCAAGGTCCTCAGTCATCATAAAGTGTGTTTGTTTTGATGACTCTCTGCTGTGAAAGTTTTGTTGAGCGCTGTCTTGTTTCCTCTTGAAACATAATTTTATCCAGTGGCCCCTCTTTCTGCAGTAATGACATGTAGAGTCTTTAGCTGGACAGTGGTTTTGTATGTGGTTTAGGCCACAACATTTACACATAGCACCTCTGCTTGTGTTGTGTTTTTCTTGTTGCTTCGAACCAGTTGCTTTGTTTTGTTTGGGTTTATAGCTTTTTACTGCATCCACCTGGGCTGTTACTGTACCTTGCTGAATTTGTTTAATGTTTAGTGCTTGTGCCTCGTGTTTCCTGCCTTCATCCAGAAGTTGTTGTAAATTTAGTGTATCACTCTGGCTCAGTATCCATTTCTGGAACTCTGGCATTGGTGTGCTGAGAAGGATCTGTTCGATAATTCGCTCTTTTTCTTCTTCTTTGTTAAATTTACATACACTTGTTTTCTCCTTGATGCGAGTGAAGAAATCATCTAAACTTTCATCAGGTTTCTGTCGCAGGTGGTGAAGTTCTAATCTTGCCGCTCTAAAGTTCGTGTGCTTTATTATCAGACGTTTTTCAAATTCGTCCAATATGGCTACGGGGTCGGTCGCTGACTCAACAGGCATGGCGGTAGCAAAACTGTTGTAAATTTTCAAACCTTCATCGTCCAATGCTTCTAGGATATATGGAGTTAGGGTTTGTCCTTCCAGACCAGTGGTCTTGGAATATAGATCTATGCGTTGGCGCCATAACAAGAAAGCTTCACTCTTATCGTCTTGACCGGCGAATCTCATTTGCGGTGCGTTGCGATATTGTTTCGCCGCCATGGCTGACTTCGATGACGAAAATTAGCCGAATACTGTACTCGCGTGTTATCGTGTAGCTGTTTTGCGTCAGTCCGGTATCGACCGCTGCCACCATGTAATGTTATGATGTATGTATATAAGCATTACCTCGTCATCTACACAAGCACACACATGTTTCAGAAAGCACTCCGTATAAGCATGTTCAGTTCGTAGCCATGTTTATTTACAGAATATCGTACATGTCAAGATTCGCATTATATTACAATGTGTGGTTCGTACTTTAATGTATTCATATTACAGTCATCTAGGCAATCTCTAAGACCGTAATACTAGAGGTTATCTCGACAACATATCTACATTTTTACAACAACAAAAACATGGTTATATATGATTATATGTCAAAGAAAACAGATTTATTATAACAAAATTAATGCCACTGGTATCTCCCCTTCCTAGTAATGTTTTTTGTAGCATCTCTATGGTAAACTTATTTGTTTAAGTATCTTTTCCACCATTATTCGGTTATTCAGCAAAATGCGTATACAATTTCAGGTCCGTAATTGCAGACTTATAAACAAGTGTATTAAATAACTAAAACCATCCATAATCAAAAGCCACAATACTAACTTTACATGTAGTGTTGGGCAGAGCAACCTAACTTTTGAGTTGAAGACAGGAGTACGACGGGATGCCCCTTATGAACCTCTTTATTTTTGACAGTCTTAGACTGGGTGATGCGCCAGACCACAGAGGGCAGTCCAAGAGAAATAAGATGGACAACGTTTTCTACATTGGAAGATCTAGATTACGCAGATGACACTACTCGCACAAACACATCAACACATCCTAAAAAGAACAGATAGACTGAATAATTATTGCCTAGAGGTGGGTCTAAACATCAATCTAAAGAAGACAGAGGTCATGCAGTGGAACACAACCTCCAGCATGAGAATGAAGGTAGAGGCAGCCCTAAGGTGGCTGTCTGAAACTTCATTAACAAGGGCAGTTATTGAGTCAGAAACTCAGTCCATGCTTCGGAAAACCCAAAATGGATGGCTACGGCATGAATTGAAAACTTCCATAGAAGATTCGAACCTTGACCAACTGGTTTGGATCTACTGTCCTGGTCAAGCGGCAACGAAGGAGCTGGCAGACTAGCTTCAAGAGCAATCAGATTGGGTTCTTTGGATATGGACAATGGAGAGATACTGGGGACTATTAATGATCGCCTATTGGATATGGACAATGGAGAGATACTGGGGACTATTAATGATCGCCTTTTGGTTATGGACAATGGAGAGATACTGGGGACTTTTAATGATCGCCTATTGGATATGGACAATGGAGAGATACTGGGGACTATTAATGATCGCCTTTTGGATATGGACAATGGAGAGATACTGGGGACTATTAATGATCGCCTTTTGGATATGGACAATGGAGAGATACTGGGGACTATTAATGATCGCCTTTTGGACATGGACAATGGAGAGATACTGGGGACTATTAATGATCGCCTATTGGATATGGACAATGGAGAGATACTGGGGACTATTAATGATCGCCTTTTGGATATGGACAATGGAGAGATACTGGGGACTATTAATGATCGCCTATTGGATATGGACAATGGAGAGATACTGGGGACTATTAATGATCGCCTATTGGATATGGGCAATGGAGAGATACTGGGGACTATTAATGATCGCCTTTTGGATATGGACAATGGAGAGATACTGGGGACTATTAATGATCGCCTTTTGGATATGGACAATGGAGAGATACTGGTGACTATTAATGATCGCCTTTTGGATATGGACAATGGAGAGATACTGGGGACTATTAATGATCGCCTATTAGAGAATGACACTACAATCGATCGATCATCAGGTCTAAGATTGCTGGAGTTTGGCATTAGCCGTAAGACCGGCAGGGATGAACGTATCAGAGGATGCATCCGGCGTGTATACAACCATGGCACAACAGGAACAATCAACATTCATACCCTTCGACATTTTCTGAGGGAGACTGAGCACATATGGGTTTGCCCGTAATGCAATGACGTCGATTCTGAATAATAATAATTGCAATTATAATTATAATGATAATAATAATGAGAAGAAGAAGAAGAACGTATAATTATTGCATATTCACAGTATTAAGTATTCAAATATCAAATATGTCGCGGCGCTATTTCGCAGTGCATCTTTGGTACGAAAAGTCAGCCGGGCATCACTGAGTTTTGGCAACACTGTGATAACGAAACCGGCGAGTCATGTGACGAGGCGGAAGCCGGAAAAATTAGGCGTGAAGGTGGTCAGTGAGAATTTAGCCTCTTGTCCAGGAAGGACGGATACATTTTTTCCATATTTGCCAGCGTTAGCTGTGAAGTCCATGTCACGTACTATTTGTTAGAAATGCTTGCCATGTTTCAGTTCTATTGGATTATTAAGTTAGGATTCTAGGACAGTGTAGTGTCTGGATTAGATTTGTTACAGGCCGTTATAAGTTGCCGAAGATTTGAGTATTTCTTTGTCATAGATTTTGGCCGCTTATGGTGAGTGGTAGTCATTGCAGTTTATCAGTGTAGTCATACCGTTGGGTATGAAACTGACAGTCTAAGCATTTAAGGCATTTCATCGTTATATTGTATTTTGTACGTTTGTTGGCCGTGTAAGGCCTTATTGTGTGTCCATAAGCATTAAAGGGAAGTACCTGTAGAAGGTGTTGATTTTCGTATGTCAGCCATTGTGGTGTGGCCGTACTCCTAGTGGAGCCAGCCTATTACTATTACTATTATTATTATTATTATTATTATAAGCCCACATTATAGTGGTGCTACCTTAGTGAATAGGTATCTAACAACTGAGGACATTGTCTATGCAGTTGTTCTGACAGCTGGGGAGCTCTGGTCCGATTCTTTAAAGGCCGTACGGTCCATATTTTCATTATAAAGGCTAGAAGTTATGCACACAGATTGTCAGATGCTGATAGTAGCATTGTGTTCACGCCTTCAGTTTTCACAGTGTTCATGGCAGTGTGTTGGTTTGCTTGGTCAGTAGGCAGTGAACTTGTAAAGGGCAATTTTTACTATCTTGCAATATAATACATTTATATTCTTATGTTCGCAAATATTTTGTAAGCAAAGTATTTCCTTTTTAAGTGCTTAAGGAGAAGTCATTTTTGGGTTGCTTCCCTTGAAAATAGTTCTGTCATCTTCGATCGGACTCCGCAGACGACTCTAGGCCTACTGCGATTTATTCTGTGGCTGGGTAGGAATAGATTGTTCTTGCTTCAGTATATCTATGGCCTGAATTTATACGTAGTGTTTGTATGAGTAGGACGAGTCTGTCTTATATATGGATATCTTTGCATTTCTAAGTCGAACTAATTTGGTTGTCGCTAGAAAAGGTCAAAGGCTATGCAGCGGAAGTATCGCTAGCAAAGGGTGTGATCCATGGCTGTCATCCTGTGAGGATGCCGAGTTTTGTTGTAGCAGGCTTTTTGCCGAAATAGTGATCTATATATGGATGGGGAAAAGTGATAATCATTTAGACATGTTGTATGTACTTTACCCCAGTGTTTATTCTCTTTTGCCAAGGAATGGCAAAGTTATATTTCGCATAAAAAGGTAAAACCACAATTTATTATGAACTTGGGCTTCGCCATCGTTGTTGATAAGCAGATGCACAGTGGTACTTTTAAAAAGAATATCCATTCAAAGGAAGAAGACATTCCTATGTATCAGCACTGGATTGTATGATATTATTCAATTACCTCTATGAGAGAACCTATGAAGAAATGAGGACATTTAATGAATGACTAATTTTGGTCTATATTCTATAGTGAGTGAAGCTCACGAGAGAGAGAACAGCCATGTTGAAATTCATATACTTTGTATTTATCGAGTGAGAAAAAGGGATGCCTGTACTATCGCTCGATGAACCAAGAGATCACTGCTACATGTGAGAACCCATGTCTGGGATTCCTATATTATGAAATATATATATATATTGAACTTTACGTGAAGGAATATTCGCTAGACGAGGTTAGGTCTAGGAGCCTTCCTATGTATTGGTTATGGTCTGACGTGCCCAGTCAGTAAAGCCAGATGATTTACATGATGGAACGCTGAATGCTTATTTACGAATGCTCCATTATGATATTTGCCAAGCATGAATGCTAACTTAAGATGATATTCCTGTGATCAACATTATACTGTCTATGTCGACATTTGTTCCTGTAACCATACACGTACTGTCCAAGTGTGCGTCCCATTAAATGTTATAAAAAGACCACCGTAGTTCCAGTACTTCTTGAATTCGAACAGTGTGAGTATGAGTGATGTACTACCAACCTGTCAACTCTATCGAATCATTCTACCATTCGCGTACTGACATTCAGATACACACTCATTGTTTACACTCACATTCTTGTCGGAGCCTCATCACGTTCCAGGACAAGATGACCTGTATGACCAAAACTGTGCTGGGTTTGATGAGTTGACAATCGTTACACTTTACTACACCAGTCCCAACATCTACATTTATCCACTGGTGGACATTCACATCATTTAGCAAATAAAGCATGATTCAACAACTAGTAGCCAGTATGAGTTAACAACTACACAAAAAGAGAGTTTAACAACTGGTGTGCCAGCTTCCTGGGTCAACCTGCACAGTGACCATATTGAGAAGTAAACTACTGAGACCAGACGTTCCTTGGGGTCTGTTACGACACACAAATACATCAACAGTACAACTCTACAGTGATGTCAGCGTGACCTGTCCTGTCGAGAGTATGCAGTAACTAGGTCAGGGGTTGTTGACATTTGGTTCATTGGACATTTGCCATACAACTGACAGTGTTACACAGCGAGCTTGGTTGAAACATAGAACATTACACATCAGGACTGGAGAATATTTGACAGTGTTTGCGAAAGAAAATGTTATTGAACTGAGAAGTCCTACATTGATTGTTATCATTCAAATCAACGATGGAGCTTCTATTTCTGTGTTGAATTTAAAATAATTAGACCAGAAGTATTTGTTTAATAAAGTACCACAGTACTGTACTATTAGGCAGTGTAACTGAGCCTTCATTCCAACACATTCTTTCTGCAACACTCTATTTACATCATATTGCCATACTATTTATGCATTTATGTATTTATGTTTAACTATTTATATGTGATATTTGTTTGTATCCAGCGGGTTGTTGTTTCGGTTGGGCGGTGTCACACAGCAGAGTATCCCACGTAATAGAGGGTCTGATGTGTGCGTTTCTATAGGTGCAATTTTCTTCATTGGAAATTTGCTGCGACAGCTGTTGCTATTAGTGTTAGCTGTGAAGTCTGTACTCATTGTTGTTTTTGTAATATTCCTCTGTTCTTTAGTTTGTTTTGATTTGTTTGTAATTTGTTGGTCTACCCTATTCTATCTTTCAGTTCTATTCTCAATTTATATTTATATACTGTGGCGTTATTTGTATTTGTTATCCTCTTGCGGTTTATCTTTTATTGTTTTTCCAATTTTATTTATTTCATTTCCGCAAATGTTTTCATGTTTTTCTGTATAACTGTTTTGTTTTGTGCCTGATCGACATACACTATTTAAAATATAGTTGATCATATAAATTGATGTACAAGAATCAACTGATAGTTAATTGCTATTACTAAAGGTACACAGTTGATGATATAAAACACTATTTCTGGTGCACTGCACTTATATTATAGAGTGAACCAGCAACTTATAGCTGTTATTATATAAGGATTTATACAAGACCTTTGTAAGGCTTGTTTCCCACAGTGATTGGGATAGTTAAGTACTATTTTTCACAGGTTACAAAGTTATCATACAAAGTCTTTGATTAAGACTAAGAAAGTAAATTTATTTACTTTTGCAAATTACTGATCTTATTAGACAAGATGTCTACCTTGGATTATTTTATCACACAAGGCAGGGCTCTTGATAAGACTGGTCAGCAGTTAGAAGAATGGGCAGTTGCTCAATATGACAAAGCATTGGCTGCTGAAGAAAGAAAAGCATTGATTGAAGAAAAGAAATTAGAAGCTGAGGAAAGAAAATTACAAAGAGAGGATGAACAAAAGAAATTGCAGATACAGACTGATGAAAAAAGATTCCAGATGGAAATGGAAAAAGAGAAAAGAAAAGATGAAGCTGCTGCTGAAGAGAAAAAATTACAGGCTGCTGCAGAAGAGAGAAAATTACAAGCTGAAGCTCAAGAAAAAAAAGCAATAAGAGAACATGAACACCAAAAAGAACTTTTAGCATTTGAGTTAGAAAAGTTAAAGTTAACAAACATAAGTAATGTTAATCAAGCATCTAGTGGTAATGGTAAACCCTTTACTTACAAGGTCAAGGTACCAGCGTTCAACCCTTCCAGTGATGACATAACATTCTGGCTAAACAGATTTGAACGCTCGTGTCGAGCACATAATGTGGACAAATCACAATATGCTAACCAGTTATCAGAAAATCTGAAAGGTGATTCTCTGACTAGTTTAAGTTTGGTTGAAGAGGCTGACGAAGATAACTATGATGTTATTAGGGCAGCCTTATTAAAGAAGTATCAGTTGTCTGAAGAGGGTTATCGGAAGTTGTTTAAGGCAATGGAGCCTGAGGCAGGTGTAGAATTCTCAGAATTCATTGCAAGAACACGTCTTACATTTGATCGTTGGATTGAGCTATCCAAAACAGAAAAGACTTATGAAGCCCTTATGGACTTGATACTCAGAGACAAGATTATGTCAAGTATAAATAAACCTTTCCTCGAATTCTTACATGAGCGTAAACCTAAGTCTCTAAAAGAAATGGAACAGTATTGTACCCAATACGTCACTGCACATCCGGACGTAGCTATTAGCAACAGTAAGGTTAAAGAAGGTATGCCAGTTGCTTCTGCAACACCATACAACCCTAATCACTCTCACAAATTCCAAGGACCTCAAAATAGGTTTAATAAAAAAGGTAACTATTACAGTTATCAGAACCAAGGTAACCAATCATTTCAGGGTTCTTCTTCGAATACCTGGAGAAGAGCTGACAGCCCTCGATTCAGGGGTGGTCATAATTACAGGAACTTTCGCAAAGGAAGTCATTCTAGAAACTATCCAAGTTTTCCTTCATGGAGACAACAGGATCATAATTACCGAGATACTCATTATAATGAATATGATGATAGTAACCAAAGGAGCTATGATTCAAACCCGAGTAGAGGTTATAATAGTGGAAACAATGATAAGTACAGAGGCAATAATAACAGAGGTAGAGCACAATTCAAAAAAACATAAAGCTCATTACCAGGCGAACTCTGCACAGCAAGAGTCCCACGAAGCCTATAAACAAAATAAAGATAATGATGACTCTAATAATATGGCATGTGCCGCTTTTGATTTTGGGAGAGCATCTCAGTGCCCCCAATGCAAAACATTATTTGAGCCAACCACAGTGTCTACTTTAAGCTGTGGCCATCCTCTTCCCGCTCTTCCTGCGTCAATCGCGCATGATGGGAGAGGTTCTCTTGTCTTACACAAAGGTTTAGTAAATGACAATCCAGTCTCAGTACTTTTTGATTCTGGATGCACAACTATTGGGGTTAGGCAGTCACTCATAGATCCTTCTCATTCTACAGGCAAAGTAGTCAAATGCGTAACATTTGGCGGCACCATAGAGAAATACTTTACCGCTATCATTAGGATTGCTACTCCTTTCTTCACAGGAGATGTACACGCATGTCTTTTGCCGGATCCGATCGCTGATCTTATCATCGGTCGCATTCACGGAGTCAAAGAATGTACTCCGGAGCAAATTTCCGTTTGGGAAAATCAAAATATGCAATCTGCTAATGCAGTAGTCACTAGAGCTCAAGCTCTCAATATGCCTGAAACTTCATCTGTTGAAGATAATGAAGTGCATAACCAAGATGATCCCTTGGTAATTTCTCGTGACTCGTTTATAAAACAACAAGAAGAAGATCCGACTCTTAAGAAATTCTTCACTCTTGTAACAAAAGGTGATCCGAATAAAGATTCAAATTGTAAATCTTGGATTACAATGAAGAATGGCGTACTTGTACGTATGGTGCAAGACTCCACTAAGTCAAGTCATTCTCAGATTCTTGTACCCAAGAATTTGAGAGTTAAGATCTTACAACATGCACACGACTCTCAGTGTGCTGGTCACATGGGTTTTTCCCGTACTAAGTCAAGAGTTCTTGCGGCTTTCTTTTGGCCTTTTGTGAACAAGGACATACGGATCTATTGTCGATCCTGTAAAGTATGTCAAGAAGTCAAATCCAAAGGTCCTCGTCATGCTGCGCCTATTCAGGCTGCAGATATTCCTATTCGTCCATTCCAGAAAATGGCGATAGACATCATTGGTCCATTCAAGATCAAATCTGCTAGAGGACATCAGTTTATCTTAACGTGTGTAGACATGTGCACACGTTGGCCAGAGGCTATCCCTCTAAAGAGCATTACTACCGCTGACATTGCAGATGCTCTTTGGCTTATATTTTCTCGGCTGGGATTCCCCGGAGAAATATTATCAGATCATGGCACCCAACTGATATCGGATACCATGTCTCAAGTAATGTCTACTCTACAGATAGAGAGATCTTTGAGTAGCATCTATCATCCTATGTCCAATGGGATGGTCGAGCGACTAAATAGAACACTTAAGAACTTATTAGGGAAGATAACTGAGGATCATCCTCAAGATTGGGATAGGGTTTTACCCGCGGCCCTCTTCGCGTACAGAGAGGTCCCCAATGAACATACAGGGTTTGCGCCCTTTGAACTTGTCTTTGGCGCGCGACCGCGCGGCCCAATGTCTTTGCTGCATGATCTTATAACAGCTGACAATATTGACGATGACACAAAATCTTCTTACGAGTATGTCATCGCGCTGAGACAAAAGATTATCGAAGCATGCAAATTGGCAACGTCCTCTTCTGAGTTTGCTAAGCAGAAGGCAAGACAATTTGCTAATAAGAAGAGAACTTTACGACAACTTTGTCCTGGTGACAAAGCATTTGTTTTGCTACCTTGTCGTGAAAATAGACTCCTTATTAGTTGGAAAGGTCCGTACGATATAATATCGAAAATTTCAGATGTTGACTACATCGTCGATATTAACGGGAAGCATAAAACCTTCCACATCAATATGCTTACGGAGTTCCATGAACGTCCTGACTATCTACAGCCTATTTTCCAGGCAACGGACGATTCTCATGTCAAACATGGTCATTACTCATCACTGTCTGTAATACAGGATGAGGAAACAAGTTTTTTTCGGATGTTAATCTCCCGCTTCCAATGATCCCACTTCATTCTAGTGAATCATGGAAAGACGTTACTGTTTCTCCTGATTTGTCTCTAGGAGAACGGCGACAAGTTTCGTCTATGTTACAAACATTTCAGGATGTCCTCACTGACATCCCTGGACAAACTCATGTCATTGAGCATGACATTGTTCTAACTGAACATACTCCAATTAGGGTTAGGCCTTATCCTATCCCTATACATTTCCAAACACAGGTTGAAAAGGAGTTGGATGAAATGATAGATTTACAAATAATCGAACCATCCACTTCTGCATATTCTTCGCCGATGGTTATTGTTCGAAAAAAAGACAATAACATACGTCTTTGCGTTGACTATCGCAAATTGAATCAAGTTACGAAGTTCGATGCTGAACCTATGCCTTTACTAGAAGAACTACTTACGCGTCTTTCTAAATCGCATTTTTTCACTAAACTTGATTTGTCTAAAGGATATTGGCAAGTTCCATTATCCGAACGCGCCAAACCTCTTACCGCTTTCTCTACTCCCAGAGGCCTTTTCCAATGGAATTTTATGCCTTTCGGCCTTATGAACGCACCAGCTACATTTGTACGCATGATGCGTCGAATCCTATCGTATCGGTCAGATGTCATTGCTTATCTAGACGACATCTGTCTTTTCAGCGATACTTGGGAAGATCACTATTCAGGATTAGTTGAATTATTATCAACTCTGCGTGAGTATAACCTGACAGCAAAACCATCTAAAGCTTGTATTGGCTTTAGCGAAATTGCTTTCTTAGGCCATCGAGTAGGTCACGGTTTCTTGAAGACAGAAGACCATAATATCACTAAGATACTTAACATCTCTATCCCTAGGACTAAAAAGCAAGTGCGAAGTCTTTTAGGTCTCATACAATTTTATGGACGTTTCATTCCGAATCTGTCCTCTATCATGGCACCTCTCTCTACACTATTAAAGAAAGGGTCGCCTAACATGGTTCACTGGTCTCATGAATGCCAATCTTCACTAGAGAAGATCAAAACTATGTTTTCATCACCACCTATTTTAGTGTTACCTACAACAGATAAGACATTTGTTCTTCGTAGTGACGCTTCATCCACTGGGATTGGAGCGGCACTAATGCAAGAGTACTCTGGAACTCTGCATCCTGTAATGTACATATCCAGAAAACTTAATGCTGCAGAAAGGAATTACTCGGTTTTAGACCGTGAATTATTGGCAATGGTTTGGTCAATTCTCAAACTCCAAAGATTCCTTCTGGGCGCGCATTTCGTAGTGGAAACTGACCAAAAAGCTCTTACGGCTATCCAAAGTAAGAACTTGAAGAGCTCGAGATCAACTCGATACGCAATCGCTCTTCAACCTTTTCATTTTTCGGTACGAGCTATCCGTGGTTCAGAAAATGTGATGGCGGACATTCTGTCCAGATGCCCACATGATGCCACTTAACTGTTAAATATTGGATCTTTTTAATATGTATAACTTTACAACAGTTATTTTTTGTTTCTTTACTAAGATACACATTTGTAATTTAATAATAGAATGATGGTATCGCTACTTAGCGGTTTATTGATGTTAATTCACCGCTGTTCTTTGATGATTGTTTCTTCATAAATCATAAATTTAAGATTGTAGTGTGAATTTTTGGTATGCATTGTATAATTACCAGAATTGTATTATACGTACATCACACCTTCCTGGAAACATTTATTCGTAGGGAAACAATTTCTCTCAGATTTTGAGATATATATTCTCACCAGTCATATTAGGAATTATAGTTATTCCTGATATTTTCATCTGCGCAGTATTCTTGCGTTGTGAGCCTATTCTACGGTGCTCCTAGATGTATTTAAAAAAAAAATTTTTTTTTTTTTTTTTTTCCCGGGAGGTGTGGTAAGACTGTAAAGGGCAATTTTTACTATCTTGCAATATAATACATTTATATTCTTATGTTCGCAAATATTTTGTAAGCAAAGTATTTCCTTTTTAAGTGCTTAAGGAGAAGTCATTTTTGGGTTGCTTCCCTTGAAAATAGTTCTGTCATCTTCGATCGGACTCCGCAGACGACTCTAGGCCTACTGCGATTTATTCTGTGGCTGGGTAGGAATAGATTGTTCTTGCTTCAGTATATCTATGGCCTGAATTTATACGTAGTGTTTGTATGAGTAGGACGAGTCTGTCTTATATATGGATATCTTTGCATTTCTAAGTCGAACTAATTTGGTTGTCGCTAGAAAAGGTCAAAGGCTATGCAGCGGAAGTATCGCTAGCAAAGGGTGTGATCCATGGCTGTCATCCTGTGAGGATGCCGAGTTTTGTTGTAGCAGGCTTTTTGCCGAAATAGTGATCTATATATGGATGGGGAAAAGTGATAATCATTTAGACATGTTGTATGTACTTTACCCCAGTGTTTATTCTCTTTTGCCAAGGAATGGCAAAGTTATATTTCGCATAAAAAGGTAAAACCACAATTTATTATGAACTTGGGCTTCGCCATCGTTGTTGATAAGCAGATGCACAGTGGTACTTTTAAAAAGAATATCCATTCAAAGGAAGAAGACATTCCTATGTATCAGCACTGGATTGTATGATATTATTCAATTACCTCTATGAGAGAACCTATGAAGAAATGAGGACATTTAATGAATGACTAATTTTGGTCTATATTCTATAGTGAGTGAAGCTCACGAGAGAGAGAACAGCCATGTTGAAATTCATATACTTTGTATTTATCGAGTGAGAAAAAGGGATGCCTGTACTATCGCTCGATGAACCAAGAGATCACTGCTACATGTGAGAACCCATGTCTGGGATTCCTATATTATGAAATATATATATATATTGAACTTTACGTGAAGGAATATTCGCTAGACGAGGTTAGGTCTAGGAGCCTTCCTATGTATTGGTTATGGTCTGACGTGCCCAGTCAGTAAAGCCAGATGATTTACATGATGGAACGCTGAATGCTTATTTACGAATGCTCCATTATGATATTTGCCAAGCATGAATGCTAACTTAAGATGATATTCCTGTGATCAACATTATACTGTCTATGTCGACATTTGTTCCTGTAACCATACACGTACTGTCCAAGTGTGCGTCCCATTAAATGTTATAAAAAGACCACCGTAGTTCCAGTACTTCTTGAATTCGAACAGTGTGAGTATGAGTGATGTACTACCAACCTGTCAACTCTATCGAATCATTCTACCATTCGCGTACTGACATTCAGATACACACTCATTGTTTACACTCACATTCTTGTCGGAGCCTCATCACGTTCCAGGACAAGATGACCTGTATGACCAAAACTGTGCTGGGTTTGATGAGTTGACAATCGTTACACTTTACTACACCAGTCCCAACATCTACATTTATCCACTGGTGGACATTCACATCATTTAGCAAATAAAGCATGATTCAACAACTAGTAGCCAGTATGAGTTAACAACTACACAAAAAGAGAGTTTAACAGAACTGTTTACGCTCTGGTGACCCCGCTAGCAGTAGTTGACCTTGATTGGAAATTGGTCACAGTAAAAGATTGGTATTGTCAGTTCAGAGAATATTTGACAGTTATTGTAATCGACACTATTTTGCAAGGTAATTTTGGTGCTAGGGTGGCAATTATTGTTAGAAGATGTGTCAAAAGTGATAGAATAAGGTTGCAGCGGGCGTCTGGCACTACTGTACAGTTTGAAATATTACAAGGTGTACTTTGTAGCTTAGTGCTAGGAAGGTGGTGATCCAGTTGGAGCAGCGGAGGTTAATGTGACAGGTGTCGGCAGGTGGTGCATGGAAGAGGTAGAGTTGATTAGTTTGTCAAAATGGGTTGGTAATAGTTTGGTACGAATGACTGACTCTGTGTGTCGTCAGGAGGGAACGGTTTGTCCATAGTAGATTGGGTCTTGACATCGTGTTTTCGTAGACTACCTGCAGCAGTGTCATCACTAGTACTGCTCTACCTACCTGGGAACATTACCTTCCGGGGTTTTTGACAATTTCTGTCGTTTTCAAGCCATATCGATGTGCCGTTCCATTGGGAGCTTACTCATGTCCTTTCGTGGCCCTAGTACAGTTGAAGGGATGCCAGTTACCGGAGCTTACTGATCTCAGGGGTCCTGGAATACTCTGTGCTGAAGACTGCTAAGTTCTTGAAGTGTCGTAATGAAGTGCACTTTGCTATGATATTCATATAACATCGTGCCAAAGGACATATTTGTTATTTTCTGGCACATAGACTTGTGAGGAAGTCTGGTTATCTGAACATTAGTGTGGATATACAGTCGTTATTCTTACTGTGGACAGTTCAGAGATAACACTGAGAAGAACAGTTTTGTACATTTCAAGTGTAGAGACCTATTCGTGCTTTTTTCATCGATCATCTTCTGTGTTTGAGGAGCTACGTGGACAAGCATCGCTAGATCGTCAGTTAAGTTATTGTTTGTATATCTGTGTATGATCTGTTGTATTTATGTTTTTCTTGATTTTCCGCTAAATTATGTTTTTCTTCCTTCACAATTTTCTTTTCTATCTATCCACCTGATCAATCTATCGTACAGTCTAGTCTTCTAGAGAAGTGGGACAGTTCTGTCGGGGTCATGTTAGGTTAGCAACAAGCTTTGTTCTGTTTCTACGTTGGTGTCTTGAGGTTTGCTTATTGGTTGTTGTTGTTTTCTTTCCTTTTGTTTTGTTCTTTTGCCTCGCTTTCTTTGTAGAAACTTAGTCTGTATCTTTATATGGTAATTACTCAGGAAATATATCACACATTACTTAACTCTAACACTATCAGGAAATATATCACCCATTGCATAACTCTTACATAATCAATAAATATATCACATATTACATAATTCTTACATAATCAGGAAATATATCACACATTACTTATTTCTTACATAATCAGAAAATATATCACCCATTACATAACTCGTACACAATAGGGAAATATTTTACCTATTACATAACTCTTGCATAATCAATAAATATATTACACATTACAAAACTCTTACATAATCAGGAAATATATCACACATTACAAAATAGCCTACTGATATAACGGACTGATCCAGGCACATGGTTAATATTTGAAATTGATGCCCTGCTTTGAAACGTTGCAAACACCGAACCAAATAATATGACATAAAAGTAATGACGTATTTTTTGTTTAAGATATTGATACCAATCACCTTGCCACGGGTAGCAAGAATTCTAGCCATTGGACACTTTCACATTCTAGTATTCAGTTTTTTCTTCATTTATTTACTTATTTATTTATTTGGTTTAAACAAATCCAAACTCCTCGTTAAGAGATAATCCTTGACCATAAATACAAATCAATATAAAAAATATGTTTATCTTTTATTAATAACACGGAAGAAGAAAACTATTGATAGAAATACAAAAAGGGCCATTTTCTGATTAATGAACAGCACTAGTTAGTGCTGATAAAACTTTTTTTTTTCACTTGTTTATTCACATTCCGTTGAAATTTACAAAGACATATGCATTGAAACATTACAATAATAGCATGCATATAAGTATAACAATGAAAATACAATGTGCAGCTGTAAAAAATAACAAATTACTTTCACTCCTTGTACACACTCATTTACACACTCTTTCTTGAACTCCAAAGTTACACATTATACATTTTTTGGTAATGATAGTGTTGATAAAAAAGAGAAGGAAAAGAAAAAGAAAAAATAAATCTTACAACCACTTGTTTGGAAATATAGAGCATACCGTACTCTCTTTCTTTTAGTGATAACGGGGGAGGGGGCGGGTCGGGGGGGTGGCAAAGGGAGAGAGAAAAAAACAAAAAAAGAAAAAAAAAAACACCACAGAAAAAATAAAAAAACCGCTACTAGACAAAAACAATCATTTTCCCATACACATTTGTACTTGCCCACATATGTTGTTTTTGTTCAATTTTTTCTTGATCAACAGAGCAAAATTTAAATTCGCCTTCAAAACTAAAGGTTAAAGACAATTTGTATTATTTCCAGTTTGT